>JAMXBD010001460.1:0-366661 GCA_024138025.1 Combretum micranthum | reverse complement strand
AAATAATGAGTGAGGCTCATAACTCTGGATATACCATGCATCCGGAGGACCAAAATGTATCAAGATTTGAGAGCCGCTAATTGGTGGAATGGCATGAAGCGATGTGGCAGATTATGTGATGAAGTGTCCAGTATGCCAACAGATGAAGGTAGAGCACCAGAAACCGGCGGATGCTAAAGCCCTTACCCATTCCATAAATGGAAATGGATCAGATATCCATGGATTTTGTGTGTGGTTTCCCCAAGACTCATCTGGTTGTGATGCAATATGGGTAATAGTGGACCGATTGACTAATCGGCGCATTTCTTACCCATAAATATGACCTACTCAATGGAAAGATTAGCCAAGATCTATATCAAATAGATCGTAAGATTACATGGCATATCTGCAGGATTATCTCCGATAGAGACCCGAGATTCGTGTCCAAGTTTTGGACAAGCTTGCAAAGAGCTTGGGCACCAAATTGCACTTTAGCACGGCTTATCACCCTCAGACCGATGGACAGTCTGAGTGGACGATCCAAACCCTAGAAGACATGCTAAGAGCGTATGCCTTGGAATTCAAAGGGAATTGGGATAGCCATGTGCACCTAATCGATTTGCCTACAATACAACTATCACTCCACCATCCGGATGCCCCGATGAAGCTTTGTAATGTGACGCGTTGTAGATCCCCTTTGTTTTGGGATGAAGTGGAGAAGGTAGCAATTGGCGAATTGGTACAAGAAGCCGCAGATAAAGTGAGGTTAATTCAGCGGAAAATGAAAGAAGCTCAGGACCAGCAAAAGAGCTGGGGCAGATTTGAAAAGAAGAGAACTTGAGTTTAAGGTGGTGATCACGTGTACCTAAAAATAAATCCGATTAAAAGTATTAAGAGATGCGTACACAAGGAAGTAAGCCGAAATACATTGGACCTTTTGAAATATTGGAAAGAGTCGGGGATCTGGCGTATCGGCTAGCCCTGCCACCAAATTTTATCCGGATCCATAATGTATTCCATGTGTCAGTGTTGAGGAGGTATGTTGCCGACCCGGAAAGGATTCTGGAGTTGGAACCAATTCACTAAAGAAGAACCTGACATATACAAACACCCAGTGAAGATATTGGATAAGAAAACTCAAAGGCTACGAAACAAAGACATCCACTACGTTAAAGTGTTATGAGGAATCATGCCTCTGAGGAAGCAACTGGGAAGTTGAAGCTGAAATCCGGAGGAAGTACCCCGAGATGTTTTAAGACAAGGTATTACAGTTCCGTTTTGAGGACAAAACTTTATTTAGGTGGGGAGGTTGTAAACCCCGGTATCTCAGTAGCTAGAAAACCCGGAGTTGGAAGCGAAACCCTAATCCGATCCAGGTTGAGTTCAGTGAGAGAAGCCTAAGGAACCCTAAATCCAGCTTTCCTTCGTTTCATAATAAAAGAAATTTTTATAAAGTAAATGAAGTTGAATTATTGTTTTAAAATACATTTCAAACTTTTGAAAGTTTGAATTCGGGAATTTTTCAATTCCGAGCCTTCACGAGCTCAATTATGGAAAAGCGTGCCCCGACCACGGATTCAGAAAATATTCCGAATATTCATTAGACCCGTAATTTTATAAGGATTCCAAAAATATCAATTTCGTAATTTTTTGAGCTATAAAAATTACAGTTATAGCTTTTCCCGTGTTTTCAACAACCGGTAAAGTAGATGCCTTGTCTACTATTCATAAGTACAACCGACACTACACACTACCCATACCCTATTCTTACATCCTTACAACTGCATTTCAATTTTCTTTTCCAAGAAATTTTGTCTCTTAAATAATTATCACATTTATACATTTAATTAACTAAATTACAAATTTCATTTTTAAACACACACAACACACAGAGAGTGGCCGTCGCGCCGAGCCCCCCCCCCCCCCCCCCCCCCCCCCCCTTTGTTTCCCTCTCAATTTATTTATTTTTACCCCATTTTAATTATCTAAACCCTAATTCACTTCATATATATACTAAATGTTTTCTCTCTCTCTTCATTTTCACTTGTCAAAATTTTAAAACAAGAGAAAAACTCTCTCCTTCTCCTCCATTTGTGCCGTGAGCTTGCCCCCCCTCCCTCTCTCACAACTTCAACTTGTTTTCTCTTTTTACTTCAAGACTCCATTGGTAGGTTGACTTTAGGCTTTGTTTATCCCAAATCTTGTAATGGCAAGATCATTCTTGTGTGTTTTCTCATTTAGATCCCAATGAGCATGAGCAAGGGACATGGAAACACTACTACAAGAATCTCAAGCCATCACAAGAAGTGGATCTAGTCTTTGAATGAGTTTTGTTTGAAATACCAACTTGTTCATGCATGTAAAGTAGAGATCTTGTACATATATTGTTGTTCATGCCATAAGATCCATGATTCATGCATCATATATAGTAGATCTAAAGTTTAGACATCCACATCTTCATGTACATGCATGATCATAGGGTTATTTTGTTTTCTATACTTTGATGATCATAAAAATGTAGTCTTGTTCATGTATAGAGAAGTTAGAGAGTAGATCTTCACATATGGGAAGCAAGAATATTGAAAAAGGAAAGGTTTTGTTAAATATTAAATGTTGGAAATTCGGATGAAAGTGAAACCCTACTTTAAAAACCCCCAAAATCAATTTTAAACTCATGTTTCATAAGAAAAATGAAGGGTATGTGCAATAGGTATATTAAAGGAATGATTTTTATAAATTTAGGAGAGTTTAGGCATGATAGAAATGTAAAAATAAGGAATAAAGTTAGAATGGAATATATTGAAATATGGATGTGTAGTCGAATTCGTAATTTAGGTTCATGCCCACAAGAACACTTAGAATTTAAGTCTAAATTGGATGTTTTATAAGCTAAATGAAGTCCTTAGATAATATATATATTGGAGCTTCAAATTTTAATGCATTATACAAGTTTTTCCATAAGAAAAATGCAAGGAAATAAGATTTACAAAATTCGGATTTCTACAAGTAGCTAGTTTAAAAAGATGTTTATCAAATGAAAAATGTGGATTTTTATGCATGAATGAAGGCCATGACTACTATAGACCTTGAGGACTTATTTTTAGATAGATAACAAGTGGATTACAAGATTAAAAATCAAAGAAACCCTAAGGAGTGTAAAGTAGAAGAATAGCTTCTTAGAAATAACCTTTATGGAATTTTCCAACACTTAAGAGTTCATAAGAGTTTATTATCACAAAATCATCATGACTATGCATATATTAAGTTCATGACATGGCATTCTTTAGTAATTCATTCCTATACCATTCATGCATGAATCATCAACTAGGAACATGTTCTTATCAAAAGCAAAACAAATTGTCGGAATTGGAAAAAGTGTGGAAAGATCTGATCTACTGTTCCGTGACCTACTATTTTCAAAACTTGGATTTTAATATTAGAAATAGATAGATCTTTCGGAAGTAGATAGAGATCGATATAAAAATTTGCGAAATTCCGAGTTGAAATGACCAAGTTATGGCCGTTTTAAGTCGGAACTTCCGCAAATAGTGGAAATCCGAATTCTTAGTTTAGATGTATAGTTTGATTCGGTTACATAATGAGAAATCTCATTAGAATTATTCTTGCTTGGTAGGTGATCCCGATCAGGACGACACCCTACCTCCCGACTATACTATTAGAAAGACTGGCGTCCAATGGCCAAGTGAGTTTTACTTCCACTCTCAATTAATGAATGTGATTGCAATGTAGTGGCACTAGCGGTATAGGCAAAGATAAAAAGAAATTGTATATGCATGATGGGGTATATGGGAAATTATATAGTTGTCTGTTGTTGATATGTGAAATGGAACTTAAGGAATATCAAACTGGGTGTTAAGCTATTGACTGATTAGCTAGTATCTTATGATGAATGTCTGTGAATACTTGTTGGTACCTAAAAGAATTGAACTAATGCATATTCGACTTCAATTGTAAATTGGATTCATTCATATACGATGGGTTGGAGCATTCACATTGGTTGGTTTTTCGTGACCCATAAAACGAATATGTTGGTTAATCGTGATCCATAAAACGAATATGTTGGTTAATCGTGATCCATAAAACGAATTTGTTGGTTAATCGTGATTCATAAAACGAAATATTGTTAGTTGACCGTGAGCTTAAACGGGTTCGGTACCACAGGATTCGTTAATCTGCTAACCGGGGGATGGAGGGTGCAAGTCCTCCACATATGATTTCGGTTGGTCATATGTTTGTTGATCACATTTGATGCTACATACACTTGCTTGAATAATCACTAGTTTGAATGAATTGTATTTAATTGTGTTATGGAAGTTATTACTCACTAAGCTAGTTAGCTTATGCCCTCATAGTTTTTATCTATTGGCACGAGTTTATATGGCTTAGGCGAGGCAAGACACAACACAGGTACCAGAGATAGGAGTTTCCGTAGAAGTTTTAAATCCATTTCTTTTGTATAGACTTCCATTGGAAACTAAGGACTCTGGATGACTGTAAGGGACTTATTATTATTTTGCGGGGAATGCCCCTTAGATTTTGTAAACTATAATTATGCGTTTTGATTTATTATCTTTGGCTAATGAATTGCCATATAAAACTGTTTAACTCCATTTGTTGTTGAAGTATCCTATTGTCGTAAAGGAACGTTTACATCTACTTAAGACTCCCGAGGGCTCGGGTAGGGAAACTCGAGAGTCTTACTTAGTATGTGGCGGGTTGTTACGTTTGGGATACCTACGGGGCGTGACACCCCCTAAAAGAGAGTGAAGAGGCTAAAGTGAGCAGGTTTATCACTGGTCTAGAGCCTAAAATTCAATATCAAGTCAATCAAACGAACTTGAATAACTATGTTGTTGTAGTCAACAAAGCCAAGACAGTGAATCAGGGCTTAAACAGAATTAAGGGTTGTGAAACTCAGAAAAGACAGATCTATTATGGGAAGCGACCAACTTCTAGTGTTCTTTATCAAGATAGAGGGAAGAGACCAGTTACACAGCAGAACATGACAGTAATTCAGGGTATAGAAAAGAAGTGCATTAGATGCCTTGGACCTCACGACATTAGGGAGTGTAAGTGGCTTGAGAACGCATGCTTCACTGTGGCAAGGTGGGGCATAGCCACAAGTTTTGCATAGAGAGAAGCATTCCCCAAGTCTATTGCTTTAAGTGCGGGCAGAGAAGGCACAAAGCCATTGACTGCAAGGAGCTAAGAAGGCTTTTGGGTTCAGCAGCATAAATGAGTCGAACTCAAGGTAGACTAGGACAAAGGGCACTAGCCAAGGTATATTCCCTCTAGCATCGAGACACCTCCAGCATTGACACTATAGTAGGTACGTTTCGCAATGCTACATAGTGCCTATGTTCTCTTCGATACTGGTATAAGTTTTTCTAGTATATCTGAATCTTTTGTTGTTGTTTGTGGTGTGCATGTTGAACTTATGCATGTATGCTTATCTATGAATACGCCTTAGGGAGTGGGGCTATGTGAATAAGATATGTAAAAATGTGGATAGTAAGATGATGGGTAGACATCTACCTACAATCTTATAGTCATGCACATGGTAGACTTTGATGTGATATAGGAGTAGATTGGTTGGGAAACACCATGCTGTGATAGACTACTATAACTTAGTGGAAGTTTAGTCTGCCTGATGGAGATCAATTTGAGTATAGACTTGATGTACAAAGACCTCTAACTCTGCTTACCTATGAGTTATGGGGAAAGTCATCTTTGGAAGCTATGACAGTAGAAAAGGAGCAAAGGATAGATTTTACATAGATAGCTGTTGTGTGTGAATATCTTGATGTGTTTCTAGAAGACTTACCAGGGTTACCACCAGAGAGGGAAGTAGAGTTCTGTATAGATTTGAAGCCAGGCACCTTACCTATTTTAAAGACGCCTTACAAAAATGGCTCCTAGAGAACTGCTGAATTAAAAGTACACTTGGAAGAATTGCTCTAAGAGAAGTTTATCTGACCTAGTGTGTTGCCATGGGGAACCAGTGTTGTTTGTAAAGATGAAGGATGGGAAGAATGAGATTATGTATATTATCGGGAGTTGAACCAGGTAACAATCAGAACAAGTACCCGCTACCTAGAATAGATGACTTATTTGATCAACTAGTAAGAGCAAGGATATTTCCTAAGATTGATCTTAGGTTTGGATATCACCAGCTATGGGTCAAAGTAGAGGATATTCAGAAGACAGCTTTCAGGGCCTGTATGGGCATTATGAATTCATTGTCATGCCTTTTGGTTTGACCAGTGCATCAGTAGAATTTATGGATCTCATGAACAGAGTCTTTAAAGACTAATTAGACCTTTTGTGGTAGTATTCATTGACGATGTACTGGTGTATTCTGTCACGCCCCGAAGGGTATCCTAAACGTAGTAGTCCGCCGTACACAATATTAAAGCATAAGAATGACCGCTTCAGTCATGCGAAGGCTTCTATACTATGTACAAGGCATCTAACACATAGAGGAGACACATTGGAGAGATACACTTTATATTGATATAGCTTGAGTAACAATGTAAACGAAATATAATTCACTATACTCCATATACAATTCATCCACATATTTCACTACACAAACTATTACAAGACAGTTCATAACACTCAGCTAATATCTTCAAGCATTCTTGCTTTCGGTCGAAATCTCGAAGTTATATTCGGCTCCAACCATCCGTCCCCAAGTAGCGTTCTCTCGTCACATGTTTATTCAAACATCTATTGGGTATAAGCTACACTAGCTTAGTGAGAGTTCCCTTAATTCCGTACCATAACAAGCAAGTTATCATTCATCCATATGCTATACATGAATAAACACATAAGCAAACAAGCATATGACTTTCCGGTAGCCATATGTGAATGGATTTATGCCTCTACTCGGGGTTAGGTGTTTTAGGCCCATACGACCAACATTTAAATTCTTCTCACTTTTATTGTGGTTGATACAGGTTCCTAGCCACACACTTTTTAAATTTTACTATGGTTGATACATGTGCCAACCTACACACTTTTTCAATTCAGCCCGTATGCCAACATTCGAGTTTACAGACCCCTCATTGCCCAATTATTATGCCTTCTTCCCACAAAGGTATAAGAACCTATGCAATGTGACTCACATATGTAATATGAATTTATAATTTATCATATAATTGTGGCATGTTAATTAAGTAGATTAAGTGCGATCATAGAGAATCTCAAACAATTCAAGCCTATGCTAACTCATACAATGATCTTACAACAAGTCCCACCTCGATATACTTATCATATTTTCAACCAAGATTATATCACAATTCATTTCAATTTTATCTTTTCCTAATTCTAATGCAACTAGCTACAAGCATAAGCAAGGTAACAAAATAAGAGGAAAACTCACTCAGCTATTGGATAACTGGTCTCTTAGTAAAAAATAATCCGGTGCTATGGAATAGTCGATTTCGGGGTCACCTATAAATGAAGAAATACCCTAATAAGTATTTCATCACTTAACCAATCTAAACTATCTTATACAAACTATCAAATTTATAATTCTTGTCCTACGTAGGAATTTCAACTTAAAACGGTCATAACTTGGTTGTTTTAACTCGGAATTTAGCAAATTATATATCGATTTCTATCTACTTCGAAAGATCTATCTAATTCTAATATTATATTTAAGTTTTGAAAACTTGGAAGTTTCTAAAAGGTCCGATCGGTTCTGATCAGTAGCGAAATTTAATTCCGAAAAGTAGTTTTGTGAATGTTTGTAATGTTTCTACTATCCAAAGCAAGTATACATGCAATATGAACAAGTTACTACCATAAATGATATTTCATGAGATATATATATACATGTTCTTGATGGTATTGAACAAAAGGAATTTTTTTTTTTAGAAAACTTTTTCTTATAAGACTTTATGAAAAATTAACTTAGAAATGCTAGTTTTGTATTCTTGACAATCCCTACTTGTTTTAGAAAAATTCCTTAATAAAAATCTATTTATTCTTGTTAAAATTAAGCCTTCATTATGTATATTCCCTAAGGCCTTTGTTTTTCAATAAAAACATCCATTTTACACTTTGTAAACATGTTTTTAAAATTGGTTCATCCCAAATCCGAATTTTGTAAAAATTTATTTTTGAGATGTGTCGAGCCTGGATTTTTCCACTCATCTGATCTGGTTCATTTCCTAACCCGATTCACATTAAACCCGAACCCATTTAACATGAATCCTCGACTAGGGGTTAAAAGAAATTTTTATTTTTTGAAAACTTTTAGAGTCGCCACCCGATATAAATCGGGAAAAAATAAAAGTTAGGATCAATGGGTCGGTTGATCCTAACTTAGCTACTAGTCTGCGAAAAAATTTGATTTTTAAAAAAAACAAACTTTTAAAACCAGATATCATGGATTCGGGGGCTAACCTATATAAAACCAAATGGTTACCACTTTTGGAATTTTAAATTTATAACCTATCCTTTTCATGCTCAAAAATTCAAATAAAAATATATAACAAAAATATTTACAAGTTAAATTCATTTTTATTATTTTTTTACATGTTTTTCTTCATTTTTATTATATTTTTTATATGAATATCAACAAAACATCTTATATTTACAAAATATTTATTCACAAAAAAAAAACAAAAACATTTTTTCATTTTTTAATGTCGCCCCGCAGGTGCCTATGTACTCGCTAATCGAGATCAGACAAAACGTAGTTCTTTAAAAAAGAACTTAATTTGTTGATCAATTTATTTTTGAACTCTTTTCATTTTAAATTCATTAAATTTTATATTTTATGAAAATCATTTTTTCATGATCCTATGATCTAATCAATTAATTTTCATTTCTTGAAAACATATTTTTCTAAGTTCAAAATCATTTTTTATTATTTATTTTTTTTTTTAAATTTGGTTTTGGAAAAATTCAATTTTATCATTTTTATCTATTTTTATCATTATTATTATTATTATTATTATTTATTTTTTATTTTTAATTTAATTTATTTTTTTTTAAAAATCATCACATAAACTCACAACATATTCAGAATATTTTATAATATATTAAAATTATTTTTCATGCATTAAATATGCATTTTTAAAAGCAATTTATGTATAAATACATACTAAAAATATTCAAAAAATATCAAAAATATCAAAAAAATAAATTTATGTAAAAAATAATTATTTTGATTTTTCTGGATTTTTCTGAATTTTTCTGAATTTTTTATGAATTTTTTACTATTTTTTACTATTTTTATTTTTTTCTGAAATTAATTATATAATAAAAATATAATAAAATAATACGGATTAACCTGGACCGTCAGATGAAGCGGACGAGATCTGGAGCGTCGATCGTGCTGACCGATCTGGATCGTCTGATCCAATTGACCAAATCTGGGGCGTTGATCGAGATGATTAAATCTGGGCCGTCTGATCTGCTTGATGAAATTTGGGCCGTTTGATCTGCTTGATCAAATCTGGGCCGTCTGATCTGCTTGATCAAATCTGGGCCGCTGATCTGCTTGATCAAATCGGGGCCGCTGATCTGCTTGATCAAATCTGGACCGTCTGATCTGCTTGATGAAATCTGGGCCATTGATCTGCTTGATGAAATCTGGGCCATTGATCTGCTTGATCAAATCTGGACCGTCTGATCTGCTTGATGAAATCTGGACCGTCTGATCAGAGTTGACCGTTGACCGATGACCGACGATCGTTGACCGATGACCGACCGGGTTGGATTCGGATATTCGGGTCGGATCTCGGAGCTCCGGCGGGTGAAGAAGACGATGACGCGACTTTTCGGGGCGGATTCCGGTGACTTCGGTGGTCCTCGGTGGCTGGAAGCTTGTCGGCCCGACTCCTATGGTGGTTGCGCGTCCTCCGAAGGTGGTGGTTCGCGCCCAGAACGGCGGCAAGGGGTGGTTCCGGCGGTGGTGGTTGTACGGCGGCGCAAATCTGAAAATTAAAAAAAAAATTTGCAGAGGTTAATTTGATTAATTTGATCAAATCCAAGCACACTAAAACATCAAAATTAGGTTTCTAACATTCCTAACACACTCAATTTTGATCAAATTCGATTCAATCACTTCGAATTTGAAAATTCGAATTTTCTTCCTAAATTCGAGAATCTCGAATTGATATGGTTATGTATGTGTTTTTTTGAAATTGACTTGTGCCTTTTGATCCTAGGACCCCTATTTTAGGTTGCAAGCTCAATTTTACGTTTCAAACAGTTTCGAAATGAATCGTTTTTGCCTCTTTGTTTTCCACGAATTTAACCAAAAATTTGGGCTTGATTCATTCTTAATCGATGAATTGATGATTGATCCTTCATATTCCATGTCAGATTCATCCAATGTGGATAGATTAATTGTCCAATTTCATCAATTTTTGTAACTCCTCATTCATGTGCAATTGAATGCTTTATAAATTGAATTTTGTGACTTTTGGGTTGTTTTTTGCACTAATCTTTCATATTCTATAACCACTTTGCAATTGCTTCATCAATTACAATAATTAATGAAGTTTGTTAGTTAAAAAACCGATGCAAAGTAAGGCAAAAAGTCACTTTGAGAAAGATGAAAAGACAAAAATGATAAAAAGGCAAAAATTTGCCTTTGCTAGGGTTTGAACCTGTGTCCTTGAGCTTGAGAGTGTGTTTGGGTCAAGGCATTTAACCAATAGGCCATTTGGCCTGTGCCTTGATCACTTAGCCAACTTCATCAATACTTAAGGCTTTTGGAAAAATGAGTTTAATTAAAGCCTTAATTAATTGGGCAAAAATTGGGTGTCTACAGCTGCCCCTCTTTGTGGTAAAGTTTGAACAAAACTTTTGCCACAAAGACAAAAAGATAACCAATTTTTGCTTAGCTTCTCCTTCCAAATTTTATTTAAGGAGATTTTTATCTTATGCTAAACTATCTGTCGAGTTTAGACTTTGAGATTTGCTAGGTCAACTGTCGGACCTAGACTTTAATTTGGCCATTTCCGGACCTATGGGCTTGGTTGGTCATTTGCTGGACCTATGGGCTTTGGTTAGGTCATTTGCCGACCTATGGGCTTTGGTTTGGTCATTTGCCGGACCTATGGGCTTTGGTTAGGTCATTTGCCGGACCTATGGGCTTTGGTTTGGTCATTTGCCGGACCTATGGGCTTTGGTTTGGTCATTTGCCGGACCTATGGGCTTTGGTTTGGTCATTTGCCGGACCTATGGGCTTTGGTTGGTCATTTGCCGGACCTATGGGCTTTGGTTGGTCATTTGCCGGACCAATGGGCTTTGGTTATGGTCACCATCTGGAATGGATGGATTTCTGACTTCTGTCTTGATCACCATCTTGGATAGATTTCTGAATTTGTCTTGATCACCATCTTTAGTGATGATTTCTGAATTCTGTCTTGATCACATCTTGGATAGATTTCTGAATTCTGTCTTGATCACCATCTTTAGTGGATGGATTTCTGAATTTTGTCTTCATCTTGAAAGTATGGATTTTGTGTTTGGTCAGTACTAGACTATCTGTTGAGTCTAGACTGAGGGGTACTTGTGAATTTTTAGTCCACTGGGAGTTTTTTATGATAATTTTGGTTCCATATCCAAAAAGCATGCTTCAATTTTCTATCAAAATTAGTTATCCTTGCAGTAATATTTTCTTTCAAAATAAGAACAATCAATAGACCAAACTGTATAAATGCATTCATTCAGTATTATAAGATGCTCAAACTTCTTTGTCTGATGATTCAAATGGTGTTTGGTTGTAAATTTATTTGGAAGAATTTTGTGGGTTAGGCTTTGATTTGACTTTAAAGAATTTCAGGCTTTGATTTGACTTCAGAGAATTTCAGGGTTTGATCCGACTTCAGAGAATTTCAGGGATATCAACTTTGTTTATAATTAATCAAAATAAAATCAATTGATCACTTGAAATGACAAATTTTATTGATCAAGGATAATAACTTTACAGCATCTGAGTTCACAGGATCCTTTAAATCGGGTCCATTCATTTGGGAAAGGATTAATGCTCCTCCCGACAAGACCTTCTTCACTATATATGGTCCTTCATAATTTGGTGTGAACTTTCCTCTGGAATCTTGCACATTTGGCAGCATTTTTCTCAGAACCAAATCACCTTCTTGGAAATTTCTTGGCTTAACTTTCTTATTAAATGCTCTAGCCATCCTTTGTTGATATAATTGCCCATGACACATGGCAGTCAATCTTTTTTCATCTAAAAGATTTAACTGTTCAATCTTTGTCTAACCCATTCAGCTTCTTCGAGCTCTGTTTCAGCCAGTACTCGGAGCGAAGGAATCTCAACTTCTACTGGTAAAACGGCTTCAGTTCCATATACCAGGGAATAGGGCGTTGCCCCAGTTGACACTCTTACAGAGGTTCGATACGCCATTAATGCTAATGGGAGCATTTCATGCCAATCTTTGTATGCAATCGTCATCTTCTCAATGATTCTCTTGATGTTTTTGTTGGCGGCTTCTACTGCTCCATTCATCTGTGGGCGATATGGAGTGGAATTCCGGTGTTTAATCTTGAATTGCTGACATAATCAGTCATTGCATTGTTGTTCAGATTTGTACCATTATCGGTAATGATACTTTCTGGAGTTCCATATCGAGCAATGATATCTCTTTTGATGAATCGCACCACAACGGCTTTTGTCACACTGGCGTATGAAGCAGCTTCAACCCACTTGGTGAAGTAATCGATCGCAACTAGTATGAATCGATGACCATTTGAAGCTTTTGGCGAAATTGGCCCAATTACATCTATTCCCCATATTGAGAACGGCCATGGTGTTGACATTGACTGTAATTCCTTCGGAGGAGCATTTATCTTGTTTGCGTAAATTTGACATAAATGACAAGATCTCACATGTTTGATACAGTCTGATTCCATGGTTAACCAGAAATATCCTAGCCTCATAATTTTTTTAGCTAGCATATATCCGTTCATATGAGGTCCACATACTCCCTCATGAACTTCTTCCATTAATTTTTGAGCTTCTTTTTCATCTACACATCTCAACAGGGTTGTATCGAATGACCTTCTGTATAGGGTATCTCCGCTTAACAAAAAATGACTTGCCAGACGCCTCAATGATTTCTGATCCTTTTTTGTAGCACACTCAGGATAGCTACCTGTTTGCAAGAAAATTTTGATATCTTGAAACCATGGTTCGTTTGATTCAATCAGCACAGAATGCGGGTTCACTTCTTATTCGGACTTGCAAAGGTTGTATTCTTACTCCTTCAGTGAATTGGATCAAAGAGGCCAGAGTAGCCAATGCATCAGCAAATTGATTTGAGTTCTCGGCACATAAGTGAAGGAAATTTCTTTGAACCTTCCTGCTAACTCAGCCAAGTGATTATGATAAGGAATCAACTTGGGATCCTTAGTTTTGAACTCGCCTCGAGTTTGGAAAATGATAAGTGATGAATCTCCAAACACTTCGAGCTCCTCGATATTCATTTGAATTGCCATTTCTAATCCCATGATGCATGCCTCGTATTCCGCTACATTATTTGTGTAAGGAAACATTAATCTGGCTGATGCCGGGAACTGTTCTTCTTTTGGTGAGATAAGGACTGCCCCTATTCCACACCCGTATACGTTGGCTGCTCCATCGAAATACAACTTCCAACTGTTGCTTTCGACTTCTGTTTCTGTTATTCTGATGCCTTCATCTGGAAACTGATCTTGTTCCTTTAATTCTTCATCATCAACTGGGCTTTCTGCGAGTTGATCAGCTAAAACTTGTCCTTTGACTGAACTTTGATTTACATAAATGATATCAAATTCAGAAAGTAGCATCTGCCATTTCGAGATTCGACCAACCAAAGCCGGTTTGCGTGCTAAGTATCGCAATGGATCATGCTTCGTAATCAACTCGATCGAGTAAAGAGCGTATACTGTCTAAGTCTGTGCATAACCCATACTAATGCACAGCAGGTCTTTTCTATCTCTGAATACTTTTGTTCTCCATTTGAGAATTTCTTGCTCAAGTAGTAAACAGCTCTTTCTTTTCCTTCCTCATCTTTTTGCCCAAGCACACAACCCATGGATTCAGGAAGAATTGTCAAGTACAAGAACAACGGTTTCCCCGGTTTTGGAGTAACCAGTACTGGTGGATTCGTCAGATATTGCTTTATCCGATTAAAGGCTTTTTCACATTCGTCATTCCATTCAATTAGGGCATTCTTCTTCAGCAGTTTAAACAGCGGTTGGCACTTATCAGTCAACTGTGATATGAATCGAGCAATGTAATTCAATCTTCCCAAAGGCCTCTGATTTCCTTTAATGTTTTTGGTGGAGGCAAATCCTGAATCGCCTTGACTTTATCAGGATCGATTTCTATCCCTTTTTGGCTAACCATGAATCCTAATAATTTTCCAGATGTCACTCCGAAAGTGCATTTTTCTGGATTCAATTTCAACTGAAACTCCTTAATCTTTCAAAAAGCTTCCTTAACACCACTACATGATCCTCTCCTTCCTTTGTCTTGGCGATCATGTCATCTACATATACTTCCACCTCTTTGTGCATCATATCATGAAGTATAGCAAGCATTGCTCGTTGATAAGTTGCCCCGGCATTCTTGAGACCAAAAGGCATGACTTTGTAACAAAAGTTCCCCAGGCTGTAACGAATGTGGTTTTGACCTTATCTTCTTCGGCCATTAATATCTGATTATACCCTGAAAATCCATCCATGAATGAAAATAGATGATTTCCAGCGGTATTGTCCACTAAAACATCGATGTGAGGCAATGGGAAATTATCTTTGGGGTTGCTTTGTTTAGATCTCTGAAATCCACACAAATTCTCACTTTCCCGTTTTTCTTAAGTACTGGCACTATATTTGATACCCAATCCGAATAATCAGAAACCTCAATGAATCCTACTTCAAGCAACTTTTTTACTTCATCCTTGATTTGGAGGAGTAAATCCGGCCTAAATCGCCTTAATTTTTGCTTTATAGGTTTAAAATCCTCCTTTGTTGGCAATTTGTGAACCACAATGGATGGGTCTAAACCAGGCATATCGCTATACGACCATGCAAAAACATCCAAGTATTCGGCTAGTAACTTGGTTAAATCTTGTGCCGTGCTCTCAGGCAATTTTCCCCCTATCTCAGATTCCTAGGGTTTTCCTTGTTCCCAAATTAATCACTTCAATGGTTTCGGGAATTTCAATCCTTCCTTGTTCAAAATTTTGCCAAATTTCTTGTGTTCTAAATTGATAATCAATATCATCTTCAACATCTAACCCAGTAGAGTTAGAGGTGATATTGATATTTTCATTAATTATACGCGCGAGATATCCCTGAACTTCATCACAATTGTCGGATCTGGTTGAATATGAATGAGGAATGTATGAGAATAGTGAAAGCACAAACGGAAATAAATTTCATTAAACTGGGACGGTGTTTAAGTACACTTATTTGAGCATCACATAATACTGAAAAACACAAAACACAAATCTAGTCTTAGATAAGTTCTTACTTAAAAGACTTAATACTAGCGCAAGGCACAGAGAACCAATTTCTCAAGATCATTTCTTTGGATGAAGCATCTTCTTTGATATCATCTGGCTGCTGGATATGATGTGGCTTTGGAAAGGAATGGCTGATGTGAGGAATTTTGATGATTGGATCATATTCCTTGTCGAGCTTCCTCCTTCTCATTTGGTTTTTCATTTCTGCCACTTCAGCACAAGTGGGGGAATAACCCAGTCCAAAGGTTCCCACCTGAGTTTCTTTTCATCATTCATCATCAGACTTCGTCAAACATTTGAGCCCGAAGTCTTCTTCTCCTTCTTTTCCAATGTAAGGGACAGCTGTCTCCTTGTAAATGGCATAATCCTGTTCTCCCATAACAGTGATGAGTTGACCATTGGCTATGAACTTAACCTTCTGGTGCAGGCTTGATGGTATTGCCCTGGCAGCATGGATCCATGGTCTTCCCAACAGCAGATTGAATGTTCTGGGGATATCAATCACTTGGAAAGGAATAATGAAAGTTTGAGGCCCGATGGTGACTTCTAACTCCACTTCACCTATTATATCTCTTTTTGATCCATCAAAAGCACGAACCACAGTAGAGCTTGGTTTGATGTCTGACGGTTCAATCCCAATAGGCTCAAAGTGGCTAAGGGGCACACATTCAAAGAGGATCCATTGTCTACTAATACTCGAGAGACGATCTTTCCACAGCTTTTGACTACGATGAAGAGGGCCTTGTTATGTTGATCCCTTCCTCTCCCAGTTCTTCAGATGAAAATGATTTGCTCATTTGCAAAGATTGATGATTATATGCCCCAATGCTTCTTCTGATACGCCTTCTGGAACTTTCACTTCTTCTAAGGCTTTGAAAAGAGCCTCACGGTGTACATTAGAGCTAATCAGCAGACTCATGAGCGATATTTGGGCAGGTTTTGGCCAACTGCTCGACAACTTTGTATTCACTTGCTTTCATCAGTTTTGCCAATGCTGACTTCTCTTCATCTTTCTTCCCTTCTTCATTTTGCTGCTGTGGCATATTCACAGTTGCATTCTTTCCGGTCGACTCATAAACTCTTCCTGAGCGAGTAAGGCCACCAACCATGGCCATTGAAGCATGATTTACCGCCTTATAATCAAATGGAGCGGCTTTATAATCACTCACAGCAAGGGGTATCTGAAAGGTATAGTTCCTAGGCTTTGATGAAGTTGATCCATCTTCACTACCTTTGCCTATTTCGATTTTGATGGATCTAGGTCCACCTTCAATCATGCACACAAGCTCTTCTGGATCCGGAATCTCAGCGGTAATCATATTGATAACTGGTCCATGATTTGGCAATGGGTTAGTAGAGACGTTTGGAGCTTCAATGAAATCCAACTGGATGACTTTTGCATCAATAAGATCTTGGATTTTATGCCTAAGCCTCCAGCATCTGTCTGTTGAATGCCCGATTTGCCCCATGTGATATTCACACTTCAGCTCAGGATTGTAATTTCTAGGCTTTAAGTCTTCCCTAGGAACTTCAAGATTGATCAGATTATCGGCCCTTAATTTAGCTAATACTTGGCTAAGGGGAACCGGAATTCGAGTGAAGTTCCGCCTGTTGAACCTTGATTGTTGATTTGGGACTGCACTTTGTTGAGTCTGATCCTTATTCTGATTTTGATTCTGATTTGTTGACAACACGAATGACTTAGTAGGGCCAGTTGCATCTGAAGTATTGACCATGCTGACGGTTGAATCTTTCCCTTTGTATGGGACATTTCTCGGTGCAGTATATTTCTTTTCTTGTTGCAATTTTCCTGCGAAATTGCATTCTCAATCCTGCACCCAGCTATCACCACTTCTGAGAAACTTGCTGATGCATGCCCAATCAGATGG
This sequence comes from Combretum micranthum, assembly GCA_024138025.1. NCBI lineage: Eukaryota > Viridiplantae > Streptophyta > Magnoliopsida > Myrtales > Combretaceae > Combretum > Combretum micranthum. Next base: position 349,272 of record JAMXBD010001460.1, on the reverse strand, counting down.
GAAAAGAAAGGTTCCTCTAATGTGTTGATAAAAGTGAAAGTGAGGTCTTTTCAGGCATCGGGGTGGTGATCCTTGCAGCCAATGCTCTCCAGCGCTGAGCATATTCCTTGAAAGTCTCTTCTTTCTTCTTCTTCAGATTGCTTAAATCCCATACCGAGGGCGCCATCTCAATGTTAAACTTATACTGATTAAAAAATGCCCTAGCCAACTTGTCCCAAGTATCAATTTCTTGATGGTCTAATTGGGCGTACCAGGCCAAAGCAGCACCAGTAAGACTGTCCTGGAAGGTTTGCACCATCAGCTTGTCAAACTTTGCATATTGCCCCATTCGTCGTACATACAATCTGGTATGCATATTAGGCAACCTGTCCCGTCATATTTTTCAAATTCCGGTGCCTTAAATTTCTCAGGGAAGGCACCTTCCTCATATTGAGGCAAATTCAGGATCGCGGTTTGATCAAAACCATCGAACGTCTTCATTTTCTCAAGCAGTTTTCTCTCCATTTCTTTAGCCTGAGCTTCCAGTTCTTTCTTCAACTCAGCCGCATTAAACTCATTTGGTGACTCCTCTTGCTGAATAAGCTGTCCTTCAATTTCTTTTCCTTTCTGTGACCTTGAGATTCTTCAGAAGTTGTGGGGGTCTTAAGTTGTGCAAGACTCTGTGTTAAAGCCTGCATCTGTTCAGCAATTCCAAGGAGGGTTTGTTCCACGGTGTTGAGTCTTTGCTCATTGGTCTGGTCTGTGGGGTTGCTCCCGGTGTTAGACATCTTAGCTCGGGATCTGGTAACAATAGGGCTCCTAACCGGCTTGGACGCTATCTTTCAAGTTTTGACTTAAACTCGAATTTGCTAGACCTGGACATTTATTATTTATTAATATTTTTTAAAGAATAAATGAATTAATATACATATGCAAGAATATAGATATGCTATCACACAGATGCAAATGGGGATATTGACCAATGATTTTTTAAAAAAACATTTGTATTAAAAGATAATGTTTCATAACAAAAATTCTAATGGTTTAGAAACCTTATTTCCTAGTGACTGAATCAAAACTACTTTCTAATGGTTTCAAAGAACCTTGATTCCTAAGGACTAAACCTAAACCAACTAAACCAGTCTTCTTGTCTTAGTGGGGCAAACAATCTTGTCTTCCAGGGCTAGAATTTTCTTTTGAGCTGCCTTCAACTCAGCCTCTAAGAATGCAATTCTGCTTCCAGCACTTTGCAGGCGATCCACCATTTCCCTCTCTCTTTCTTGGAAATCTCGGTGACATACTTCCAGGCGAGCCGAAACAGCTTCCATGTAAGCAATTGTTTCAGGGTCAGGTTCCGATGGTGCTGGTTGAAGGATATCGGGAGCTTCATATCGAATATCCTTATTCTTCTTCATTTGGCTAGCCACATACCACCTGGTTGCTCTATACTTCTTGTTTCCTTACTTTCTGGCTCGACTTCAAAAACCGGCTTCACCTCTCTATTTTCCCATATAGCTCGGATTTGATTTAGCTTGAATTCTTTAGCTGGTAGTATCTTGGTTGGATCCAATAATCTAGAGTGACTTGCTCCAAATTAGGCTTGACAGTAATATCTTGCAGCATACCATACTGTCTGATAACACTTGAGGGATAATAACCAGTACAGCCGGTGAGTCCAATTAGGGGTACTGCCATGTATCCTTGCAACTTAGGATGGCTGCAGGGCTTTTGAACCAGCGAGCTTGCCACATCATGTCTTCAGGTGGCATGTCTTCAAGAATGGCAATTATATCCCATAGAGGATGATCATCTTCCATGTGGACCCTTTCAGCAAAAGATTGGATGAGATCATATTTCAGGCTGATGAGGGATCCATTAGCCAAGTCTTTTCCGTAGTGCTTAATGTGGCTAGCAAACCAAATCATCAGTAAATGCATGCTTGCTTTGAACTTGCCTTGTCCTTTAGACTTGATGTGATTCAGACTACGGACTTGTTCGGCTAGAAGAGCGGGACATAGGATTTGCCAGCTAAATATTGAGAAACCAGCTCTATGACCCGGAAGTGGATGAACAAATTGCCATTAGGGAAGAGAATAGTTGCAAAAGCAGCTACTATGAAGGCATTAACCCGGTTTTCTTCCCAAACTTCAAGTGGTATACTGAAAGTGGATCGGTTGCTTTTAAAGTATTCAGGAGTTCCAAACCAGTCCATCAGTGTGGTTAGCCGGATGCAATATTCATTGCAATCATTGATAGCTTCAATAATTGGTCCCCTCTTGATCCCCAAAAACTGATATAACACGGACCGGGCTATGCTTGAAGTTCGGAACATAGATTCCTTCAGAGGTAGGAGGTGCTTGGAGTAGCCTAGTATATTCCTCAATGGTCGGGCTAAGTATGCTGACCCAAACGGAAGACAACTTCTTCAGGTTCCCATAGATGAGTGAGGGCTCGGAACATGGTGAATGGAACATGGATCTTTGGTAGGCTGAGGATTGGGCCTAATCTATCCTCAATGAATGACTTTTGGACCGGACTAAAACTGACAAACCATCGGTCCAGTAGGAGCATTGGATCCTTGAAAGGTTCCACTCGATTTTCTCTAATAAGGCGAGCCCATAAGCTATCGCTACTGTCGGTTGAAGACATCATTTTCTGAAAATTTTTTAAAAGGTATAAGCTAATATTTACAAAATTTTTTTTTTTTGACAGCTTTTATATTTTTTTTTAGAATTTTCTTTTTTTTTTTTGTATTTACATATGTACATTTATATTTCAACTTCATTTTTTTAGAAAAAGTTGGTCAATCCCATGCTAATGAATGCATGATTTGGTAGGGTTCTATAGGTTCCCCGATTTAGTAGTACTAAACCGGAGTGGGAGGACATTTCTTGATCTAGAGGGTGGAAAGCCACAGCCCCCGGACCTTACTTCGTCCTCCTCGCTTAGGCTCTTAAGACGGCCCTGGTACGACCGTATCTAGCACACATTCATGCTAATGCAAATGCAAATGCAAACAAAGAAATCAAACTTTTGTTTTATTTTTCATAAGGTAGTATATATTTACAAAACAATTATTCAATATAATATACAAAGAATCATATATTCACAAAAATTGAGCAAGGATAAATTTAAAATTTAAAATTCCTAAGTGGCTAGCCCTCTTTTTTTTAAAAAAAAAAATTTAAGTCCCCAGTGGAGTCGCCAAGCTGTCGAGCCTGGATTTTTTCCACTATCTATCTGGTTCATTTCTCCTAACCCGATTCACATTAAACCCGAACCCATTTAACATGAATCCTCGACTAGGGGTTAAAAGAAATTTTAATTTTTGAAAACTTTTTAGAGTCGCCACCCGATATAAATCGGGAAAAAATAAAAGCTAGGATCAATGGGTCGGTTGATCCTAACTTAGCTACTAGTCTGCGAAAATTTGATTTAAAAAAAACAAACTTTTAAAACCAGATATCATGGATTCGGGGGCTAACCTATTAAAACCAAATGGTTACCACTTTTGGAATTTTAAATTTATATCCTTTTCATGCTCAAAAATTCAAATAAAATATTTAACAAAATATTTACAAGTCAAATCATTCATTTTTATTTTTTTTATGCTTTTCTTCATTTTTATTATTTTTTTTTATGAATATCAACAAAAATCTTATATTTACAAAATATTTATTCACAAAAAAAAAAAACAAAACATTTTTTTATTTTTTAATGTCGCCCCGCAGGTGCCTACGTACTCGCTAATCGAGATCAGACAAAACGTAGTTCTTTTAAAAAAAACTTAATTTGTTGATCAATTTTAATTTTTGAACTCTTTCATTTAAGTTCATTAAATTTTATTTTTATGAAAATCATTTTTGATGATCCTATGATCTAATCAATTGATTTTCATTTCATGAAAACATATTTTTCTAAGTCAAAAATCATTTTTATTATTTTATTTTTTTTTAAAATTTTGGTTTTGGAAAATCCAATTTTATCATTTTTATTATTTTTATCATTTTATTTTTTTATTTTTATTTTTATTTTTTATTTTTTTTAAAAAATCATCACATAAATCACAACATATTCAGAATATTTAAATATATTAAAATTATTTTTCATGCATTAAATATGCATTTTAAAAGCAATTTATGTATAAATACATACTAAAAATATTCAAAAATATCAAAAATATCAAAAAATAAATTTATATAAAAAATAATTATTTTGATTTTTCTGGATTTTTCTGAATTTTTCTGAATTTTTTATGAATTTTTTACTATTTTTTACTATTTTTTATTATTTTCTGAAATTAATTATATAATAAAAATATAATAAAATAATGCGGATTAACCTGGACCGTCGGATGAAGCGGACGAGATCTGGAGCGTCGATCGTGACGATCTGATCGTCTGATCGAATTGACCAAATCTGGGGCGTTGATCGAGATGATTAAATCTGGGCCGTCTGATCTGCTTGATGAAATCTGGGCCGCTGATCTGCTTGATCAAATCTGGCCGTCTGATCTGCTTGATGAAATCTGGGCCGCTGATCTGCTTGATCAAATCTGGACCGTCTGATCTGCTTGATGAAATCTGGGCCGTTGATCTGCTTGATCAAATCTGGACCGTCTGATCTGCTTGATGAAATCTGGACCGTCTGATCAGAGTTGACCGTTGACCGATGACCGACGACGTTGACCGATGACCGACCGGGTTGGATTCGGATCTTCGGGTCGGATCTCGGAGCTCCGGCGGGTGAAAAAGATGACGCGACTTTTCGGGGCGGATTCCGGCGGCTCCGGTGGTCCTCGGTGGCTGGAAGCTTGTCGGCCCGACTCCTATGGTGGTTGCGTCCTCCGAAGGTGGTGGTTCGCGCCCAGAACGGCGGCAAGGGGGGTTCCGGCGGTGGTTGTACGGCGGCGCAAAAAAAATTAAAAAAAAAATTTGCAGAGGTTAATTTGATTAATTTGATCAAATCCAAGCACACTAAAACATCAAAATTAGGTTTCTAACATTCCTAACCACTCAATTTTGATCAAATTCAATTCAATCACTTCGAATTTGAAAAATTCGAATTTTTCTTCCTAAATTCGAGAATCTCGAATTGATATGGTTATGTATGGTGTTTTTTTGAAATTGGACTTGTGCCTTTTGATCCTAGGACCCCCTATTTTTATAGGTTGCAAGCTCAATTTTACGTTTCAAACAGTTTCGAAAATGAATCGTTTTTTGCCTCTTTGTTTTTCCACGAATTTAACCAAAAAATTTTGGCTTGATTCATTCTTAACCGATGAATTGATGATTGATCCTTCATATTCCATGTCAGATTCATCGAATGTGGATAGATTAATTGTCCAATTTCATCAATTTTTGTAACTCCTCATTCATGTGCAATTGAATGCTTTATAAATTGAATTTTTGACTTTGGGTTGTTTTTTGCACTAATCTTTCATATTCTATAAACCACTTTGCAATTGCTTCATCAATTACAATAATTAATGAAGTTTTGTTAGTTAAAACCGATGCAAAGTAAGGCAAAAAGTCACTTTGAGAAAGATGAAAAGACTAAAATGATAAAAAGGCAAAAATTTGCCTTTGCTAGGGTTTTGAACCTGTGTCCTTGAGCTTGAGTGTGTGTTTGGGTCAATGCATTTAACAACAGGCCATTTTGCCTGTGCCTTGATCACTTAGCCAACTTCATCAATACTTAAGGCTTTTTGGAAAAATGAGTTTAATTAAAGCCTTAATTAATGGGCAAAATTGGGTGTCTACAAGATGATTCCTTTAAGTAAAAATCATTGGATACTAGAAAAATTAAGACTCAACTCTAATTTGAGTTTGAAAAATATGGGTTTTCATACTATTACTCCATTATTACAATTTCTTAAATGACAACAACTCAAATTTTCCTATTTTATTTCTACTCCTTATTTTGCATGTTTTTCTTAGCAAATCTCTTCTTAATTTATAAAGATCATTACTTGATGATACCTATGGCCTAAACTCTTCATTTTTCATATAAAACACAAGTTTGGAGTTGATAAATGGGTCTTTAAGGCATAATTTTGAAACCATCAGAATTTACAAAATTTGGATAAAACTCGAATTTCATATTTTGTATCTCTTCCTACTTTTGAGAATCTCTACTGGTAGATCTACCATTTACTTATCAAAACATCTCCTATTGATACCTATTCCACAGCCTTCCATTTTCTAAACAAAACTTTGATTTTGGTGTTAAAAAATGAGTTTTCAAAATTGGTCTTGATTGAGATCCGAATTTACATTTTTTTTTGGACATATCTTTTGATAAAATCCATCTGAACTTATGAAAAATCATCCTTTACATATCCTATCTTAAGAGCCTTCCATTTCTTGAATAAAATCTTCATTTTTGAGTTGGAAAACATGTTTTTAAACTAGGCCTTGGCCTAAATCCAAAAATAAGATTTGTATTTTGAAAATCACCTTTGATTCTTGTAAAAAGAAGTCTTGATGATATACTATCACGCCCCAAAGGATACCCAAAACGCGACAGTCTACCACACTCGATATTTAAACTCAAGTATGACAACCTTAATCATCCCATATGTCATGCCCCAAAGAGTACCCTAAACGTGATAGTCTGCCACACTCAATATTTAAACTCAAGTAAGGCAACCTTAGCCTTCCCATGAGTTTGAACATCAAGTGTAAGGCTCACTTTCAACATACAAGGACCATGCTTTGCTTCATAGTAGTCTAAGGAGACATACATAGCAACAAGAATGTAAATCATAACTGTTTCCTTTAGACCTACTCTATTACATAAACTAAGGGGCATACCTCCGTCAATAATGTTAAGAGTTCTTAAGCTTACAAAATCCCTTATATTATCCTTCTAGCACCAATTTGGGAGACATGATTAGAAGTTCATGTCTACTTCTAGTCTCGGCTTCCTCAAAAGCTCCTTAATGTCTAAGAACTGTACCTGATGCTCTCGGCTCCTCGAAGATAGCCATAAGTATTCATACTGCAATAGGAAACTATTAGGGTATAAGCTACACTAGCTTAGTGAGTGAAAACTTCCATATAACAATTAAGACATAACATTTAAGCGAGTGATTAATCAATCAAATGAAATGCATCAAACACGTGGAATCAATAAACATATGACTAGCCGGAAATCATATGTGGATGGACTTGCGCCCTTCATTTCGGGTTAGTAGATTAATGAATCCTCCGGTACGATGCCGTTTAAGCTCGCGGTCAACTAACTCAAATATTCGTTTTATGGATCACGATTAACCAACATATTCGTTTTATGGATCACGATTAACCAACATATTTATTTTATAGATCACGATTAACCAATATATTCATTTTATGGATCACGAAAAACCAACAACTGCTAATGCTCCATCCCCATCGTGATATGAATGATTTCAAGTTTATCTTTAATGTCTAATAATCAATTAAGCCAATTCTTTTAAGTGTCTAAGCGTTTGTCGCAGACAATCATTTCTACTCTACTATACAAATAATGATTTATCAGCCAGCTTCGATATTATTTAAATTTAATTCCACATAACAACAGCAGACAAATATAATTCCCAATTCACCCCATCATGCATATTCATCTTTTGTCTTTCCCTAGCAACTAGTACAACTACCATTACAATCATAAGTAATAATTGAAATTGGAAGTAATACTCACTTGACTATGGTACGTCGGTCACTTAGTAATAATAATCGGGTGGTAGGGATTCGTTGTTCTCGGGATCACCTACCAAATAAGAATACCCTAATGAGAACTTCATCACTTAACTAGTCCAAACTATGTATCAAAACTAAACAAAATCATGATTCTCGCTATTTACGGAAGTTTCAACTTAAAACAGCCATAACTTGGTCATTTTAACTCGAAATTTCACAAATTTTATATCTATTTCAATCTACTTCGAAAGATCTATCTATTTCTAATATTATTTCCAAGTTTTAAAAACAGTTAGGTCACGGAACAGAGGGATCAGATCTGGTCTGTAACCTTTTCCATTTCCGAAAAATTGTTTTCACTTGATCGAAATGTAGCTAGTTGATGATTCATGTGTATATAAAATATGAATGAGTTCCTGACATGAATGACATGTGATGAGTTCAATCTACGCATGATCATGATGATTTTTGATAATGAAACTTTAAGAACTCCTAATTCTTACAAGATTCCAACAATTTCTTCTTGAAAATCCAATTTTTCCAATTTTGTATCTCCTTAATGTTTTAGGATTTTATTCTTAGAAATTCCTGGTTATCTACATAAAAATGAGCCTTCATCATCTATATTATCCAAGATCTTCATTTCCACATAAAAACTTATATTTTTCACTTTGCAAGTATGTTTTTAAATAGGCTTTTCACAAAAATCCGAATTTTAGAAAAATTCATTTCTTGCATGTTTCCTTTAAGGCAACTTGTATAGTGCATTAAAATTTAAAGCTTTGCTATATCCATTAACTAAGGACTTTATTTAACACATAAAACATGCATTTTGAGCTTGAATACTAGGTGTTTACATAGGCATCATCCAAAGTTACGAATTTTACAAGCTGAATACTAACTCAAAAATCTTCATCTTAATTCCACTACTTGTTTTACACATTACTCATATCCAAACTCATTTCAACTTATAATAATCATTACTTAATGATACCTATTACTTATACCCTTCATTTTTAATGTAAAATATGAGTTTCAAAGTGGTTTCAAGGGTTATTAAAATAGGTCTTAGAAATCATACGAATTTTCCTTTGAACATTTCTAACAAAAATCTTTTCTTTTCAAGTTCCTTATCTTATCTTCATAAAGATCTACCAACTATCACATTTATATATACAAGACTAAGCTTTTATGAACATTAATGCATGAAAACACAAAATATCCATATTAACATGAATGTCAAGAAAAATATGAGTGTCTAAATGCTAGATCTACTACTTGTAGTGCATGAAAATGAGTTTAAAGATATGAACATATATTTTTCATGCAAGATCTCCACTTTTATATGCATGAACATAATAATACTTTAACAAAAACTCATTAAACTCAAGATCTACTCTTGTGATGGCTTGATATTTATGTATTAGTGTTTTCTTATCCCTAGCCTTTGCTCATTGGGATTTAAAGTGAAAACACACAAGAATACTCTTGCCATTACAAGATTAAGTAGAGATAAAGCTTGAAATCATCACCTAAAGGAAGGTTTAGAGAAGAAATGGAGAGGAAATAAACTTGTGAGTGTGGGTGTGTGAGGAGGGGAGTTCACGGCAAGTAGAGAAAGAATAGAGAGAGTTTTTGACTTTTCAAAAATTTTGGAAGAGTAAATATGAAGAGAGAGAGTGAAAATGAGTTTATATATTAAGTGAATTAGGGTTTATTTGTATTAAAAGAAGTAAAATAAAACAAATAGAGGGGAAAAAGGGGGAAGGGTGCGCCGGCCACAATAGAACAGGGGAGGGAGTGAGTTGAATTTGATTTAATTCGTAATTTAAGTAATAAAATGTAATATATGTAATAATTTAGTAGGGAACAAAATTTTCTTGGAAAAGAAAATATAATGATAGTTGTAAGATGTAAAATAGGGCATGATAGTGTGTAGTGTAGTTGTACTTGTGATAGTGGTAAATAGTAGACAAGACATCTACTTTACCGGAAATAAAGAAAATACGAGAAAAAAGCGATAACTGTAGTCTTTATAGCCCGAAAAATTATAAAATTTATATTTTTGAAATCTTTATAAAATTTCGATTCTAAGGAGTATTCCAGAATATTATTCTGAGTTTCTAGTCCCGGGGCTCGTTTTTTCGTAATGGGGCTCAGAAGACCCGGAATAGGAATTTTTTCCGAAATTAAAACTTTCTAAGGTTCTAAATATACTTTAAAACAATAATTCACATTAATTTATTTCATAAAACTTCTTTTGTTATGAAACTGAAGGAAAGCCGGATCTAGATTTTCTAAGTTTCTCTCACTAAGCTTGAACTAGACCGATTCAGGGTTTCATTATCCGGTTTCCGAATTTTATTCGATTATTAGGAAAACCGGGATATAAATTATAAGAATAATAAAATTGTGTAATGAATAATAATAAATAGTACCAAAAGACTAGCTAATTGCCGGTAGTAATGAAATACAAATAAAATCACAAAAATCAGGTAATTCTAGTTATCGAAAAATTATAAAACTGATATTTTAGAGATCCTTATAAAAATATGATTCTAACAGTATTAATAACATATATTTAATATTTCGAATCCGAGGCACGCTTTTCGAAGTCTGTACCCGACTGGGTTTAAAATAGATCGGAAATTTGTTAATCTCATCTTTTAGAATCCTAGAATTAATGCGAACCAACTACACCTTTTTCTCTTATTCCGACTCCTTAGTTTAGGGATACAGAATTGTCAGATCTAGGCTATGGGGTTTCTTGGGAGTTTTGTGGACTTAGGTTTTTCGGTTGACTTTCCGGTTTATACTTTTGCCAATTTGGAAACTGATATTTTATGTTTATACAACATATCTGATTTGAGAAATTTATTTTAAGTTTGATTTTTATAAGTATTTAATATCTCTCGACGTTTTCGGAATTCTTTGAATTGAGTTTTATTTTGAAGGTTAATCATTATTTACATTTTAATATTTTGTTTTTGGGCTTTATATTACCCGATTTTATAAGTTGGAGTTAAATATAGAATTTGTCATAGTAGTGGTTTTGGAATTGAAGTATATTGAGTTCTTATTTTGTTTTTTAAGGATTCTTATTTTTCTCAAGATTCGGAAATTTCTGGATTCGTTCGGGATTTAGGACTTATCGAAGTTTAATTTTAATTTGGAGTGATTTTAAGGGTTTATTTTTGAAGTTCATCTTGAATTTATTTACTGAAATTTTTCCGGGGCTTACGTCCCGCCCACCTTAAAGAAAGTTTTGTCCGCAAAACTTGTTACGTATGTATCGCTTATTGAGGAAAGATTGTGGATTTCGAGTTATGTCTCTAGCACCGGTTTATGCTTTGGTTTATGTCATTTCTAAATTTTGTATGACAGATATTCTTCGAAATATAGCACATACAAATTAATAGGATTTGGCTTAGCGATTCCAACCTTCACTTATACGACTCTTTTGGAGAACGACACGGACTTGACTCAAGACCACAAATGACTTGACTCTACTGACACTAGACGACTCACAATAACACGGCCTTTCATGACTCGATCACTTTGACCAATGAAGGTTGTGGATTCACTTTTCCATTCTTATGTAGCTGTATATACAATATTATACCTTGGGGTCCACATTTCTTTGAATAATTAAGGTCACTAGTGTTTTAAACCCTTTATTAACGTGATCATCTTGGTGGGTTTGAAATCGAGAGATCTCATTACTTTGTTGTATAATTGTTACTTATGAAGATCTTATAGAGTTTAGTAATTGCAATTTGTTTTACTGCGGTTTCAATTTTTACGTCATGGTCATCGTAGATTTTTGATCTTTCAAAGTTCCTTATGTACAAGATGTTATATGAGGGGTATCTTGGGGTTTGTCAAATTGATCAAGTTTTGTTACAGTTTCCATCATTGGCTCATACTAGCTGTTAATGATCCTGGACTTCCTTATGATTGGTCTAGCTATTTAATCTCAGCATGTTCCCCACAACCTATCTCCTCATTATTTGGCACCTACCACTGTATTCTCTGTGTTTTGTACATTTCCCTTCTTGAATTTCTTTCTTTATTCTCTGTGTTATCTTATTATCACGTTAAGCTTCCTTAATTCTTTCTACGAAGGTAGGTTCCATCACCTAACTTGCCATTTCCATCTCAGCGTCTCTTCTTGTGAATTCAATACTTCTTCAATCTTTTTCACTAATTTCCCTTGATTAATATGCAAGACTATTACTTTCTTTGTGGTCCTTACAACTTAAAGCGTCAACAATCACATTTGCTTTCCTTGGGCAAAATTAATTCCCTAAATCGTAATCCTTGATTAGTACGACCCATCACCCTTGTCTCATGCCTAATTCTTTTTATGTGAATAAATACTTGAGGCCCTCGTGATCGGCATAGATCTCACACCTTAGCCCATAGAGGTAACGCTCCACATCTTTAAAGCGAACGCCACCATGGCTAGACCCAATTCAGGTATAGGGTAGTTCTGTTCGTGTGGCCTTAACCATCTTGAAGCATAGGCAATCACTTCTCCTTCTTGTATGAGTACACACCCGAGACCATTTCTCAATGCATCGCCTTGAACTATGTAGGGCTTCTTAGGAATTGTATAATACCAATATCGGAGCGAAAACAAGTCCCTGCTTGAGTTCTTGAAGGCCTTGGTCCCTCTTTTCTGCCCATGTAAACCTTTTATTCTTTTTGGGTTAATTGGGTCCAGGGTTTAGCTATCTAGGAGAAATCCTTAACAACTTTCTTTGATACCCTGCCATACCTGAAAAACTCCTTACTTCCATCATTATTTTGGGTGGTTTTCCAATCCATCGCACTTTTATCTTTTTAGGGTTCCCAAATATATATTCTCATGATGCTATGTGGTCCAAAATGAAATCCTACCCAGCCAGAAACCACACTTGGAGGACTTGATGTATAACTTATGTTTTCTTAAGGTTTGTAATGCTATGCATAGGTGCCCTTTGTCACGCCTCATAGGGTATCCTAGACGTAACAGCCCGCCACATACTAAATAAGACTCTCGAATTCCCTATCCGAGCCCTTCGGGAGTCTTATAGAGATGTAAAGCGTTCCTTTACGACAATAGAATACTTCAACAAATGGAGTTAAACAGTTTAACGTGGCAATCATTAGCCATAGATAATAAACCAAAACACATAATTATACTTTACAAAATCTAAGGGCAATCCCCCGCAAAATAATATCAAGTCCATTACAGTCATCCAGAGTCCTTTATTTTCCAACGGAAGTCTATACAAAAGGAATGAAGTAAACTTCTATGGGAAACTCCTATCTCCGGTACCTGTGCTGTGGCTTGCCTCGGTCTAAGCCAGATAAACTCATGCTGCAATAAGTAGAAACTATGGGGGCGTAAGCTAACTAGCTTAGTGAGTAATAACTTCCATAACACAATTAAGTATAATTCATTCAAACAAGTGATTATTCAAGCAAGTGTATGCATCAAACAAATGAGTTCAACAAACATATGACCAACCCGAAATCATATGTGGATCGACTTGCGCCCTCCATCCCGGGTTAGCAGATTAACGAATCCTGCGGTACGACGCCGTTTAAGCTCATGGTCAACTAACAATATTTCGTTTTATGGATCACGATTAACCAACAAATTCGTTTTATGGATCACGATTAACCAACATATTCGTTTTATGGATCACGAAAAACCAACCAATGCGAATGCTCCATCCCATCATATGAATGAATCCAATTACAATTGAAGTTGATATACATTAGTTCAATTCTTTTAGGTGACCAACAAGTATTCTCAAACATTCAATATAGAATACTAGCTAATCAGTCAATAGCTTAACACTCGGTTTCGATATTTCTTAAGTTCCATTCACACATCAACAGCAGATAACTATATAATTCCCATATACCCCATCATGCATATCCATTTTATCTTTGCCTACACCACTAGTGCCACTACATTACAATCAGAACATTAATTGAGAGTGGAAGTAAAACTCACTCGGCCATTGGACGCCGGTCTTTCTAGTAGTAATAATCGGGCCGTAAGGTGTCGTCCTGCTCGGGATCACCTACCAAGTAAGAATAATCCTAATGAGATTCTCATCATGTAACTAATTCAAGCTATGCATCTAAACTAGATGAATTCGGAATTCTCGCTATTTGCGAAAGCTCCGACTTAAAACGGCCATAACTTGGTCATTTTAACTCGGAATTTCGCAAATTTTATATCGATCTCTATCTAATTCGAAAGATCTATCTATTTCTAGTATTATTTTCAAGTTTTGAAAGTAGTAAGGCCACGGAACAGTGGGATCAGTTCTGTTCTGCCCCTTTCTCCATTCCGAAAAATTGTTTTGCTTTTGATGAGAAATGTTCCTAGTTGATGATTATGGATGAATGGTATAGGAATGAATTACTAACATGAATGCCATGTAATGAACTCAATATATGCATGGTCATGATGAGTTTTGATGATAAACCCTTAGGAACTCCTAATTGTTACAAAATTACATAAAGGTTATCTCTAAAAAAGCTATTCTTCTCAACTTTACATTCCTTAGGGTTTCTTTGATTTTTATTCTTGAAATTCACTTGTTATCTAAATAAAAATGAGTTCCTAAAGTCTATATTAATCATGGCCTTTATTCATGCATAAAAATTCCCATTTTTCATTTGGTAAACATGTTTTTAAACGAGCCCCTTGTAAAAATCCGAATTTTTGAAATTTCATTTTCTTGCATTTTCCTTTTGGGAAATCTTGTTTAATGCATTAAAATTTGAAGCTCCAATATATCTATTATATCAAGACTTCATTTAGCTCATAAAACATGCCATCTAAGCTTAGATACTAAGTGTTTATATGGGCATCACCCAAAATTACGAATTTGACTACACATCCATAAACCAATATTTTTCATTCTAACTTTACTTCTTGTTTTTACATTTTCATCATGCCTAACTCATCTAAGCTTATGAAAATCATTCCTTCAATATACCTATTACACATACCCTTCATTTTTCTTGTGAAACATGAGTTTAAAAATGATTTTGGTGGTTTTTAAAGTAGGGTTTCAATTTCATCCGAATTTCCAACATTTCATATTTGACAAAACCTTTCCTTTTTCAATGTTCTTACCTTCTAATATGAAGATCCACTATCTAACACACCTTTACATGAACAAGACTACATTTTTATAATCATCAATGCATGGAAAACAAAATAACTCTATGATCATGCATGTACATGAAGATGTGGATGTCTAAACTTTAGATCTACTAAATATAATGCATGAATCATAGATCTCATGGCATGAACATCAATATATATACAAGATCTCTACTTTACATGCATGAACTAGAAGATATCTTAACATAAACTCATTAAACACTAGATCCATGTCTTGTGATGGCTTGATATTCTTGTTCATGTGTTTTCATGTCCCTAGCATGAGCTCATTGGGATTAAATGAGAAAACACACAAGATATAGCTTTGCCATTACAAGATTAGGAAGGATCAAAGCTTAAACTAACATACCAATGGAGATTAAAGGAGGAAATGAAGGAGACTTGAGTTGAAAATGTGAGGGAAGGGAGGGAGCTCACGGCATTCCAAGGGAAAAAGAGAGAGTTTTTCCTCTTTTGTAAAAATTGAAACAAGTAAAAATGAAGAGAGAGAGAGAAAAATATGTTTATATATGAAGTGAATTAGGGTTTTAGTTAATAAAATGAGTAAAAATAATTTAATTGAGGGAAAAACGGGGGGGGGGGGGGGGGGTCGCCGGCCACTCTGTGTGTGTGTTGTGTTTTGAAATTTTGATATTTGTAATTTAGTAATTAAAATGTAATAAATGTATAATTATTAAGAGACAAAATTCATTGGAAAAGAAAATTGAAATGAGTAGTTGTAAGGATGTAAGAATAGGGTATGGGTAGTGTGTAGTGTAGGTTGTACTTGTGAATAGTAGACAAGACATCTACTTTACCGGTTGTAACGAAAACACGGAAAAGCTATAACTGTAATTTTTATAGCTCGAAAATTATAAAATTGATATTTTTGGAATCCTTATAAAATTACGGTTCTAATGAATATTCCGGAACATTTTTTGAATCCGTGGTCCGGGCACGCTTTTCCGTAATTGAGCTCGGGAAGGCCCGGAAGAAAAATTCCCGAATTTAAAACTTTCAAAGGTCTAAAATATACTTTAGAACAATAATTCAACTTCATTTACTTTATAAAATTTCTTTTATTATGAAACCGAAGGAAAGCCGGATTTAGGGTTCCTAGGCTGCTCTCACTAGACTCAAACTGGACCGGATTAGGGTTTTGCTTCCAATTCCCCGGGTTTCTTAACTACTAAGAATACCGAGGTTTACAACCTCCCCACCTTAAATAAAGTTTTGTCCTCAAAACGGAACTGACATACCTTGTCTTTCAAATATCTCGAGGTACTCCCTCCGGATTTCATCTTCAGCTTCCCAAGTTGCTTCCTCAAAGGCATGATTCCTCCATAACACTTTAACGTAGTGAATGTCTTTGTTTCATAGCCTTTGAGTTTTCTTATCTAATATCTTCACGGGGTGTTCCTCATATGTTAGGTTTTCCTTCAGTTGAATTGGTTCCAACTCCAGAATCCTTTCCGGGTCGGCAACGTACCTTCTCAATACTGACACATGGAATACATTGTGGATCCCGGACAAATTTGGTGGCAGGGCTAGCCGATATGCCAGATCTCTGACTCTTTCCAAGATTTCAAAAGGTCCAATGTATCTCGGGCATAACTTCCCTTGTGTACGCATCCTCTTAATACTTTTGATCGGGTTTATCTTTAGGTACACATGATCACCCACCTTGAATTCAAGTTCTCTTCTTTTCAAGTCTGCCCAACTCTTTTGCCGGTCCTGAGCTTCCTTCATTTTCCGCTGAATCAACCTCACTTTATCTGTGGCTTCTTGTACCAATTCCGGCCCAATTGCTACCTTCTCTACTTCATCCCAAAACAAAGGGGATCTACAGCATCATCCATACAAAGCTTCATACGGTGGCATTTGAATGGTGGAGTGATAGCTGTTATTATAGGCAAACTCAATTAGGTGTACATGACTATCCCAACTCCCTTTGAATTCCAAGGCACACGCTCTCAGCATGTCTTCTAGGGTTTGGATCGTCCGCTCAGACTGTCCATCGTCTGAGGGTGATAAGCCGTACTAAAATGCAATTTAGTGCCCAGCTCTTTTGCAAGCTTGTCCAAAATTTGGACACGAATCTCGGGTCTCTATCTGAGATAATCCCTGCAGGTATGCCATGTAACCGTACGATCTCTCTGATATAGATCTTGGCTAATCTTTCCATTGAGTAGGTCATATTTATGGGTAAGAAATGCGCCGACTTGGTCAATCGATCCACTATCACCCATATTGCATCACAACCAGATGGAGTCTTGGGAAAACCACACACAAAATCCATGGATATCTGATCCCACTTCCATTCGGGAATGGGTAAGGGCTTTAGCAATCCACCCGGTCTCTGGTGCTCTACTTTCACCTGTTGGCATACTGGACACCTCATTACATAATCTGCCACATCTCGCTTCATGCCATTCCACCAATAGCGGCTTTTCAAATCTTGATACATTTTGGTGCCTCCCGGATGCATGGTATATCCGGAGTTATGAGCTTCACTCATTATTTCTTTCCTCAAATCCTCATCCTCTGGCACGCACAGTCTTCCCTTCATTCTGATCACGTCCTCATCATCTATGGCAAAGTCAAGGTACCTTCCTGCTTGGATTTCCCTTTTTATCTTTTGTATCACCTCATCATACCTTTGGGCTTCTTTGATTCTCTCTATGAGGGTCGGTTCCATCTCCAGGTTGGATATCTACAGCTCAGCGCCTTGGTCTATGAACTCAGCCCTTAACTTCTCAAACTCCTTAATCAAATCTCTTTGACTTGTGATCAAAGCGGCTACTTCCCCATGATTCTTCCAACTTAGAGCATCCGCGACCGCATTTACTTTCCCTGGACAGTAATTTATTCCTAGATCATAATCCTTTATTAATTCCAGCCATCTCCTTTGCCTCATGTTTAGCTCTTTCTGTGTGAACAGGTATTTAAGACTTTTATGATCTGTGTATATCTCACACCTTTGTTCATATAGATAATGTCTCCATAGCTTTAAAGCGAAGACAACGGCTGCTAATTCCAAATCATGCGTAGGGTAGTTCTGCTCATGTGGTCTCAATTGCCGAGAAGCATATGCAATAACCTTCCCCTCTTGCATCAAGACACATCCAAGGCCATTCCTTGAGGCGCCACTATGTACGGTATAGGACTTTTCTGGGTCCGGTAGAACCAAAATCGGTGCCGATACCAATTGTCGTTTTAATTCCTGAAAGCTCTGTTCCCTCTTGTCCGTCCAAACGAATTTTTCATTCTTTTGAGTCAATTGAGTCAGTGGCTTGGCTATCTTAGAGAAGTCCTTCACAAACTTGTGATAGTAGCCAGCTAATCCCAAGAAACTTCTTACTTCGATAATCGTTTGCAGTGGTTTCCAATCCACTACAGCCTTGATCTTTTCGGGGTCAACTGATATCCCATCACCAGTTACTACATGTCTAAGAAATGATATTCTGTCCAACCAAAAATCACATTTGGACAGCTTGGCGTACAACTTATTATCCCATAAAGTTTGCAATGCCAAACGAAGATGTTCCTCTTGTTGCTCTTTAGTCTTCGAATATATGAGGATGTCGTCTATGAAGACTATCACACACTTATCCAAAAGTGGCTTATAGACTCTATTCATAAGGTCCATGAATGCAGCTGGTGCATTAGTCAGCCCGAATGACATTATCAGGAACTCATAGTGCCCATAACGAGTACGAAAAGCCGTCTTTGGTACATCCTCAAGCTTAATCCTCAACTGATGATATCCCGAACGCAAATCAATGCATGAAAACACACAAGCCTCTTGCAGTAGATCAAACAAATCATCAATTCTTGGCAAGGGATATCGGTTCTTGACAGTCACTTTATTCAACTCACGATAATCGATACACAATCTCATCGATCCATCTTTCTTCTTTACTAACAAAACGGGTGCGCCCCATGGCGATACACTTGGTCTTATAAATTTTGATCCAAACGTTCTTGCAACTATGTCTTTAGCTCCTTCAACTCAGCTGGGCCATCCGGTATGGTGCTTTGGATATCGGTTCGTGTTTGGAGCCAAAACAATTTCAAAATCAATTTCTCTCTTTAGTGGTAATCCCGACAAGATCTCTGGAAACACATCCAAATATTCATTTACCACCGGTATATCCCTTTCCTCACGGGTTTCCTCTTCATCTAAAACACCTTCAATCGGTATTATCTCTTTATCCTCCATCATCAACTCAAACGAGTTTACACCAAACCTTCTCGGACTAGGGTTTCTCCCACAAATTCTACTTTTTCCCCCATTTGATCATAGAAACTCACTGTTTTCTTTTGACAATCCACTATTGCTTTTACCTTGCTTAGCCAACTCATTCCGAGGATAACTTCGTATTTATTCATTTCCAATATTATCAAATCGCTTTTGGAGCTGTGTCCATGAACTTCCAACGGACAATCTTTCACAATTTCTCGGGTTGACACAACACTTCCTGTGGGGGTCTTAATCCGTAAACTAACCGTAGTTGTGGCTATAGGTAATCCCAGTTGGTTAGCCAAACTATTGGTAATGAATGAGTGAGTCGCTCCCGTGTCAAATAAAACATAGGCCTCCACGCTATTCACCCGAATGTGCCCTGAGGTCAACAAATATCCATATGAACCCTACCACACTCTTAAGGCTATCTACATAGGGTTCCTACTTCCAGTTTCCCATAACATATTCAATTCCATTCAGGCAACAATTAAATTAATAACTTAAATTTTAGTTAAGGGGGGTTTCTTGTTACTAACCTGTCACCAGGCCGTTATCAGCGCCTTCGCTTTGATCCGAAGCTACCAATTCTACATCTTCCTCCTCATCTTCCTTTACCATCCACTGGCCTTCGAAGTTATATAACCTCGTCCCATGCATTGCTGAAGCCGCTCGGCTCCCACTTTTGTTACCTGACCTCATGGGGTTGGTATTACTTGGAGTTCCATAGGGTCGAGCGGCCACGCTTTTCCGCTGGGAACATTCAGAGGTTAGGTGTCCCTTCTGCTTGCAATAAAGCAAGTCACAGCCAGCTTCTTTGGGCACGTATAAACCATATGGCCAGCGTCGCCACAGAAATAGCATTTGTTTTTCAACAACTGGCACTGCCTAGGAGCGTGTGCTCACTTACATTTCCAACATGTGACATTGGCCTTGAACTAGGTCGGCTTGCTACTAGACTCATCCTTGAATCCTTGGTACGGTCTGTACCTCTTTCCTTTGAATCCTAAACTCGAGGCATCGAATGGCCTCTTTCCAAATACCCTCTTTTCAGGCTCTTAGTACTTTCTTTTTCTGGCCCCTTCAATTATCTGGGCCTTCTCTACCATTTCAGGATATGTCCTAACTCCAAACTCTTCCAACTTGATCCGCAATTCCTCATCTAAGCCTCCCAGAAATACCTGCTTCTTTAATTCTTCACTATCCCTGAAAGACTCAGGAGCATACTACAGCAAGTGAACGAACTCGGTTTTATATTGTTCTACTATCCTCCCCTTTTGGTTAACATGGAAAATCAGCACTGTATTTCACTCTCAAACTGGAGGGAAAATAATTGTTCAGAAATTCCCGACGAAAGGTTTCCCAAGTGGCCGAGGAAGTCAAGTTCCTTCTCTTGGAGTCCCACCAGACCCACGCATTATACCTCAGCATATATGTCCATATTCCAACTGCAGATAAGGTGGAATCTCGTATGCAGCAAAAGAACGCTCAACTTGAGCCAACCAGTCCTCGGCTTCATCTGGTTTACCGAATGCTTCAAAATACCGGTTGCTTTAATAAAGTCCGGTAAGGAGCTTCGGTGGGTCTCCTGTATGGCGGGGGTGGCGGCAATGGCACATTATAGGAATGCTCCTCTTGTGGAGCCGATGCCTCTGCAGTCATTTCCCGATGATCTGCGGTTGGTGGATGTGGGCCGAATCCCGGCACTTTGCCCTGGGTGCGGGTTCTGAACCGGATTCTAATTTTGATGAAGATGTTCAGAAGATTGGCCAATTGTCCAATCGCATTTAACACATCACCCTGTTGATTTTGGGGTGCAGCTCCTTGGGGGTTAGGTTGTGGCATAGCCGACTGATCGGCTTCGTTCGAATTAGACCCTTGTTCCCGATTTCGAATTCGTCGATTTCGTCTGTTTATACATTATTTAATGAATTTTTAGTACCCTTAGGAGGTTTCAGATTTCAAAAGGACTAGATTTGTTAACAAAGTTTAAAAATTGCGAAAATTTGGAAATCAACTTAGAAAGAAATGGAATTTCATAAATTCATATCATCATAAGGAGAATATAAGAATTTACACATAAAGTAACAAGTTGAAATTTCATAACAATAATGTGAAGGAATGAATGCTCATGCAATCTATATGCTGTTAATGTTTTTATGCCTCATGATTAGCATGCATGCTTTTCACAACTCCTTTCCTTTGAAATAAACACGATCTTTCATTACTTTAGCGAGCCATACAAATATTACATCAAGATTTTTGTCCCCAAAATTTGGCTAGCTATACACTAATTCCGATTCTAATCATTTTCCCTATTCCCGAAAACATGACAAAATACAGGGAAAAAGAAACAAATAAAATACTAACTATCCTGAAATCCTAAGGCAAATTGGCATCCCACATTGCCTACTACAAAATAAGAAAATCAGGACTCCTCTTGGACTTCATGGGTTAACTGTCATCTCGGTCTCTACTCATCACTAGAGTCATCGGAGGTCAAGCTAGGAGGTCGTCTCCTGCTAGAAGAACCACCGTCGTCTCGTCGGATAAACAAACTAAGGTATTCCTCCCTCGTAGTCATCCTCCGCTTCCTAATAGGTCGGACTAAAGGTTCCTGGTCCTCACTTTCCTCCTCTTCCTCAGTACCTTGCCCTTCTCTCGGGCTCACTTCATTCTCCTCACCTCTAACTTCAGGCTCACTCACTTGAGTCTCTACTACCTCATTTTCTCTTACTGGATCTCCACCCATGCCTTCTACCTCCATAGGCTCGGGGACTACAGGTTCAGCTACTACTATATCAAGTATAGGGGGATTTTCACCTTCCACATAAATATCTATCCACATCAAGGGGTCAAACTCGGGTTCCACCCTACCACTATCCAGTATCTCCAGCTTCCGATTAAAATCCCATACAATTGGGTTGGGTTCCGGATTCACTTCAGCTTCCGGCTCGACAGGTGGGATAGAGGTTCTAGGAACTATATTTTCTTCCCAGTTAGGATCCTCCTCAGGGTCCTCTTCTTCTTCTTCTTCCTCATCCTCACCAACTACAGGCGCCCCATTCAATTGCATGCCTATGTCAATAGCTGGAGGTGGAGCTATCACTTAGGGTGGGAGAATATCTAAGTAAACCGCATGCCAAGTGATATGGTTCCATGCGTCTGCCATGTTCCAATCATGATGATCATATAAGTTATCATAGGCATACACATATAAAGGTCCTATGGGGATCCATACTCTAAAATCTGGAGGGGTTCGGTTACCCCCATTCTTCAAAATAAATGTAGCTTCCCTAGTCATGGGCTCGCACCCATACTCAACCATGATTCTCTCCAGAGTATAAATCGTCTCCAATTTTGTCCAACTCCTCCTCCCCTTGGGATCATGCCTCAATCGATCAACTACAGCAGCCCATCTTGTGTATCTCAATCCATCTTTCCACAGTTTGTACATTTCCCCTACAGTCCTGGGATGTCTGGCTAGGGTAAAGTCTTCGCACAACTCTCTTAACCTCAACCTATACTCCACCATCGTCTCATCATTTCTCTTAGTGAAGTTCCTGGCCCTCTCCCTGGTCTCACCCAAGGAGACCTACATCAACACAATATTCCTAATTAGACTTATCACAAAAACTCTTTTAACTCCATTTAACCTATTAGTTAGATTTCTAAGTCCGGTTTCTTTTAATTCTATTGTCTTGTTTTATAACCTAGGGCTTTGATACCAACTTAAACTGTCATGCCCCATAGCATATCCTAGACGTAACAGCCCACTACATACTAAATAAGACTCTCGAATTCCCTATCCGAGCCCCTCGGGAGTCTTATAGAGATGTAAAGCGTTCCTTTACGACAATAGAATACTTCAACAAATGGAGTTAAACAGTTTAACGTGGCATTCATTAGCCATAGATAATAAACCAAAACGCATAATTATACTTTACAAAATCTAAGGGGCATTCCCCCGCAAAATAATATCAAGTCCATTACAGTCATCCATAGTCCTTTAGTTTCCAATGGAAGTCCATACAAAAGGAATGAAATAAACTTCTATGGGAAACTCCTATCTCCGGTACCTGTTGTTGAGATATATTTTACTCAATTTATATTAGATAAAACTTGATTAACTTGTTATTAATTTTATAGAAATTATGAGGAATTGGTACTTAATAAAGCTAATGTTATATTTCAGGTTTTTAAAGTGAATGGAAAGATTTAGAGGAACTAAGTATGGGAGATATACATCAGAGGAGTCATGGCCGCCAGCCATCATGGAATCGCCGCCAGCCATGAAGCCCAGCGGAGATCCCAGAAGCATCATGGCCGCCGGCCATGGAGCCGGCCATCACTGTTAAACAATGACCAGAAGCATCATGGCCGCCGGCCATGGAGCCGGCCATCAAGACTGCACCATTTGTTTCGCGAATAATAGCTGCCAGCCTTATTGCGACATGCCTCCAGCCATCTTTCATGCGAAAGACACTCTTTATATCTGATGTTTATCTCATATATATAAAGAAGGAGGAGAGAGAAAAGGGGATATTATTCATTATTCATTATTGATTTGTTCTTGTTCTTTATACTCTCAAGAAACCCTAGCTTTTGTTTTTCTTGGATCATGAGTGGCTAAACTCCAAATCTAGCCAAAGGATTGCTACATATTCAATTCAAGATGGATTGAGATCAAAACGGTTCTATTATATTGTTCTTAAATTGAGTATTCATATTTCATCTGCTTTATATGTTATTATTGTATGTTTATTGATTGCAACTTTGGATCCGGTTGTATGATTAACAAAGAATAATCAATCAATTAAGAAATCATATCCGTAATTGTATGATCTTTCTAATATATGTGATGAAACAACACGATTAATTATAACCAAATGATTGATTTTGTGTTGTGATGAAATATAATCTAGTTTAAATGATTCATGCTTTTGGATTATTGATTAGGATTGGTAATCTTTCTATTTCATAAAGCAATTGATAGATTAAATTCTAAGAGCGTATTTAGGGTTGTCTAATCAATTAGGGAAATAATCAAAGATCTTATCTTGATTATCGAATCATTAAGGAAAGATAGATTTTCAGAGCTTGTTGAAAGTCATAACCAATCTATTCAATAAAAGAACAATAATCTTTGAGTCAATGATCAATCCCAAGAATTGAATTGTGGTAAGACTTTGGTTGGATATTTTCCTAATATAGAATTTTCGTATTTAAATATAGAATTTATTTAATTGTTTGATTTCAAAAACCCCCCAATTTTTCTTCTCTTTTCTCAATCTTGATAGAAATAGATTTTTACTGGTTCCCTGTGGAGACGATCCTGCTCACTACTATTTACAAAATTTTAAGAGTAGGTTATTTAATTTTGTTGGATTCGACACCCACCAAATTTTGGCGCCGTTGCTGAACTGGTGTCAAAGATCTATTTCTATTTCTTTTTATTTTGATTTTTGTTTATGACCCGTGCTTCTCACAAAGTACTTTAGAATTTGATTCAGATATAGAGAAGACGAACGGGAATTGCGCCGACAATCAAAACAGCGTATTCTAGACAACTTCAACTTCATCTCCTAGATTAACTCAAGCATTGGAATTATCAGAATCATCCAGTGAGACAGAAAGAAGAATCTGAAAGTTTGGATTTAGAAGAAGAAAAGGAAGAGATGGCAAATCCGGACCGAACACTTAGACAATTAGCAACTCCGGATGTGACTCAACAACCACTTTGCATTCAATACCCTGAATTGAATGTGGATTTTGAGTTGAAATCCGGGTTGATTCATTTGTTGCCTTCTTTCATGGCCTGGAAAACGAGGACCCTCATAAGCATTTGAAGGAATTCCACGTTGTCTGTTTTAGCATGAAACCTCAAGGGATTTCTGAAGATCAAATAAAATTGAGGGCTTTTCCTTTTTCTTTGAGGGATAAAGCCAAAGATTGGCTATTCTATTTGCCCCCTGGATCAATCACCACATGGACTGATATGGTCAAAGCATTTTTGGACAAATTTTTCCCTGCTACTAGAGCCGCAAACATAAGGAGGGAAATTTGTGGGATTAAACAAAAGGATCTTGAGAATCTGCATGAGTATTGGGAAAGGTTCAAAAACTGGTTGCTAGTTGTCCACAACACGGCATATCCGAACAACTCCTGATACAGTATTTGTAAACCCCGGATATTCTCAGTAGCTAGAAAACCCCAGGAATTGGAAACGAAACCCTAACCCGATCAGATTGAATCTAGTGAATGGAGCCTAGGAACCCTAAATCCGGCTTTCCTTCGGTTCATAGTAAAATAATTATTTTGGAGTGAATGAATTTGAATTGTTGTTCCAAAGTACATTTCAAACCTTTGAAAGTTTTAAATTCGGGAATTTTTCAATTCCGAGCCTTCCCGAGCCCAAACGGAAAAGCGTGCCCCGGGCCACGGATTCAGAAAAATATTCTGGAATATTCATTAGAACCGTAATTTTATAAGGATTCCAAAAATATCAATTTCGTAATTTTTCAAGCTATAAAAATTACAGTTATAGCTTTTCCCGTGTTTTCGGAACAACCAGTAAAGTAGATGTCTTGTCTACTATTCGCAAGTATAACCTACACTACACACTACCCATACCCTATTCTTACATCCTTACAACTACTCATTTCAATTTTTTTCCAAGAAAATTTGTCTCTTAAATAATTATACCTTTATTACAATTTCAATTACTAAATTACAAAAAAAATCAAATTTTAAACACACACACACACTCCATGAGTGATGGCCGGCCGCCGCCCCCCCCCCCCCCTCTAATTTCCTCTTCAATTAATTATTTTACTCCATTTTATACAACTAAACCCTAATACATTTGATATATATACTTATTTTTCTCTCTCTCTCTTCATTTCTTCTCTTTTCAAAATTGGAAAAAGGATCAAACCCTCTCTTCTCTCCCCCTCATTGCCGAGCACTCCCCTTCCCCATTCCCTCTCATTTTTCCAACTTTGTTTCTTCTCCATTTCACTTCAAGACTCCATTGGTATGTGTATGTAAGCCTTGTTTCTTCCTATTCTTGTCATGGCAAGACCATATCTTGTGTATTTCCTCATTAAAACCCCATGATGCTCATGCTAGGGACATGGAAATGCATGAACAAGAATGTCAAGCCATCACAAGACATGGATCTAGTGTTTAGATGTTTTTGTTAAGATTTCAAAATGTTCATGCATGTAAAGTAGTGATCTTGTATTATAATGTTGTTCATGCCATGAGATCCATGTTATATACATCATATGTAGTAGATCTAAGGTTTAGACATTCACCACTTTATGTACATGCATGATCATAAGTTCATTTTTGTTTATGTGCTTTGTTGATCATAAAATGAAGTCTTGTTCATGTATAGAGATGTTAGATAGTATATCTCCTCATATAGTTGGCAGAACATTGAAAAGGAAGGACTTTGTTAGATATGGAAAGTTGAAAATTCGGATGAAATGGAAACCCTACCTTAAAGACCTCCAAAATCAATTTTAAACTCATATTTCATAAGAAAAATGGAGGGTACGTGTAATAGACATGTTGAAGGAATTATTTTCATGAGTTTAGATGAGTTTAGGCATAATAAAAATAAGGAAAACAAGAGGTAAAGTTAGAATGAAAAATGTTGACTTTAAATGTGTAGTCAAATTCGTAACTTTGTGTAATGCCTAATTAAACACTTAGTATTTAAGTCTAAAATGGATGTTTTATAAGCTAAATGAGGTCCTTAGATAATGTGTACATTGAAGCTTCAATTTTTAATGCATTAGACAAGATTTCCCTTAAGAAAAATGTAAGAAAAGGAAATTTGGAAAATTCGATTTTCACAAATAGCTTATTTAAAAACATGTTTACCAAATGAAAAATGTGAATTTTTATGCATGAATGGAGGCCATAACTATTATAGACTTTGAGAACCTATTTTTAGTTAAATAATAAGTAGATTACAAGAATTAAAAAACCAAAGAAACCCTAAGGAGTATAATGTGGGATAATAGCTTCTTAGAATTAGTCCTTAAGAAACTTTCCCAACACTTAGGAGTTCCTCAGAGTTTATTTCTACAAAAATCATCATGACCATGCACATATTGAGTTCATTACATAGCATACACATTAGTAATTCATTCCCATATCATTCATGCATGAATCATCATCTAGGAACATCTCTTATCAAAAGCAAAGCATTTTCAAAATTGGATCAATGGAGGAACAGAACTGATCCCACTGTTCCGTGACCCTATTATTTTCAAAACTTGGATTTAATACTTGAAATAGATAGATCTTTCGAAGTAGATGAAGATCGATATAAAGTTTGTGAAATTCCGAGTTAAAATGACCAAGTTATGGCCATTTTAAGTCGCAACTTCCAAAAATAGCGAGAAATCCGAATTCAACTAGTCTAGATATATAGTTTGATTTAATTACATGGTGAGAATCTCATTAGGATTATTCTTGTTTGGTAGGTGATTCCGAGCAGGACGACACTCTACCTCCCGATTATTATTATTAGAAGTTTGGTGTTCCATGGCCGAGTGAGTTTACTTCCACTCTCAATTAATGTTTGTGAATGTAATGTAGTGGCACTAGTGATGTAGACAAAGATAAAAAGGAATCGTACAAGCATGATGGGGTATGTGGGAATTATTTATGTTGTTGATTGTTGATATGAAATGGGACTTAAGGTATATCGAAACCGGTGTTAAGATATTGACTGTTTTTACTAGAATCTTATGATGAATGTCTGCGAATACTTGTTGGTCACTTAAAAGAATTGAATTAATGACTATTCGACTCCGACTATAAATTGAGCTCATTCATGTCACAATGGGGTTGGAGCATTTGCATTGGTTGGTTTTCGTGACCCATAAAACGAATGTGTGGTTAATCGTGATCCATAAAACGAATGTGAGGTTAATCGTGATCCATAAAACGAGCTTTTAATCAGTTGACCGTGACTTAAACGGCGTCGACCGCAGGATTCGTTAATCTCTAACC
This sequence comes from Combretum micranthum, assembly GCA_024138025.1. Classification (NCBI taxonomy): domain Eukaryota; kingdom Viridiplantae; phylum Streptophyta; class Magnoliopsida; order Myrtales; family Combretaceae; genus Combretum; species Combretum micranthum. Next base: position 321,155 of record JAMXBD010001460.1, on the reverse strand, counting down.
CGGGATGGAGGGCGCAAGTCCATCCACATATGATTTCCGGTTGGTCACATGTTTGTTGATCACATTTGTATGGTGCATACACTTGCTTGAATAATCACTTGTTTGAATGATTGTATTTAATTGTGTTATGGAAGTATTACTCACTAAGCTAGTTAGCTTACGCCCCTATAGTTTCTATCTTTTGCAGCATGACTTTATATGGCTTAGGCCAAGACAAGCCACAGCGTAGGTACCGGAGATAGGAGTTTCCTATAGAAGTTTAATTCATTCCTTTTTGTATAGACTTCCATTTGAAACTAAAGACTCTGGATGTCTGTAATAGACTGTTATTCTTTTGCGGGGGAATGCCCCTTAGAAATTGTAAACTTTAACATTATGCATTTTGATTTATTATCTATGCCTAATGAATGCCTCGTTAAGCTGTTTAACTCCATTTGTCGAAGTATTCTATTGCCGTAAAGGAATGCTTTACATCTATTTAAGACCTTCGAAGGCCCCGGGTAGGGAACTCGAAAGTCTTACTTAGTATGTGGCGGACTGTTACGTTTAGGATACCCTACGGGGCGTGACAATATTTCTATGAAGGATTGCTTCCTATGGAAAGGAAGATGATGGATGCAGTGAGTGGAGGAGCGATAGTAGATAAAACCCCTGCTCAGGCTAGGGATTTGATCTCACTCACGGCTGCAAATTCCCAACAATTTGGTTTCAGACAAGATCCTTCAACAAGACGAGTCAATGAGGTAAGTGTCTCGCACTTAGAATCTCAATTATCTAACTTGACTTCTCTTGTTCAGCAGGTTATCCTTGGAAATAACCAACAAGCGAAAGCGTGTGGTATTTGTGCATCAAATCATCCCACAGACTTGTGTCTAACCTTACAAGATGATTCATATGCGCATGCAAATGCGATTAGTGGATTTCCAGACACCACAACCCCCCAAAGAAGATATGATCCCTATTCTAACACATACATCCTGGTTGGAGGGATCATCCAAACTTCAGCTATCAATCAAGGCCACAGAACTTTCAGTCATACCAACCAAGGCCTCAACCACCACCACAACAAGCTTCGTCTTCAGTTCATCACTTGAAGATATTGTCAAGTCCTTGCAATTAACACGAAGCAATTTCAGATGAGACGAAGCAAAGCATTCAAAATTTGGAGGGTCAGATGAGTAAACTTGCCACTTCAGTAGGTAAGTTGGAACAGCAAGGTAAGTTACCTTCTAACACCATTAATCATAGAGAAAATGTGAGTGCAATCTCCTTGAGATTTGGCAAGGAATTGCAAGACTCAAATGAGAAGGTAATTGAAACCGACTCCAATGAGAAAAGTGTAAAAGAGAACCCCCACATGGAGAAGAAACAAGTAGAAAAACCCCCACCACAGATTTACAAGCCTATACCCCTGTTCCCTTCTAGGTTGAATCAGTCTAAGAAATTGGACGAAGAGAAGGAAATTTAGAGACTTTTAGGAAAGTTGAGGTGAATATTCCTTTATTGGATGTGATTAAGAAAATACCTCAATATGCTAAATTTCTGAAAGATCTTTGCACAAACAAGAAGAAGCTTAGAGGAAATGAGATGGTTATATGGTGAGAATATTTCTGCTGTTCTTCAGAGAAGCTACCACCAAAGTGCAAGGACCCTGGTAACGTTTTCTATTCCTTGTACAATAGTCAAGTTAAGATTGAAAATTGTATGTGTGACCTAGGAGCTTCAGTTAACGTTATGCCTCTTTCTGTGTATAAAAGTTTGAATGTTGGACAATTGAAAGAAACAAGAGTAATTTTACAACTTGCAGATAGGTCCAATGTGTATCCATCAGGTATTTTAGAAGATGTTTTGGTACAAGTCAATGGATTAATGTTTCCCGCTGACTTTTATGTAATTGATATGGGTGAGGAGATGTATTCACAATCACCTACACTTTTGCTTGGGAGACCATTTTTGAAAACATCTAAAACCAAAATTGATGTGAATGAAGGAGTCATGATTATGGAGTTTGATGGAGAGATCATTAAATTTTCTGTGGATAGTGAAAAGAAAATCACTTCTAATATTTCTAACATTTTTGCTATTCATACAAATGAAAAACAGGTTGTGGAGGATGTGGAAGACAAGTGTCTAGTTGATGAATCTCAAGTGGATGGACTTGGTGAAAATTTAGTTGACACTGGACAAATTATAGAGAAGATTAGAGATGATAAGTTGAATTCAAAAGAGGATGAGCATAAAAGAGACACTAGTGATATCTTCTATGATCAATTGTTAAAAGCTTTAGATGGAGAAATCACTAGGGTGAATCAAGAGAGGAGTTTACTTGAGGGTTTTCCTATTTCTGACAATTGGGATACATATATCTTTGAGCCTCCATAAGAAAATGAGTTGGAATAGTCCAGCTAAGGACTATAAAGAAGCGCTTCATGGGAGGCAACCCATGGTTTTTGTTACTAATGCTTTTGTTTTTGTGTGTTTTGTTTTCTTTTATTTGTTTGGTTTTGTAGGTCTTACATCTTGAATTGAAGAAGACAGTCTCTCTCATGAGCTTTAAAGGACAAAGAACTTCAAAGGAGCTTCAAAAGAGAAACCGGGGAAGTACCGTTATTCCTATTTCTTTTATTTTTCTCTCACTTTTTGCTGATTAGAAACAGTGAGGACACTGTTTATTATAAGTGTGAGGAGGGATAAAATATGAATTGGAGTATTTCATCTTGTGATTGATGTTTGATTTTTTGGATTTATGAATATACAAGACATCTGGATATGAAAGTGCCCACACTTTAAATTCTTGAATGTTTGTTCTTAAGTAATATAAGGCATTTAAGGCCTAATTTTTTTTTTTCAAAAAAAAAAATTTCATTGAAATCTGGAATTTGTGAAAGTGCTTTACTCACCTATACTATTGTGATTTGAGTACTTAGTTAAAATTGAGTAGTGAAATCTGTAAAGAACAGATTTACTGTGTATTTGGCTTTAGATTTGGAAGTTTGAGAGTAAATCGAGTCCTCATGTGAAAAATAAACAGGTTTACTTCTAGGAAAAAACTAATTTATATATACTTTTATAAGTTCTTATTAAAGAATTTTTCAACACGTAGTAAAAGAGATAAAGGAAGTCTTTTTCTTAGTGATCTTTGATAAAAAAGTCTTGAGTTTGTTGTTCCATTCAAAAGTAGAAACAAGCATAAGCCTATACTCCTCTAACTCAAACAATCGAGTTATGAGTATCCAAACTTGAATGTTAGAGTGAGGAAGAGTCCGTAGGGGTCCCTTTAAAACCTGGTCACTTGGGTGATGAGCCCGGGATATGCCGACTCAATGAACTCACTATAACGATAAGGGAGGAAAGGCTAAAAAGTGAAAAGTGCTTTCAAAGAAAAATTTAGAGAAGAAAGAGCTGAAAAGAAGCCGGCAAAAACCCGTCCAGAGATTCATCTCTGAAGGCTCTTAATGCTTTGATTGAATGAGAAAAAAAAAATTGAATGTTGAAGCAATCAAGCGGAATAAGACTTATAATAAACAAAAAGAAAAATCTAGGGAAAGAACTGATATCACATGCTTTTATTCTGTGTTGGTAAGAGTATGTGTCGGTTAGATGTCCAGTGAAGTCTAAATGGGTATTTTTCCTTACTGGACTGAGTATTTTTCACAAGTCTTCAAAGAAAAATAAAGAAAAGAGATGCTTGAATTTGAATTTTGAAAGAAGCACACTCCAACAAAAGATTTCTCAATTTGGAGATATTGGTTTTGCTTGAGGACAAGCAAGAGTTTAAGTGTGGGGGAATTTGTTAAGATATATTTTACTCAATTTATATTAGATAAAACTTGATTAACTTGTTATTAATTTATAGAAATTATGAGGAATTGGTACTTAATAAAGTTAATGTTATATTTCAGGTTTTTAAAGTGAATGGAAAGATTTAGAGGAACTAAGTATGGGAGATATACATCAGAGGAGTCATGGCCGCCAACCATCATGGAATCGCTGCCAGCCATGAAGCCTAGCAGAGATCCCAGAAGCATCATGGCCGCCGGCCATGGAGCCGGCCATCACTGCTAAACAATGACCAGAAGCATCATGGCCGCCAGCCATGGAGCCGGCCATCAAGACTGCACCATTTGTTTCGCGAATAATAGCTGCCAGCCTTGTTGCGACATGTCTCCAGCCATCTTTCATGCGAAAAACACTCTTTATATCTGATGTTTATCTCATATATATAAAGAAGGAGGAGAGAGAAAAGGGGATATTATTCATTATTCATTATTGATTTGTTCTTGTTCTTATACTCTCAAGAAACCCTAGCTTTTGTTTTTCTTGGGATCATGAGTGGCTAAACCTAAATCTAGCCAAAGGATTGCTACATATTCAATTCAAGATGGATTGTGAGATCAAAAAGTTCTATTATATTGTTCTTAAATTGAGTATTCATATTTCATCTGCTTTATATGTTATTATTGTATGTTTATTGATTGCAACTTTGGATCCGGTTGTATGATTAACAAAGAATAATCAATCAATTAGGAAATCATATCCGTAATTGTATGATCTTTCTAATATATGTGATGAAACAACACGATTAATTATAACCAAATGATTGATTTTGTGTTGTGATGAAATATAATCTAGTTTAAATGATTCATGCTTTTGGATTATTGATTAGGATTGGTAATCTTTCTATTTCATAAAGCAATTGATAGATTAAATTCTAAGAGCGTATTTAGGGTTGTCTAATCAATTAGGGAAATAATCAAAGATCTTATCTTGATTATCGAATCATTAAGGAAAGATAGATTTTCAGAGCTTGTTGAAAGTCATAACCAATCTATTCAATAAAAGAACAATAATCTTTGAGTCAATGATCAATCCCAAGAATTGAATTGTGGTAAGACTTTGGTTGGATATTTTCCTAATATAGAATTTTCGTATTTAAATATAGAATTTATTTAATTGTTTGATTTCAAAAACCCCCTAATTTTTCTTCTCTTTTCTCAATCTTGATAGAAATAGATTTTTACTGGTTCCCTGTGGAGACGATCCTGCTCACTACTATTTACAAAATTTTAAGAGTAGGTTCATTTAATTTTGTTGGATTCGACACCCACCACCTGTGCTGTGGCTTGCCTCGGTCTAAGCCAGATAAACTCGTGCTGCAATAAGTAGAAACTATAGGGGCGTAAGCTAACTAGCTTAGTAAGTAATAACTTCCATAACACAATTAAGGACAATTCATTCAAACAAGTGATTATTCAAGCAAGTGTATGCATCAAACAAATGAGTTCAACAAACATATGACCAACCGAAAATCATATGTGGATGGACTTGCGCCCTCCATCCCAGGTTAGCAGATTAACGAATCCTGCGGTACGACGCCGTTTAAGCCACGGTCAACTAACAATATTTCGTTTTGTGGATCACGATTAACCAACAAATTCGTTTTATGGATCACGATTAACCAACATATTCGTTTTATGGATCACAAAAAACCAACCAATGCGAATGCTCTATCCCTATCATGATATGAATGAATCCAATTACAATTGAAGTTGGATATACATTAGTTCAATTCTTTTAGGTGACCAACAAGTATTCTCAAACATTCATATAGAATACTAGCTAATCAGTCAATAGCTTAACACTCGGTTTCGATATTTCTTAAGTTCCATTCACACATCAACAGCAGATGACTATATAATTCCCATATACCCCATCATGCATATCCATTTTATCTTTGCCTGCACCACTAGTGCCACTATATTACAATCACTACATTAATTGAGAGTGGAAGTAAAACTCACTCGGCCATTAGACGCCGGTCTTTCTAGTAGTAATAATCGGGCGGTAAGGTGTCGTCCTGCTCAGGATCACCTACCAAGTAAGAATAATCCTAATGAGATTATCATCATGTAACTAATTCAAGCTATGCATCTAAACTAGATGAATTCAGAATTCTCGCTATTTGCGGAAGCTCCGACTTCAAACGGCCATAACTTGGTCATTTTAACTCGGAATTTCGCAAATTTTATATCGATCTCTATCTACTTCGAAAGATCTATCTATTTCTAGTATTATTTTCAAGTTTTGAAAGTAGTAAGGCCATGGAACAGTGGGATCAGTTCTGTTCTGCCCCTTTCTCCATTCCGAAAAATTGTTTTGCTTTTGATGAGAAATGTTCCTAGTTGATGATTCATGGATGAATGGTATAGGAATGAATTACTAACATGAATGCCATGTAATGAACTCAATATATGCATGGTCATGATGATTTTTGATGATAAACCCTTAGGAACTCCTAATTGTTACAAAATTACATAAAGGTTATCTCTAAAAAGGCTATTCTTCTCAACTTTACATTCCTTAGGGTTTCTTTGATTTTTATTCTTGAAATTCACTTGTTATCTAAATAAAAATGAGTTCCTAAAGTCTATATTAATCATGGCCTTTTTTCATGCATAAAAATTCCCATTTTTTATTTGGTAAACATGCTTTTAAACGAGCCCCTTGTAAAAATCCGAATTTTTGAAATTTCATTTTCTTGCATTTTCCTTTTGGGAAATCTTGTTTAATGCATTAAAATTTGAAGCTCCAATATATCTGTCATGCCCCGAAGGGTACCCTAAACGTGGCAGTCCGCCGTACACAATATTAAAGCCTAAGAATGACCACTCAGTCACGCGAAGGCTTCCATACTATGTACAAGGTGTCTAACACATAGAGGAGACACATCGGAATGATACGTTTTTTGTTGATACAAATGAGTAACAATGCAAAGGAAATACAATCCACTATACTCCAAATACAAAACACTATACTTCAAAATATAAATCATCAAACTTCAATTACATTTATCCCAAGACCTCACTACATAAAACTATTACAAGGCAAAACGTAAGGCTTAGCCAAAAACTTCAAGCATTCTCATATCTTGCCGGAATCCCGAAGTCATTCTCGACTTCAACCATCTCGGTCCCCACTTAGCATACTTGGAATAACCTGCTCATTTAAACAACTATTGGGTTATAAGCTACACTTGCTTAGTGAGAATTCCCTTAATTCGTACCATAACAAACAAGTTATTAATCAATCATATGCTATGCATGAACAAGCACGTGAGTAAACAATTATGCATGGGTAACCGGAACCCATGCACAGAACGGATTTACTCCCTCCGTATCATGGGTTAGGGATGGTATTGAAGTCTACACGACCGCTGCTAGTGCCTAAGCCCTCGGCTCTTAGCACTCACCTCGGCTAGGCTCACACATGGAATGCATCCCCGATGCGCCTTAGTTTCCAATGAATGAGCTCTGATCCCAGGTGTCATTACTCAAACGAGTCATCGGACCATACCGATCGACCTGCGTAGGAGTAGCATGCTACAAAATGTAATATGTCCGATGCGATGCATGATCAATTTACTTTTTGCTTAGGTCAAAATATTTATACATTCTTTAGAGTGATCAGGCAATATCATACACATAAATAATATGACCATGCGATTATCCAATCAAATCGTGGTTTCGATATGCTTTAGTATTCCTTGGCATACATTCATCACAATCTCATCATATATCCCATCCCCATTCATATCGATTTTTATCTTGTTCCTAAAATTCTAATGCGACTAATTACAAGCAAATCAAGGTAACAAAACAAGGAGAAAACTCACTCGGCCATTGGATCACCGGTCTTCTAGTAATAATAATCCGGTGGTAGGGAATCGTCGAACTCGGGATAACCTAAAAAAATGGAAGAAATACTCTAATAAGTATTTCAACTCAAACTAATCCAATGACTTCTTACGAACTATCAAATTCGTAATTCGCGTCCTAAACGGGAATTCCAACTTAAAACGGCCATAACTTGGTCATTTTAACTCAAAATCTCGCAAATTTTATATCGATTTCTATCTGCTTCGAAAGAGCTTTCTAAATATGAAGTTTAAATTAAGTTTTGAAAATATCTAAGCCTCGGAAATGAGGGATCAGATCTGTACAGCGGTGTTATTGATTCGAAAATGTGGTTTTCATGAATGCACTTGAGATTCCTAAGTACAAAATGAAACTAAATGTCATGGTAATGATTTTCCCTATCATGAATGTCATGATATGAAATCTAATGAGCCTAAGTTCTTATAACATTTTAGATTCAAAGAATTTAAATAATCTTTTCTCAGAAAACCATTTCATACCATTGTTTAACAAGTGAATTTACTACACTTGGTCACACCTACATATTACAAGGATTTTCTTTAGAAAAACTCCACTTTGTTTAAAGAAATTTTGACCCTTATATTAGTTATATCTTAAGGCCTTTATTTCTTCAATAAAATCCTCATTTATAAACTTTTAAGTGGGTCTTTTACTATGGGGTTTCCAAAAATCCGAATTTAGAAATTTCCACTTTCAAGTTGATTCCTTTGAGAAAAATATATTTTATACCCAAAAATTTAAGTATTTATTATACTTATACCCTAAGGACTTCATTTATTTAAGAAAAGACAATTTTTGAAGTTGGAAAAATAGTGTTTTCTAACCATACATCCATTATTAAGAATTTTGTCTATATGACTTTTAGCTCAAAACTTCTATTGGACTTCATTTCTCTTGTAAAATATATGTTTGGAAGTTGATAAAAGTGTTTTTGACCTAGGTTTACAAAGTCATCCGAATTTACACAAGTTTATTTCTTGAAAAGTATTTTCCTTTTTGACCTTATTAACTTATCTAACCATAGATCTATATACTAAGAAGGTTATTTACTAAAGAAAAAAGCATTAAAGACTATTAATGCACATAAACACAAAATAATAATGAAACCTTAAATGCCTACATGGTTATGAGTAGCAAAATGATAGATCTATTATTTCATATGCTTAAATGAGTTTTGAAAACATAAAAACTATATTTTTGTAAAAGATCTTTTGTTAAAAATACTTTTTGATGGATAAACATAAAGCTTTTGGCATGAAACTCCTTTAAATGCTAGATCTACTTTATGATGGTTTGGTATTCTTGTTTTGATATTTCCTTTTCCCTAGCAAATGCTCATGGGGACATTTAGTTGGAAATATCCAAGAATACCCTTGCCATTACAAGGAACTAAGAGTGGAAGGGGTAAAAGTTTACTTACTTGAAGTGGAATGGAATATGAAAAGAAGAAATGGAAAGTTGAGTGTGTGTGTGTGGGGGCTTTAGTTCACGGCAAAGGAGGGAAAAATGAGAGGATTTTGAGAGCTTTTGCACTTTGTAAAAGTTGAAAAGTGAAAGAATGAGGAAAGAGAGAGAAAAAGTAGTATATATATGGATTGGAATTAGGTTAAATGAAGAAGGAAAATTTTCAAATTGGAGCATGGAGGGGGGAGGCTTTTCACGCTGGTTTTGGGAAGCTTGTGGGGGAAGGAGATTTGATTTGCCTTTGATTTGATTTTGTATCACTTGTCATAAATTGTAATAAAGTTGAAGGGACAAAAAGCATGGAGAAAAGGGATTGATTTGAGTGATGGTAAGAATTGAATTTGTAGAGTGTGCTAATAGGTAGACTAGGTGGTACTTGTGAATAGTGAGGAATAGTTGACAAGACAATTTAATTTCCGGTAGTAATGAAATACGAATAAAAAGGCTATAACTGTATTTTTTATAACCCGAAAAATTATGAAAAATATATTTTTGAATTCCTTATTTTATTTCGGTTCAAATGAGTACTCATAAGTATATTTTTGAAATTCTAGTTCCGGGGCACGCTTTTCTATAATGGGCCTCGGGATGACTCGGAATTGAAATTTTCTCAAAATCTGATCTTTTCTTGGTTTGAAATATAATCAAGAACTATATTCAAAATTAAATTTTCTTATAAAAGTTTCTTATTTAGAAACCGAGGAAAAGCCGAAATTAGGGGTTCTAAGTCTTTCTCACAAAGCTTGAATTAAACCGGTTTAGGGTTTCATTTTCCGGTTTCTGAAGTTTACTTGATTACTAGGAAACCCGGGGTATACATTATAAAAATAATAACAATAATAAAATTGTGTAATGAAATAAGATGAATAGTGCAAAAGACTAATTAATTACCGGTAGAAATGAAAATACGATAAAAAGGTTGTAATTGTAACTTTTATAACTCGAAAAATTATATAACTAATATATTTAGAAATCTTGTGGAATTACGAGTCTAACGGTACTAATGGTATATTTTTTATATCTCGAGCCCCGGGATACGCTTTTCGAAGTCTGTATCAGAACGAGTTCAAAATAGGTCAAAAATTTACCAATCTTATGTTTTTAAATAAACTTATATTACTACGAGCTATTCTACATATTTAAACTACCTTTCGGCTTCTAGAGTTAGGGGCACAAGATTGCCGGACTTACACTATTGTATTCCGGTTAGGGTTTCCGGATGACTTTCCGGTTTAGATATTGCCAATTGGAAACTAAGATTTTCTGTTTATACAACGTATTTAGTTTGAGAAATTTATTTTAAATTTTATTTTTATAAGTATTTAATATCTCTAACTGCTTTCGGAAATCTTGAATTGAATTATTATATCCGGAGTAATATCGATAATGGTTACCGGATATGATTTTCTTGAGTTTGAGTCAAGTATCGATTTTTGGAATGATTTTGGGGAAATCTTGATTTTTATAATTTGCTTTGAAAAAGGATCTTCATAATGTTTTGTTTTCGAATTTATTTTTGCTTCGATTTAAGGTTTTATGAACAATTGGTTAACTTAAGGATTATCTAATTTGTTATTTTGTTTCTTGAATTCTTCCTTCTTAAGATTACGAGATTTCAATTTCTAACTCGTTCTATGATTCTTGGGAATTTGATTTGATCGTTAGGGCTTTATTGTGATTTCCGTCTCTTAGGATTATTAGTCTGGTCGTTTGGGGAATTTCCAAAGTCTATATTTTATTATTGGCAGATAAAGTTTTCTTAATCGTGCTAAAGCCTAATTATGGAATTGGCCTTTGGTGATTTCCTGATCCTTTAGATTGTCATGTTATGGATTAACTTGCTTTTTAGCAAATTATCACGATGTTTTATTTTTATCTCGATTTTTATGAATTATAGATTAGGTAAGCAGTTTATCTTACGTAATGGTTTTTGGACTTAAGAACTTTTGTAGTCCTTATTTTATTTTTAGATTTTCTCAAGACTAATGAATTCTTACTTTCGTTTATATTTCAGGACTCTTTCGAAGTTCGGTTTTAATTTGGAGTGATTTTTAGGATTTATTTTCGAAGTTCATCGTAGAATTATTTACTGAAATTTTCCGGGGCTTACATCCTCTCCACCTTAAAGAAAGTTTTGTCCGCAAAACTTGTTACATGTACATCGTTTGTCAAGAAAAGATTATGAATTTTGAGTTATATTTCTATCATCGTTTTGTGCTTTGGTTTGTATCATTTTTAAATTTTGTATGAGAGGTATTTTACGGAATATAGCACATACAAATTAATAAGATTTGGCTTAGCGATTCCAACCTTCACTTACACGACTCTTTTGGAAAATGACACGGACTTGACTCGAGACCACAGACGACTCGACTCGACTGACACTAGACGACTCATGACAACACGACCTTTCATGACTCGATTACTTTGACCAACGAAGGTTGTGGATTCGCTTCTCCATTCTTATGTAGCTGTATATACAATATTGTGCTCTGTGATCAATATTATTTTAAATAATTAAAGTCATCGTTGTTTTAAACTCTTATCATCGTGATCATCTTGATGGGTTGAAATCAAGAATCTCATTGCTTTATTGTATACTTATTACTTGTGAAGATCTTACGAAGTTTGGTAATTGAGATTTGATTTTTGAAATTTTAACTTTTACGTAACGATCATCGTAGATTTTTGATCTTTCAAAGATCTTTATTTACAAGAAGTTGTATTTGGAGTGTCTTGGAATTCATTAAATTAATCGAGTTTTTGTTTTAGTTTCCATTATTGGCTTATTCTAACTTTTAATGGTCTCGGGCTTTCCTATTTTTAGTCTAGCCATGTAATCCGAAGGTATTTCTAATCAACCTATCTCTTTGATACTATTGATAGGAAAGAATACGCGGTATTCTAAGGGTATAGCGCTAACTTGGTATCGAGTTGCATCTTTGATCCTCGCTTCCTTCCATGGCAAAGGACTCTAGCTCCTCATCACTAGCTCCTTCATACACTCCATATGTGTGAGGGTTGTGGACTAGATTTCTGGATGTAGGTGTCCTTGAAGAACCTCGATTCCTTTTTCCTTTGTTGCTTTTATTCCTGTTATATCTCTTCTTCTTCTTCCTAGGTAGCTCCAACAAAACAACATGCAAATTATCCCGTTCAGGGCATGTTTTAGCCAAATGTCCCGTTTTTGTGCAAATAAAGCATCCGGTGGTCATCTTTTTAGGACACTTCTCAACTTTGTGACCAGGGTCCCCATAGAGATAGCACTTGAATTGAAGTTGTGGACACTGTATAGGGTAATGCTCTCTCTTACATCTCCAACATTGTATCTTATCCAAAATTATGTCTTCTTCCTTGTTTGGGTCATCATCCAAAGGAAGTGTTATGACATTTTGACTCGGGGTCATTAAAGCATAGAACTCCACTTCCTTATTACTTCTTTCTTGCCTCCTCCTTTGAGCATTTTCTATTATCCGTGCTCTTTCTAGCAATCCTTGATAACTCCTGATATCCAATTCTTCCAATCGAGTTCGAAGGTCTTCTTTTAAACCATTCAGAAACACTTGTCTTTTGAGTTCCTCACTTTGCTTATATGATTCTGGAGCATATTGCAATAATCTACTAAACTCAGTTTCGTACTGTTCCACACTATGATATCCTTGTGAGATATTGAGAAAATCTGAACTGTACTGGACTCTTAAGCTCATGGGAAAATATTTGTCCAAAAACTCATATCTGAACATTTCCCATGTAACTGGAGGCGTCAACTCTTCTTCCTTAGATTCCCACCATACTCGGGCATGTAAGCTGTCATGCCCCAGTAGGTACCCTAAACGTGACAGTCTGCCGTACACAATATTAAAACTCAAGAATGACTACCTCAGTCACTCGAAAGCTTCCATATCGGTACAAGGCATACGTTCACAACAAAGGGAGACCGGTGGAGTAATGCATTTTAAGACATTGGCAGTGGAACATGCAAAATAACACTCAATATATTTCATTGAAATAAAAGTCTCACAGCTTCTAGGGGGCATTCCCCCGATAATTCATAATAACATGGTTCTAAATATAACATAACTAAAGCTAGAAGATTTTAGAAGAAATCTACTCTATAACTTCAAAATAGATTGCCTCCAAAAGCTTCTAAAAATAAGGATTCTACCTGGGAAATCAAGGTGGTCTTGGGTGCAAAAGATAATCCGGCAATATCAAAAGTCTATAGGAGTATAAGCATGACTAGCTTAGTGAGATATTCCTTATGCAATAGTACTCATAACAACAATCAACAAGTTTATTAATCAAGCATATGAATGCAACACATATGATCAACATTACATACGACTATCCGGTTTCGTATGTTTGATGGATTTACCCCTCCATGTGGTTAGGGAATGCTTTGAACTGGGTCCCGAACAACCTCCTCAAGTTTGCGCACCTTGGGGTTAATGAACCGTACTACTAGTCCCCGGGCCTTCCATGCCCAAAGCGATCGATCCGGCTCGGCTACCTTGAGGCCGTATTCCCCGAACGTCCTAACCCTCAAGATGTAGCTAGGCAGCTTACCTTTCCAGTCCCACGCTGAGGAGTAGTAGCAAAACTCGAAATGATATTCTAAGTGATATGCATGGGCAATTTATTATATGAGGATTTCAATATGACATTAGATTAAGCGATCAAACAATATTGCACACATAACAATACATACATGGAAACATTTATATCAATCACAAATCGGGTTCCGATATACTTATCGTTCATTGATCGCACACAACGAATCACATACATAATTCCCATAATATCCCTGATGCATATCAATTTTATCTTTTTCCTAACATCTAGTGCTCTATTCTACAAGCACATGCGCGAATACGTAAGCGTAAAGGAAACTCACTCGTCCATAGCGATCTAGGAGTCGAAGTAATCCTCGGGGAAGACAAGATCGTGATCCTCAACACCTAAACAAAAGAAATACCCAACATGAGTATTTCATCCAAGATCTATTCAAGTTCTATACTTCTATTTTAAAGAATCGTAAAAATCGTATGGAATGGAAATCCCAATTTAAAATGGCCATAACTTGCTCATTTTAACTCGGAATTTCGCATATTATATACCGATTTCTACCTACTCGAAAAGATCTATCTATTTCTAAGGTTATTTTCATCAAAGAAATCATTTAGGTCTTGGAATAGAAGCGTACAGATTTGATACGAATTTTCCAAACTTCAAAACCAGAGTTTTCAAATTTTACTTTACCCAAAGGCTTTTGTACAAAAATATAGATATATAGTATGATTGAAAAATCCCTTGAACATATGTATATACATATATGTATAACCTCATACTATATGCATGAATTTGGTATTATCTCAGCAATGGTTTTGTAAAACAATTGTCTTGAAAGTGAGATAAGCTTAAGCTTTGAAAAAAATTTTATTTTTGAAAAATTTCCTAAGTTATCATAAATGAGTATTTCCTCCTTTTAACTCCATTCCTTCAAAAGTTATTTTAATCTTTCAAGATTTCCATAAATCTATTTCTATCGTTTTGGAAAACAAAGTCTTTCTAAATACTTTATGGTTAGCTCCGCTTTTAAAAGAAATCATTTTATAAGTAAATTTTGAAAAACTTATCTTAGACTTTAGTGTTGGTGGAAAACTTTGACAATTGAATTTAAGAAATCCTTTGTTTAGGTCTAAAGAAACTTTCTTATTTCTTTGAAAAGAGAATAACTTTACTTTATGTATTTCTTGGTGAAAACCACATATTATTACTAAAACTTGAGCTAGCTTATCTAACTTTAGAAGAATATTTGTTTAAGATAAATTTCAAACCTTTAAGGAAAATAACTTCTTATGTGACAAAATTTATATTTAAAAAGAGTTCTTATTCTTATTTTAAGAAAGCTCATTTCTATTATGATTGAGACAATAACAACATATTCATGCATGAATGAGAATATGTAACAGCATAATTAAAATAAATAAGAGCATAAAAGTAAAGTCAAGTATTGGGAACCTTAGCTTCATCAAGGTATCCCAGGACTAAGAATGGACTAGTCCTCAAAAGAAAAGAAAAAAAGCAAGGAAATAAAATTGTTTTGACTTGATATGGACAAGTCTAAGACTAGAAAGACTAGTCTTAATATTGCATAAAACAAGTAAGTAAATAAATTGCAAGACTTGAAAATAAATAAATAACAAGTGAGCTTATATGCTCTAAATAAATATATATACATAATATACATAATACTTATATAAGTTAGGTTAGAAACAAATAATAATAACATAACAACATCTACATAAAGAAAAGAATAGAACATGAACAAAAACAAAACATGAATAAATTGTTGCTTCTTTAACTCAATGAGTCTAAGAAACATACACTAAACTCATGTTAAGTTATATGAACATGATGAGTAAATAAGAGAAGTTTTACCTAAAGTTTATGTGTTGGTTGAAGAAGAAAAGAATGGGTTGTAGTATTATGTGGGAATGGATTTTCTAAGGAAAAGAGAGAACTTGAGAGAGATGTTGGGAGAGGAATTTTGTGGAGTGATTTTGGGAGAGTTTTAGTATGAATTTTTGTTGTGTGAAAGAATGGAAGAGGAAGGGGGTATTTATAGATTTTTGGAGTGGAAATTAGATGTAATAAAATAAATGGAAAGAAAATAAAATGAGATGGGGAAGAGAGAGGGGCGCCGGTTTTGACTTGTAGGGGGAGAAATTGATTTGTTTTGTTTGTTTGTATAAAGAAGTAATATGTAAAGTGATGTGATTAAAGTTGTATGGGGAAGGTAAATTGTAAGGTATAGGTATGGTGTAGAGTGTAAGAATAGAGTGTAAGAAAAAGTAGAGATAGGTGAATAGTAATGAATAGTAGAAAAGTACTATGAATAGTAGACTAGACAATTAAAATACCGGTAGTAAAGAAAATACGCAAAAAGCCTATATCTGTTATTTTTAGTTACCGAAAAATTCTAAAACTGATATTTTTGAAAACCTTATTTTTTACGAATCTATTGGTGTTGTCGGAATATTTTTGCTATCCGGTGCTCCGGGGCACGGTTTTCGAAAACTGATCCCGATCGGATCCGAAGGACACTAGAAAAATTCGAATCTGATATTTTTAGGCTTCCCTATATTATTACGAACCATTTCCACAATTATTTCAATTTCGTTTTCTAGGGTTTAAGAACACGGGAGTGCCGGATCTAGATTCACTAGACTAATATATAACTAGGTTAATTTAGGGTTTCGTTTCAACTTCCGGTTCTTAGGGTTTGCTAATATTATCGAAAAATCTAGGGGCTTACAACCTACCCTCCTTAAAGAAAGTTTTGTCCTCAAAACTTGGCTATCGTACCTGATTCCTCAAAAAGATTCGGATATTTGCGTCGGATCTCATCCTCGGCTTCCCAAGTTGCCTCCTCATGGGTGTGATTCCTCCAGAGGACTTTGACATATTTGATCTCCTTGTTCCGAAGCTTTTGGACTTTTCTATCCAAAATCTGTACCGGGTGTTCCTCATAAGTGAGGTTCTCCTTTAGCAACACTGGCTCCAACTCTACTACTCGTTCTGGATCCGCTACATGCTTGCGTAAGACCGATACATGAAACACGTTGTGCACACCTGACAGGTTTGGCGGCAAGGCTAGGCGATAGGCTAGATCTCCCACTCGTTCAAGCACTTCAAAAGGTCCAATATACCGTGGGCTCAACTTTCCTTGTGAGCGTACCCTATGTATACTCTTGATTGGATTTATCTTTAAGTATACATGGTCTCCCTCTTGAAATTCGAGAACTCGCCTTTTCAGATCTGCCCAGCTTTTCTGTCTATCTTGGGCCTCTTTCATTCGCTGTCGGATTATCCTCACTTTGTCTGCTGCATCTTGTACCAAATCCGGTCCAATAGCGAGCTTTTCGACATCATCCCAAAATAGAGGCGATCTACAGCGTCGTCCGTACAAAGCTTCATATGGCGGCATTTGTATGGTCGAGTGATAGCTGTTGTTGTAGGCAAACTCTATGAGCGGCAAATGAGCATCCCAGCTTCCTTTAAATTCCATAACACAAGCATGCAACATGTCTTCTAAGGTTTGGATTGTCTGTTCCGATTGTCCATCGGTTTGGGGGTGATAAGCTGTGCTAAAGTGCAACTTTGTCCCCATACACCTTTGTAAACTTGTCCAAAACTTAGACACGAATCTAGGATCTCGATCTGACACAATTCCGACAGGTACTCCATGTAATCGTACTATTTCTTTTATGTAAAGCTTGGCTAGTTTGTCCATTGAGTACGTCATGTTGATTGGTATGAAGTGAGCTGATTTAGTCAAGCGATCTACCACGACCCATATGGCATCATATCCTGCCGATGTCCTTGGTAGTCCACATACGAAATCCATCGATATTTGGTCCCACTTCCACTCAGGTATCGGCAAAGGCTTTAGCAATCCTCCTGGCCTTTGATATTCCACCTTCACTTGTTGACAAGTTGGGCACTTCATCACATAATCAGCTACATCCCGCTTCATTCCATTCCACCAAAAGTGGCTTTTAAGATCTTGATACATCTTAGTTCCTCCTGGGTGTACCGTGTATCCTGAGTTATGAGCTTCACTCATGATTTCTCTTCTCATATCCTCATCATCCGGCACACATAACCTTCCCTTCATCCTCACTACATCCTCGTCATCTACGGTGAAATCAGTATACTTCTCCGCTGTACTTCCCGTTTGATCCTTTGTATGACTTCATCATATCGTTGAGCTCTTTAATTCGTTCCACAAGGGTTGGTTCCATCACCAAGCTAGATATTTCACCTCCACATCTTTCCAATGAATTCGATACTAGCCTTTCGAATTCTCTTACCAACTCCTTTTGGTCAGTCAACAAAGCGGCAACTTCCTCATGATTCTTCCGACTTAAGGCATGCGACGGCATTAACTTTTCCTGGACAATAGTTGATTCCAAGATCATAGTCCTTTATAAGCTCAACCATCTCCGTTGTCTCATATTCAACTCCTTCTGAGTGAATAGATACTTGAGGCTTTTGTGATCCGTATATATTTCGCATCTTTGTCCATACAAGTGATGCCTCCATATCTTGAGTGCGAAAACAACGGCAGCTAGCTCCAAGTCATGCGTCGGATAATTTTGCTCGTGTGGTCTCAACTGTCGCGAAGCATAAGCAATCACTTTTCCTTCTTGCATTAGCACACATCCAAGACCATTTCTTGATGCATCGCTATGCACCGTGTAAGGCTTCTCAGGGTTTGGCAAAACAGTATCGGTGCGGATACAAGCTTTTGCTTGAGCTCTTGGAAACTCCTTTCTCTTTTATCGGTCCAATGAACTTCTCATTCTTTTGAGTAAGTTGTGTTAATGGCTTGGCTATAGTCGAGAAATTCTTTACAAACTTTCGATAATAGCCAGCTAGTCCAAGAAAGCTTCTTACTTCGTTACCGTCTTCGTTGCTTCCACTCCATCACTGCTTTAATCTTTTCAGGGATCAACCGATATGCCACTTCCTGAAACAACATGTCCTAAAAAGGATATCTTATCCAACCAAAAGTCACACTTTGACAATTTGGCATACAACTTATGTTCTCTTAACGTCCGAAGCGCCATACGGAGGTGTTCCTCATGTTCCTCTCGTGTGGTTGAGTAGACCAAAATGTCGTCGATGAAAACTATAACGCACTTATCCAACAAAGGCTTATAGATTCGATTCATCAAGTCCATGAAAGCGGCAGGTGCATTTGTCAATCCAAAAGACATTACTAAGAACTCATAATGTCCATATCGAGTTCGAAAAGCAGTCTTTGGTACATCCTCCGGCCTTACTCTTAACTGATGGTATCCAGATCTCAAGTCGATGCGTGAAAACACGCTTGCTCCTTGCAACTGATCAAAGAGATCATCAATCCGGGGTAATGGATACTTATTCTTGATTGTAACCTTATTCAACTCCCGGTAATCGACACATAACCTCATGGATCCATCCTTCTTCTTAACAAAAAACTGGTGCTCCCCATGGTGATACACTTGGGCGTATAAATCCTTGATCCAGAAGCTCTTGTAATTGCTTCTTGAGTTCCTTCAACTCTACCGGTGCCATGCGGTATGGAGCTTTTGATATCGGCTCGGTATTTGGCATCAAGCTAATCTCAAAATCGATCTCCCTCTTTGGTGGCAATCCAGGTAATTCCTTAGGAAAAACGTCAGGAAACTCATTGACTATGGGTATATCCTCCACCTTTGGTCCTTCACCTTCTTCTTCTATAGCATTGATTTGTTGGTCAATCTCCTCCTCATCCGTCACCAACTCAAGCGAACTTAATCCTTGCCTCCTTAACCGTGGATTCTCCTTTAAACTCAATATCCTTCCCTTTACATCCTTAAAATTCACCTTCTTCCTCGACAATCTACCGTGGCTTTAACATGGGTCAACCAACTCATTCCAAGAATTACTTCATACTTATTCATCTCCAACACGATCAAATCACTTGTCGTATGGTGACCTTGGATCTCTAAAGGGCATTTTAACATCTCTTGGGTGGTTACGACGCTATCCGTGGGTGTCTTTATCTTGAAGCTGGTAGCTAGTGTAGGACTGGTAGCGGGTGACTATAGGTAATCCACTCTTCTTAGCAAGGTTGGAGGTGATAAACGAATGGATGGCTCCGGTATCAAACAAGGCGTAAGCAGTCTCGTTAGCTACTCGTATACTCCCTGCGTTTTTAACACGCACTAATTACTAACCATACTACGTTTATCTAACTTTTCTAAAGCTTTAGGCTAAAGAGGCATAGGGATTCTATTGCGACAGATTAACAGTGTAAAAAGATACTATAAACAAAACGAAAGCTTAAGGTTAAGGCTAACCTGCAACGAGTCCCTGATCATAGCCTTCGTCTCCCTCCAAGGCAGCAAACTCGCATCCTTCCTCCTTATCATCTGCTTCCTCGCACATACACTGGCCCTCCAAGTTGTAAACTCTCATTCCATGCATGGAGGTGCCAGAGCGGTTCCCATTCCCATTGCCATTGTTGGTTCTGACAAGGGCAGATCCTCCCGAGGTGTTGGATGACCTCACAAGAGCATTTTTCCTCTTTGGGCATTCATTTGGAAAGTGCCCTGGCTGCTTGCACACATAGCAGACATTGGTATTCTTCTTGGGACACTCCAAGATTTTATGGTCTGGGCTGCCACAAAAGAAACACTTGTTTTGCAATTGTGGGCAAGACTTTGGGTAATGCTTCCCTCGGCATTTCCAGCATGTGACATCTACCTTGGTCACCTCCCTCTGATTGCTTCCACTTCCTTTGAAACTTCCAAAGGTCTTAAACCTCTTATTTTTGAACCCAGAACTTAGTCCTTCATATGGCTTCCTTCCGAACACAAACACTTTCTTCTCCGGAGCTTTTGTTTTCATCTTTTTAGCCTCTTCTATAATTCGAGCCTTTTCCACTAGCCCCTTAAAACTTTTAACATCAAACTCCACCAAGCGGATCTTTAAGTCTTCGTCTAACCCATTTAAGAAAACTTGTCTCTTTAGCTCCTCGCTGTGCTTATAGGAGTCAGGAGCATACTGCAACAAGCGACTAAATTCGGTTTCGTACTGCTCGATGGTTCTCCCCTTCTGAGTAATATTAAAGAACTCAGCACTATACCGAACTCGAGACTCCATGGAAAGTAGTTCTCCAAGAACTCTTCTCGAAACATATCCCACGTAACTGGAGCAAGCAATTCTCGCTTCTTTGATTCCTACCATATTCGGGCATTAAACTTCAACATGAATGTCCCAAAACTGACTCTTAGGTGGTGGGGTACTTCATAACCATCAAACGATCTCTCGATTTGGGCCAACCAATCTTCAGCCTCAGCTGGTTTTCCGAAGGTTCCATCAAAGTAGGTGTTACTTTTGATGAAATTGGTGAGTATGTTTTGATGTGATCTTGGCGGTGGTGGTGGTGGAAATGGTGCGGCATGTGACTGTTCGCTGGGTGCTTCTACCGTAGCTTGAGGAGCATTCTGAGGTGGAGCAGGAGCTGGGTTATTTTGATTTTGTTGCTGAATCAAAATAGCTAATAACTGGTTCATCTGTCCAATTGCAGCTGCAAAGTCGTTTTGCTGGTTCGGAGCAGGAGCAGGGTTATTCTCCGGTTGGTTACGTGGGGGTACTCCGCGTTCAACTGGTACGTTGTTGGAATCTCTTTGTTCTCTATTCCTACGTCTTCTTGGACGGCTGTTTAATCGTTTAGATTTTAGTTTCTAGTTACGCTCCATACTAACGTTTACGGAAATCACGAAAATCTCAAATATAAAGACTAGAAATTTAAATCAAGGTACAAAACTTAAGGAAATAAATTGACAAAATAGGGATTGATAGGAGTTTAATAGAAATTATGAAATTTAAATACAATTCAAAGAAATTACAAAGTAAGAAATCAAAATCATGCATGTTAATCACAAAAAGAGAAATAATATAATAAAACTAAAACAAAGGAATCTCATTATCAAGAAATCATTAGGTTACTTTTATTTGTTAAAAACTTAACTACATCTTTTGATTAGTTGCGATTTAATACTAAGGCGTTGCGTCTTGGGTGAATACGACGTCTTCTTCTCATCATGGCTCCTTACTTTTGTTCTTGATCCTTTTGTTGAGACTTGAGGGAATCTGAGGTTGGTTTCACCTTCTTGTCACCTTCGATCTGTTGATGGCGTCTTCGTGACTCATTTCCGGCGTTACCTAAGGTTGGTTGTATAGTCTTTTACGTAAACGTATTTTCCTTTTAGTTTTAGAAAGCAAGTTAACTCTGTTCTTCTCCCTGTTGTACTTACGAGGGTTGTGTTCCTTAAGGCTTAAAACGATTTGGAAATCCACTTATTTTCCTTAAGGGTAGCAATTAATCCTAGGGCCATCTACATATCTTAGGTATGGTCACAGAACATGTGTTTCCCATAAATCCCCACTTCCTATAATTCTAGACTCTTCCTAAAACTCTTATTGCTTAATCTTAAACTTATCCTATTCTTAAGACTTCTATTTCTAACCTACTGTTTCTTTCCCTAATCTTGATGCTTTGATACCAACTTAAACTGTCACGCCCCAGCGGGTACCCTAAACGTGACAGCCCGCCGTACACAATATTAAAACTCAAGAATGACTACCTCAGTCACTCGAAAGCTTCCATATCGGTACAAGGCGTACGTTCACAACAAAGGGAGACCGGTGGAGTAATGCATTTTAAGACATTGGCAGCGGAACAAGCAAAATAACACTCAATATATTTCATTGAAATAAAAGTCTTACAGCTTCTAGGGGGCATTCCCCCGATAATTCATAATAACATGGTTCTAAATATAACATAACTAAAGCTAGAAGATTTTAGAAGAAATCTACTGTCACGCCCCGTAGGGTATCCTAAACGTAACAGCCCGCCACATACTAAGTAAGACTCTCGAGTTCCCTACCCGGGGCCTTCGGAGTCTTAAGTAGATGTAAAGCGTTCCTTTACGATAATAGAATACTTCAACAAATGGAGTTAAACAGTTTAACGAGGCCTTCATTAGCCATAGGTAATAAATCAAAACGCATAATTTAAAGTTTACAAAATCTAAGTGGCATTCCCCCGCAAAAGAATAAAAGTCTATTACAGTCATCTAGAGTCTTTAGTTTCCAATGGAAGTCTATACAAAAAGGAATGGATTAAACTTCTAGGGGAAACTCCTATCTCCGGTACCTGCGCTGTGGCTTGTCTCGGCCTAAGCCATATAAAATCATGCTGCAAAAGATAGAAACTATGGGGGCGTAAGCTAACTAGCTTAGTGAGTAAGAACTTCCATAACACAATTAAGTACATTTCATTCCAAACAAGTGATTATTCAAGCAAGTGTATGCATCAAACAAATGAGTTCAACAAACATATGACCAACCAGAAATCATATGTGATGGACTTACGCCCTGCATCCCGGGTTAGCAGATTAACGAATCCTGCGGTACGACGCCGTTTAATGAACAATAACTCGTTTTATGGATCACGATTAACCAACAAAGTCGTTTTATGGATCACGATTAACCAACATATTCGTTTTATGGATCACGAAAAACCAACCAATGCAAATGCTCCAACCCCATCGTGATATGAATGGATTCAATTTACGTTTGAAACCGAATATTCATTAATTCAATTCTTTCAAGTGATCAACAAGTATTCATAGACATTCATCATAAGGCACTAGCTAATCAGTCAATAGTTTAACACCCGGTTTCGATATTCCTTAAGCTCAATTTCACATATCAACAGTAGACAACATATATAACTCCCATATACCCCATCATGCATATACAATTTCTTTTATCTTTGCCTACATCACTAGTGCCACTACATTACAATCACATTCATTAATTGAGATTGGAAGTAAAACTCACTCGGCCATTGGACGCCAACTTCCTAATAGTAGTAGTCGGGAGGTAGAGTGTCGTCCTGCTCGGGGTCACCTACCAAGCAAGAATAATCCTAATGAGATTCTCATCATGTAACTAAATCAAGCTATACATCTAAATCATGTGGATTCGGATTTCTCGCTATTTGCGGAAGTTCCGACTTAAAACGGCCATAACTTGGTCATTTTAACTCGGAATTTCGCAAATTTTATATCGATCTCTATCTACTTCGAGAGATCTATCTATTTCTAATATTAAATCCAAGTTTTGAAAATAATAAGGTCACGGAACAGTAGGATCAGATCTGTTCCGCAATTGATCCAATCTCGAAAATTTGCTTTGCTTTTGATAAAAAGTGTTCCTAGATGATGATTCATGCATGAATGATATGGGAATGAATTTCTAATATAAATTCCATGTGATGGACTTAATATATACATGGTCATAATAACTTTTGTGTTAATAACTCATATGAACTTTCTAAGTGTTGGGGAAATTCTCATAAAGATTAATTCTAGGAAGCTATTTTTCCACATTACATTCCTTAGGGTTTCTTTGGCTTTTAATCTTGTAATCCACTTATTATTTAACTAAAAATAAGTTCTCAAAGTCTATATTAACCATGGCCTCCATTCATGCATAAAAATTCCCATTTTTCATTTGGTAAACATGTCTTTGAACTAGCCTTTTGTAAAAATCCGAATTTTCTAAATTTCCTTTTCTTGCATTTTTCTTAAGGAAAAACTTGTCTAATGCATTAAAAATTGAAGCTCCAATGTATATATTATCTAAGGACTTCATTTAGCTTATAAAACACCCAATTTAGACTTAAACACTAAGTGTTTACATGGGCATTACCCAAAATTACGAATTTTGACTACACATCCAAAGTCAATATTTTTCCTTCTAACTTCACTACTTGTTTTCTTATTTTTTATTATGCCTAAACTCATCTAAACTCATGAAAATAATTCCTTCAACATGTCTATTACACATACCCTTCATTTTTCTTATGAAATAAGTTTAAAAATGATTTTGGTGGTTTTCAAGGTAGAGTTTCCATTTCATCCGAATTTTCAATCTTTCATTTTTGACAAAGTCCTTCCTTTTTCAATGTTCTTGCCTTCTATATATGATTATCCACTATCTAACATCTCTATACATATACAAGACTAAATTTTTGTGATCATCAATGCATGAAAATAAAAACAACTCTATGATCATACATGTAAATGACAATGTGGGTATCTAAACTTTAGATCTACTAAGTATGATGCATAAATCATGGATCTCATGGCATGAACAACAATATATGTGCAAGATCACTACTTTACATGCATGAACATGATGAGATCTTAACAAAATCACATCTAAACATTAGATCCATGTCTTGTAATGGCTTGATATTCTTGTTCATGTGTTTTCATGTCCCCATCATGAGCATCATGGGGTTAAATGAGAAAACACACAAGATATGATCTTGCCATTACAAGATCTAGGAAGAACAAGACCTAAATCAACATACCAAAGGAGTCTTGAGATGGAAAAGAAGAAGGAAACAAGTTGAAGTTGTGAGAGGAAGAGGGAGGGGAGTGCTCGGCAATGTGAGGAGGAGGAAGAGAGGGTTTTGATCTTTTTCAAAAGTTAAAAATGAGAATAAATGAAGAGAGAGAGAGAACATTTAGTATATATACTAAGGGAATTAGGGTTTAGTCAAATAAAAGAAGTAAAAATAACTCAATTAAGAGGGGAAATAGAGGGAGGGGCGCCGGCCTCCATGGTGTGTGTGTGTGTGTGAGTTTTGAAAAAAAAGAAATTTGTAATTTAGTAAATTAAATGTGATAATTACTTAAGAGACAAAATTTCTTGGAAAAGAAAATTGAAATGAGTAGTTATAAGGATGTAAGAATAGGGTATGGGTAGTGTGTAGTGTAGGTTGTACTTGTGAATAGTAGACAAGACGTCTACTTTATCGGTTGTTCCGAAAACACGGGAAAAGCTATAATTGTAATTTTTATAGCTCGGAAAATTATGAAATTGATATTTTTGGAATCCTTATAAAATTACGGTTCTAACGAATATTCTGGAATATATTTCTGAATCCGTGGCCCGGGACACGCTTTTCCATAATTGGGCTCGGAAGGCCCGGAATTGAAAAATTCCCGAATTTAAAACTTTCAAAGGTTTGAAATGTACTTTGGAACAATAATTTAAATTCATTTACTTTATAATATTTATTTTACTATGAAACCGAAGGAAAGCCGGATTTAGGGTTCCTAGGCTTCACTCACAAGACTCAACCTAATCGGATTAGGGTTTCGATTCCAACTCCCGGAGTTTCCTAGCTACTGAGAATACCGGGGTTTACAACCTCCCCACCTTAAATAAAGTTTTGTCCTCAAAACGGAACTAACGTACCTTGTCCCTCAAATATCTCGGGGTACTTCCTCCGGATTTCATCTTCTGCTTCCCAGGTTGCTTCTTCAAAGGCATGATTCCTCCATAACACTTTCACGTAGTGGATGTCCTTGTTTCGTAGCCTTTGAGTTTTCTTATCCAATATTTTCACTGGGTGCTCCTCATATGTCAGGTTTTCCTTCAACTGGATTGGTTCCAATTCCAAAATCCTTTATGGGTCGACAACATATCTTCTCAAAACTGACACATGGAATACATTGTGGATCCCGGACAAATTTGGTGGCATGGCTAGCCGATATGCTAGATCTCCGACTCTTTCCAGGATTTCGAAGGGTCCAATGTATCTCGGGCTTAACTTCCCTTGTGTACGCATCCTCTTAATACTTTTAATCGGATTTATCTTCAGGTACACATGATCACCCAGTTTAAATTCAAGCTCTCTTCTTTTCAAGTCTGCCCAGCTCTTTTGTCGGTCCTGAGCTTCTTTCATTTTCCGCTGAATCAACCTCACTTTATCCGCGGCTTCTTGTACCAATTCCGGCCCAATTGCTACCTTTTCCACTTCATCCCAAAACAAAGGGGACCTACAACGTCGTCCATACAGAGCTTCATACGGTGGCATCTGGATGGTGGAGTGATAGCTGTTATTGTAGGCAAACTCGATTAGGTGTACATGACTATCCCAATTTCCTTTGAATTCCAAGGCACACGCCCTCAGCATGTCTTCTAGGGTTTGGATCGTCCGCTCAGACTGTCCGTCGGTCTGAGGATGATAAGCCGTGCTGAAATGCAATTTAGTGCCCAAGCTCTTCTGCAAGCTTGTCCAAAACTTAGACACAAATCTCGGGTCTCTATCTGAGATAATCCCTACAGGTATGCCATGTAATCTTACGATCTCTCTGATATAGATCTTGGCTAACCTTTCCATTGAGTAGGTCATATTTATGGGTAGGAAATGTGCCGACTTAGTTAACCGATCCACTATCACCCATATTGCATCACAACCCGATGGAGTCTTAGGAAAACCACACACAAAATCCATAGATATCTGATCCCACTTCCATTCAGGAATGGGTAAGGGCTTCAGCAATCCGCCCGGTCTTTGGTGCTCTACTTTCACCTGTTGGCATACTGGACACTTCATCACATAATCCGCTGCATCTCGTTTCATACCATTCCACCAGTAGCGGCTCTTCAAATCCTGATACATTTTGGTGCCTCCCGGATGCATGGTATGTCCCAAGTTATGTGCTTCACTCATTATTTCCTTTCTCAACTCCTCGTCCTCTGGCACACACAGCCTTCCTTTCATTCGGATCACATCTCCATCATCCACGGCAAAGTCAAGGTACTTTCCCGCTTGGGTTTCCCTTTTTATCCTTTATATTACCTCGTCGTATCTTTGGGCTTCTTTGATTCTCTCTATGAGGGTCGGTTCCAGTGCCAAGTTGGATATCTCAAGCTCAGTGCTTTGACCTATGAACTCGATTCTTAGCTTCTCAAACTCTTTAATTAATTCTCTTTGACTCGTGATCAAGGCGGCTACTTCCCCGTGATTCTTCCGACTTAGGGCATCTGCAACCGCATTTACCTTCCCCGGACAGTAATTTATTCCCAGGTCATAATCCTTTATTAATTCGAGCCATCTCCTTTGTCTCATGTTTAGCTCCTTTTGTGTGAACAGGTATTTAAGACTCTTATGATCTCTATATATCTCACACCTCTGTCCGTACAGATAATGTCTCCATAACTTCAAGGCAAAGACGACGGCAGCTAGCTCCAAATCATGCGTAGGATAATTTTGTTCATGCGGTCTTAATTGCCGCGAGGCATATGCAATGACCTTCCCCTCTTGCATCAGAACGCATCCAAGGCCATTCCTTGAGGCGTCACTATGTACCGTGTAGGGCTTTTCCGGGTCTGGTAAAATTAGAATCGGTGCCTAAACCAATCGTCGCTTCAATTCCTGAAAGCTTTGTTCTCGTTTGTCCGTCCAAACGAATTTCTCATCCTTTTGAGTTAGTTGAGTCAGTGGCTTGGCTATCTTAGAGAAATCCTTCACGAACTTGCGGTAGTAGCCAGCTAATCCCAAGAAACTCCTTACTTCAGTAACTGTCTGTGGTGGCTTCCAATCCACTACGGCCTTGATCTTTTCGGGGTCAACTGATATCCCATCACCCATTACCACATGTCTAAGGAATGATATCCTTTCCAACCAAAAATCACATTTGGACAACTTGGCATACAACTCATTATCTCGTAAGATTTGCAACGCCAATCGAAGATGCTCCTCGTGTTGCTCTTTAGTCTTTGAATATATGAGGATGTCGTCTATGAAGACTATCACACATTTATCCAGAAGTGGCTTATAGACTCTATTCATCAGGTCCATAAATGCAGTTGGTGCATTAGTCAATCCAAATGACATTACCAAGAACTCGTAGTGTCCATAACGAGTACGAAAAGCCGTCTTAGGTACATCTGTAAACCCCGGTTTTTCAAGTAGCTAAGATAACCCTAGAACCGGAAACCCAAAACCCTAAACCGGAATAGCTCAAGCCTGGAGTGAGAACTAGGAACCCTAATTCCGGCTTTTCCTCGGTTTCCAATTAATAACCTTTTCTAAGAAAATTTAATTTTGATTATAGTTCTTGAATATATTTCAAACTAAGAAAATATCTGATTTTAAGAAAATTTCAATTCCGGGTCATCCCGAGACCCATTATAGAAAAACGTGCCCCGGAACTAGAACTTCAAAAATATTCTCATGAGTACTCATTTGAACCAAAATAAAATAAGGATTTCAAAAATATATTTTTCATAATTTTCCGGTTTATGAAAAATACAGTTATAGCCTTTTTATTCATATTTCATTACTACCGGAAATTAAATTGTCTTGTCAACTATTCATTACTATTCATAAAGTACTACCTAGTCTACCTATTAGCCTACCCTACAAATCTAACTCTTAACATCAATCAAATCTCTTCCATCCTTCCATAACTTTTTGTCCCTTCTTCACTTCAACTTATGACTAATGATACAAATCAAATCAAAGTTAAATCATGTTGAAACAAAGCAAATTTCCCCCCTTTCCAAGCTTAAAACCGGCGCACTTGAAGCCCCATCCATGCCCCATTTGATTTTTTTTTATTTCTTTTCTTATTCTTTTAACCTAATTCAAACTCCTATATAAACTACCTTTTCTCTCTCTCTCCTCATTCTTCATTCCTCCACTTTTACAAATAAAAAGCTCTCCATCTCTCTTTTCCCCTTGTGGCCGAAATTGGAAGCCCCACACACATCCACACAACTTCCATTTTTCTTCTTATCTTCCATCCACTTCAAGTAAGTAAAGATCCACTACTTCCACTCAAAACTTTGTTATGGCTAAGTGATTTTTGGATATCTCAACTCCATGTTCCCATGATCTTTTAGTAGGAACAATGAGATACAAACAAAAATCCCGAACCATTACAAAGTAGATCTATCTTTTAAAGAAGTTTCCATACCAAAAGCTTTACTTTTATCCATCAAAAAGTCTTTTAAACAAAGGATCTTTTATAAAAATATGGTTTTTATGTTTTTAAAACTCATTTAAGCTTTTGATAAAGTAGATCCATCATCTTGTTACTCATGCATGTAGGCATTTATAGTTTCATTATTATTTTGTTCTTATGTGCATAAATAGTCTTTAACACTTTTGTCTTTAGTAAATGACTTTTCTAGTATATAGATCTATAATAGATGGGTCCATGAAGTCAAAAAGAAAAGTACTTTACAAGAAAAAGACTTTTGAAAATTCGGATGACTTTGAAAACCAAGGTCAAAAACACTTTTAACAACTTCAAAATATATTTCATAAGAGAAATGAAGCCTATGGGTAATAGATAATGTTTAGTAGTATTTTTCATGAGTCTAAAGGAGTTTTTACTAAAGAAAATGTTGGAAACAAGAAATGAAGTCCATAGGAGTTTTGAGTTAAAAGTTATGAAAACCAAATTCGTAATAATGGATGTAGGGTTAGAAAACACTATTTTTCCAACTTCAAAAATGATATTTTCTTAAATAAATGAAGTCCTTAGGATATAGGTATAATAGATACTTAAAGTTTCAAGTATAAAATATATTTTCCTAAAGGAATCAACTTGAAAATGGACTTTTGTAAATTCGGATTTTTGGAAACCCCATAGTAAAAGACCCACTTAAAAGTTTATAAATGTGAATTTTATTAAAGAAATAAAGGCCTTAGGATATAACTAATATAAGGGTCAAAATTTCTTTAAATAAAGTAGAGTTCTTCTAAAGAAATCCAGTAAAATGTAGATGTGGTCAATGTAGTAAACTCACTTACTAAAATTGAGAGGAAATGGTTTCTAAGGAAAGTTTTTTCTAAAAATCGTTAAATCTAAAAAGTTATAAGAACATAGACTCCTTAAGGTTCACATCATGACATTCATGATAGGGAAAATCATTTCCATTGCATTTAGCATCATATTACACTTAGGAATCTCAAATGCATTCATGAAAACCGCATTTTTGGAATTGACAAACCCGCTGTACAGATCTGATCCCTCAATTCCGAGGCTTAGATATTTTCAAAACTTGATTTAAACTTCATATTTGAAAGCTCTTCCGAATTAGATAGGAATCGGTAATATTTGCGAAATTCTGACTTAAAACGACCAAGTTATGGCCATTTTAAAACGGAACTTCGGAAATGAACGCGAATTCCGATTTCACTAAGTTTCCTTAGAGTTTTAGTGTCCTAAGTTGATAGAATACTTATTAGGGTAATTTCTTATATGAATAGGTGAACCCGTGACGACGACGAGTTACCTCCGGACTATTACTACTAGAAGACCGGAGTACATGGCGGAGTGAGTTTTTCTTCCCGATTCATTTATTGTGTATGTGCTTGTAAAGTAGTGCACTAGAATGTAGGTCAATTGAATGGAATATGAATGATGGGGATTATGGGAAATTATATGATGATGATGATGTTGAGAACACAAATTAAGAATATCGAAATCGGGTGATAAACTTTGATTGTAGTTAGCTATGATGGATTGTCTGATAATTGATTGATCGCCTAAGTAAATTGGCTTAATCAACTACTTGAGTTAATGATAAATTGACATGTGCATATCACAAGGGGATGGAGCATGAGCATTTGTAAGGTTAGTCGTGAACCATAACGACATCGAATAATCGTAGGTTAGTCGTGAACCATAAACGACATCGAATAATCGTAGTTAGTCGTGAACCATAAACGAATCGAATAATCGTAGTTAGCTGTGATCCATAAACGAGATATTGTTAGTACCACAGGATTCGTTAATCTGCTAACCCGGGATGGAGGGCGCAATTCCATCCACATATGATTTTCCGGTTGGTCATAATGTATGTTGAACTCATGTGTTTGATGCATACACTTGCTTGATTAATAACTTGGTTGAATTGTTGTGACGTAAATTTTTTTGTGGAGATTACACTCACTAAAGCTAGTTAGCTTACGTCCCTACAGTCCGTTCCTTTTGCAGCTTACACATTTGGCTTGGGCGACGAGACCGGCTGAACAGGACCGAAGCTGGGAGTTTTCCCTATAAGTTATAATTTTTGTATTAGACTTCCATAGAAAACTCTAAGACTTGATGACTATAATGGACCGTTAAATATTCTTTTGCGGGGAATGCCCCTTAGAGAATTTTGTAATTTTTATTATGTTCAGAATTATATCCTATTGCCCATGCATGCCAAATTAAGCTTTTATCTCCATTCGGACTTTTACTCTATTGTAAAGGTACGCCTTACATCTATATGAGACTCTCGAAAGACTAAGGTGGTAATTCGGGAATCCTATATGGCATTTGGCGACTGTTACGTATTAGGGTACGCTATGGGCGTGACAGTTTAAGTGGTATCAGAGCCTAGGTTATTAGGCATGACAATAGAGTTATAATCGAACCTAGAACTAAGTAACTAGGATAAAATTGGAGTTAAAGCTAGGCTAATTAATAGTTTTCCTTGTTGTAGGTTTCCTTGGGTGAAACCCGAGAAAGAGCTAGGAACTTCGCCAAAAGACTAGATGAAACTATGGTGGAATACCGGCTACGGCTAAGGGTTTTATGTGAAGACTTCGCATTGGTCCCGCGACCTAGGACAATAAAAGAGATGTACAAACTATGGAAAGAGGGCCTTAGATACACAAGATGGATATCTGTGATAGATCAGTTAATATATGATCCAATAAGGAGAAGAAGATGGACAATCATGGAAACTATTTATACCCTAGAGAGGGTGATGGTAGATTATGCGAGAGAACCCATGTTAAGAGAAGCCACATTTATTCTTAAGAATGAAGGAAGTCCCACCCACCCAGACTTTGGGAATTGGCATGGTATAGGACCACTTTATGTACATGCCCGTGATGACCTGGATGATCATAGGGATTGGAATCTGGCGGATATTAGAAATCATTTTGTATGGCAAGCTAGGTACCTCGATATTATCCCATTTCTAGGAGGAGCCCCAGCTCCACAAGTAGGAAACGGGGGAGTACATCTGATCAATGCCCCAGTTGTTGAGGAAAATGAGGTAAATGAAGGAAACAATGAAGGAGGAGAAAATAATGTGGAAGAATCTGAGGAGGAGGAAGACCCAGAAGAGGACCCAAACTGGATGGAAGAAGAAATACCTAGATCCCCTACCCCTCCAGTCATGGCTCCAGAACAACCCAACCCACTACCTGAACCAGTTGTATGGGATTTCAATAGGGATCTGGACATACCCGATCGTGGGAGGGTAGAACCAGAATTCGACCCCACCGTATGGAAAGATATATACCCAGTAGGCGAGCAGCCCCCTGAGGTCGAGGCCATAGCCCCTAAGCCGGTAGTGCCAGAACATGTGGAGAGAGTGACGGAAGCTGACCCTTGGATAGGTGAATTTAGGGAAAGATGGAGCAGAATGTGGGAAGAAGCTGGAAGAGAAGCGGAAAGAGAGATGGGAATTAGGAATGAATCCAATGATAGAGTTGATAGGGAGGAAACAAATCAAGTAGGAAATCAAGAAGTGAGAGAAGAAGAAGCGGAAGAGGA
Source organism: Combretum micranthum (assembly GCA_024138025.1). Classification (NCBI taxonomy): domain Eukaryota; kingdom Viridiplantae; phylum Streptophyta; class Magnoliopsida; order Myrtales; family Combretaceae; genus Combretum; species Combretum micranthum. The sequence continues at coordinate 287,998 of JAMXBD010001460.1, read as the reverse complement.
AGAAGAAGAGGAAGATGAAGAAGAAGAAGAAGAGGAAGAAGAAGAGGAGGAACCTGAGCCTGTAGCCCGACCTGCTCAGAGAAGGAGATTGACCGTAAGGGCCTATTTGAGTCAGTTCATCCGAAAGGATGATGGAGGATCTTCTAGTCGAGGACGACTCCCCAGTCCCTCATCAGACGACTCTGATTAAGCTATAGGACCTAGTATCCCATAGAGTCCAATGGTTTCTTTTGAATAGTAGGCAATGCGGGATGCCAAATTGCCTTAGGATCTCTTTATGGTTTAGTATGTTGTTTTTCCTTGTCTTTTTCCTACCATGTCCCTAGATGTTGTTAGGTAGACTTATCGGCTAGTATCGGAAGATTTGATTGTGTTGTCTAATTTTTGTAAGCTCATTTGAAAAACAACTCGTACAGCACATCAAATCAATGAAGTATTATGTTGATTCCAAGAATGAAGTTTTACAAACATCATACTTTTGCATTAGTAGTAGGCTACATTCATTATACTTAACTGCATAAACATATTCTCATTCATATCATCATTTGATTCAGAAATTCTTTGTAATTATGATTTCTTGATATGGAATTCCTTTGATTGCTATGATTTCCTTACTCTATGAGCATTTTTTGTGAAAGAATGGGAACTTTGAATTTTCTTTAAGCCTTTTTGAATTCTATATTTCTCTAAACTATTCCTAGAATTTTCGAAAAATCTTTAGCCAACGTTTTATAAACCACAAAACTCTAAAGAAGAAATAAAACTTATTAAGACAATATGTAACAGACGAAACCGGAGAAACCGAAACCGGGAGCAAGAACCACTCCCAAGTGAGGCTAGTAGTGCGAATAAACCAGATCAACCCCAAGCGAGCATACCTGAAGCTGCTCAGCCTGACCCCCAGGCAGCTATGATGAATGCAATCGGGAACTTGACAAAAATGTTTGCTGGCATTCATTCAGAACCAAAACCAGAACCAACCCCAAAATCCCGAACCAAGTTTAAGGGGTTCTGCATCTTTACCACCACCTCCACCACCCCCTCCATACAGGAGATGCAAGAGGAGTTTCCCATGCCACCAGAGAGCAATCATGTAATGCTCGTTATCCACCCCCTCTACCACCAAGAGGTTACCAGAGGAGTTCCCTCCCTGATTTTATAAAGAGTAACCGCTACTTTGATGGGGCGTTTGGAAAGCCCGATGAGGCGGAAGATTGGTTGGCTCAAATTGAGCGTTCATTTGCAGCATACGAGACCCTACCACACCTCCGATTGGAGTACAGCACATACATGTTAAGGTATAATGCACGTGTATGGTGGGAATCTAAACGAAGGAGTTTGGCAACCCCAGTTAGCTGGGAGACCTTTCGTAGAGAGTTCCTAGGGAACTATTTCCCCGCCAGTCTCCGAGTAAGGTACAACGCAGATTTCCTGCATGTGAGACAAAGAGGCAGAACGATTGAGTAGTATGAAACAGAATTCAATCACCTACTGCAGTATGCTCTTGAGTCATATAAGAATAGTGAGGAGCTGCAGAAACAAGTATTCCTGGAAGGTCTCAATGAGGATCTAAGGATAAAGATACATGAATCTGGATTGTCGACCTACCTTGAGGTGATCGAAAAGGCCCGTTTGATTGCAGGGGCTAAGAAGAGAAAGTATGCTGAACCGGACAAAAGAGTGTTCGGGAAAAGCCACTATGATGCCTCTAGCTCGAGCTACAGAGGAAAAAGGTTCAAGCCCTACCATGGTATTAAGGATAATTCTGGTGGGAGGTTTAACCAAACCAAGTCCAATATTTCCTGCTGGAAGTGCAAGGGAGGCCACTACCCAAGGCAATGTCCCCAGCTGAAGGACAAGTGTTTCTTTTGTGGCGAAGCAGGTCATCTGGTTTATGCTTGCCCAAAGAAGATGACTATAACCTGCTACCTTTGCAAGGAAAAGGGCCATGTAACCTCCGAGTGCCCTCAGAGGAAAAGTGGGACTACCCGGCCTTATGGGAATCCGGGAATTGATAACGCCCAAAGGTCCAGTAGCAGAAGTGGAAGCCGTGCAGCCTCGGCCATGCATGGTATGCGGCTGTATAACTTTGAAGGCCAATGGATGATCGAGGATGATGAGGAGGAAGGCATGGAGCTGGCCGCGCTGGACCAAGACGGCGATGTGGATGGCGGCCTAGTGACAGGTTAGTAAGAAGTTCCTTTTTAAGATAAAGTTCTTTGTTTTCGTAGCAAGTTTAAAAAGGAAATTTAAATCTGTGAAAGAGGAAAAGTTGAAATATGGAAACCCTGGAATAGATAGCTGTTGAGTAGTTAGGACCAAGTAGTGATAAATGTTTTTGGTAACAGGACGCATAGGAGTAAATGGGAATGAAGCTTATGTGTTGTTCGATACGGGAGCCACGCACTCCTTTATCACTGCCAGCTTGGCTAAGCGGCTTGGTCTACCCATAGCCAGGACAACCACAACCTTAAGGATTAAGACACCCACAGGTAGTGTTGTGTCGACTCGAGAGATAATAAAGGATTGTTTGCTCGAAATCCAAGGACATATCTCAGCAAGTGATTTGATAGTCTTGGAGATGAGTAAATATGAAGTTATCCTTGGGATGAATTGGCTAAGTAAGGTTAAAGCCATTGTGGACTGTCAAAGAAAGATGATAAGTTTTGATGACCACAGGAAGGAGAGAGTAGACTTCCTTGGAGAGATCACGGCGCGAAGAGATTACGGGTTAAGCTCCTTCGAGCTAATGATGGAAGACGAGGAAATTGTGCCAATAGAAGATGCCTGGATTAGAGAGGAAAGAGGAGAAAAGAGTGATATACCCGTGGTAAATGAGTTTGAAGATATATTTCCTGAAGTCTTACCCGGGTTACCACCAAAAAGAGAGATTGATTTTGAAATCACTCTAGCTCCAGGTACAGAGCCGATATCAAAGGCACCATACCGGATGGCTCCGGTGGAATTGAAGGAATTAAAAACCCAATTACAGGAGCTTTTGGATCAATGATTCATAAGACCCAGCTTGTCACCATGGGGCGCACCGGTGTTGTTTGTGAAGAAGAAGGACGGGTCTATGAGATTATGTGTCGATTATCGGGAGTTGAATAAAGTCACAATCAAAAATCGATACCCCCTTCCAAGAATCGACAACCTCTTTGATCAGCTCCAAGGGGCAAGTGTGTTCTCGCGCATTGATTTGCGCTCGGGTTATCACCAATTGAGAATTAAGCCGGAAGATGTGCCTAAGACAGCCTTTTGCACACGGTACGGGCACTACGAGTTCTTAGTGATGCCGTTTGGATTAACTAATGCACCTGCTACATTTATGGACCTCATGAACCGAGTATACAAACCGCTCTTAGATAAATGTGTAATTGTGTTCATAGACGACATCCTAATCTATTCAAAGACCAGAGAACAACATGAGGAGCATCTAAGAATGGCGTTACAAACTTTGAGAGAAAATAAGTTGTACGCCAAGCTATCCAAGTGTGATTTTTAGTTGGATAGAATATCTTTTCTTGGACATGTAGTGACGGGAGAAGGAATATTAGTAGACCCAGAAAAGATCAAGGCTGTAGTGGATTGGAAACAGCCCGAAACGGTAACCGAAGTGAGAAGCTTCCTAGGTTTGGCTGGTTATTACTGCAAGTTTGTAAAGGATTTCTCCAAGATTGCCAAACCTTTGACTCAACTGACGCAAAAGAATGAGAAATTCGAGTGGACGGATAAGAGGGAGCAAAGTTTCCAAGAGTTGAAACGGCGCTTAGTATCGGCTCCAATTTTGGTATTGCCCGATCATGAAAAGCCGTACATAGTGCATAGCGATGCCTCTAGGAATGGCCTCGGTTGTGTACTGATGCAAGAAGGGAAAGTCATTGCCTATGCCTCCAGGCAATTAAGGCCTCATGAGCAGAACTATCCAAGACATGATTTGGAGTTGGCCGCTGTGGTTTTTGCCTTGAAGTTATGGAGACATTATTTGTATGGGCAAAGGTGTGAAGTGTATACAGATCATAAGAGTCTCAAATATTTGTTCACACAAAAGGAGTTAAATATGAGGCAGAGAAGGCGGTTGGAACTCATCGAGGATTATGATTTGGGAATAAATTATTGCCTGGGAAAGGTAAATGCTGTGGCTGACGCCTTGAGCAGAAAGAATTATGGGGAAGTGGCTGGCCTGATCACAGAGCAAAAAGAGCTGATAAAGGAATTCGAAAGGTTATGGATTGAATTTGTAGGGCAAGATGTTGATGTGGAGATAGCAAATTTGGTTATGGAACCCACTTTGATCGACAGGATTAAAGAAGCCCAAAGATATGATGAGGCAATAGGGAAGATCAAAGAAGAAGTGCTCAAGGGGAAGTATAGTGACTTTACCCTGGATGATGAAGAGGTGATTAGAATGAAAGGAAGATTATGTGTACCGGAAGATGAAGAATTGAGAAAAGAAACCATGAGCGAAGCTCACAACTCCGGTTACACTGTGCATCCGAGAGGTACAAAAATGTATCAGGACATAAAAAGCCACTATTGGTGGAATGGATCGAAGAGGGATGTGGCGGATTATGTTATGAAGTGCGCCGTGTGTCAGCAAGTCAAAGTGGAACATCAACGGCTAGGTGGATTATTAAAGCCACTACCTATCCCAGAATGAAAGTGGGATCAAATTTCAATGGACTTTGTGTGTGGATTGCCGACGACATCCACTGGATGTGATGCAGTCTGGGTTATAGTGGATCATTTGACAAAGTCAGCACACTTCCTACCAATTAATATGACCTATTCATTGGACAAATTGGCTAGGATTTACATCAAGGAGATTGTGCGACTTCACGGTATACCAGCAGGGATTATTTCAGACCGGGATCCGAGGTTTGTTTCAAAGTTCTGGATGAGCCTACAAAAGAGTCTAGGCACCAAGTTGCATTTCAGTACTGCCTACCATCCTCAGACAGATGGACAGTCTGAGCAAACCATTCAGACCTTGGAGGACATGTTAAGGGCTTGCATATTGGAATTCAAAGGAAGTTGGGATAATCATATACCCCTAATTGAGTTTGCCTATAACAATAGCTACGACTCAACCATTCAGATGCCACCATACGAAGCCCTATATGGACGGTGTTGTAGGTCCCCTCTGTTTTGGGATGATGTGGAAAAGCTAGCTATCGGTCCTGAATTGGTTCAAGAAGCAGCGAATAAAGTCCGGGTTATTCAACGGAAAATGAAAGAGGCTCAAGACAGACAGAAGAGTTGAGCTGATCTGAAAAGAAGAGAGCTGGAATTTCAAGTAGGCGATCATGTCTATTTGAAAATAAACCCAATCAAGAGCATAAAGAGAATGCGGGCTCAAGGGAAATTAAGCCCAAGGTATATTGGACCTTTTGAGATCTTGGAAAGAGTGGGAGATTTGGCCTATCGGATAGCCCTGCCGCCGAATTTGTCAGGAGTTCACAATGTGTTCCAGTATCAGTGTTAAGGAAGTATGTACCTGACCCTGAGCGGATAGTGGAGTTGGAACCGATTCAGTTAAAGGAAAATCTCACCTACGAAGAGCACCCAGTAGAAATCTTGGATAAGAAGACTCAGAAGCTTCGGAACAAAGAGATTAGATATGTTAAAGTGTTGTGGAGAAACCACACTTCTGAGGAAGCAACTTGGGAAGCCGAAGAGGAAATCCGTAGGAAATACCCCGAGTTGTTTGAAAATCAAGGTACGTCAGTTCAGTTTTGAGGACAAAACTCTTTTTAAGGTGGGTAGGTTGTAAACCCCAGTTTTTCAGGTAGCCAAGAAAACCCTAGAACCGGAAACCAAAACCCTAAACCGGAATAGCTCAAGCCTGGAGTGAGAACTAGAAACCCTAATTTCGGCTTTTCCTCGGTTTCCAGTTAATAAACTTTTCTAAGAAAATTTAATTTTGATTATAGTTCTTGAATATATTTCAAACTAAGAAAATATCTGATTTTAAGAAAATTTCAATTCCGGGTCATCCTGAGACCCATTATGGAAAAACGTGCCCCGGAACTAGAATTTCAAAAATATTCTTATGAGTACTCATTTGAACCGAAATAAAATAAGGATTTCAAAAATATATTTTTCATAATTTTCCGGTTTATGAAAAATACAGTTATAGCCTTTTTATTCGTATTTCATTACTACCGGAAATTAAATTGTCTTGTCAACTATTCATTACTATTCATAAAGTACTACCTAGTCTACCTATTAGCCTACCCTACAAATCTAACTCTTAACATCAATCAAATCTCTTCCATTCTTCCATAACTTTTGTCACTTCATCTCTTACAAATTTTGACAAGTGATGTAAAGATCAAATCAAGGAAAATCAAAGTGAAACAAATCAAGTTCCCCCCCCCCCCCCCCCCCTCCACGCTCCATTTGATTTTTTTTTTTATTTCTTTTCTTATTCATTTAACCTAATTCAACTCCTATATAAACTACCTTTACTCTCTCTCTCCTCATTCTTCCACTTTCCAAAAATTTAAAGTGTAAAAAGCTCTCCTTCTCCCCTCTTTTCCCCTTGTGGCCGAAACCTTGGAGCCCCCACACACATCCACACAACTTCCATTTTTATCTTCTTATCTTCCATCCACTTCAATTAAGTAAAGATCCACTACTTCCACTCTTAAAACTTTGTTATGGCTAAGTGATTTTTGGATATTTCAACTCCATGTTCCCATGATCTATTAGTAGGAACAATGAGATATCTAAACAAAAATCCCGAACCATTACAAAGTAGATCTATCTTTTAAAGAAGTTTTCATACCAAAAGCTTTACTTTTATCCATCAAAAAGTCTTTTAAACAAAGCATCTTTTATAAAAATATGGTTTTTATGTTTTTAAAACTCATTTAAGCTTTTGATAAAGTAGATCCATCATCTTGTTACTCATGATCATGTAGGCATTTATAGTTTCATTATTATTTTGTTCTTATGTGCATAAATAGTCTTTAACACTTTTGTCTTTAGTAAATGACTTTTCTAGTATATAGATCTATAAATAGATGGGTCCATGAAGTCAAAAAGAAAAGTACTTTACAAGAAAAAGACTTTCGAAAATTCGGATGACTTTGAAAACCAAGGTCAAAAACACTTTTAACAACTTCCAAACATGTATTTCATAAGAGAAATGAAGCCTATGGGTAATAGATAATGTTTAGTAGTATTTTTCATGAGTCTAAAGGAGTTTTTACTAAAGAAAACGTTGGAAACAAGAAATGAAGTCCATAGGAGTTTTGAGTTAAAAGTTATGAAAACCAAATTCGTAATAATGGATGTAGGGTTAGAAAACACTATTTTTCCAACTTCAAAAATGATATTTTCTTAAATAAATGAAGTCCTTAGGATATAGGTATAATAGATACTTAAAGTTTCAAGTATAAAATATATTTTCCCTAAAGGAATCAACTTGAAAATGGACTTTTGTAAATTCCGATTTTTGGAAACCCCATAGTAAAAGACCCACTTAAAAGTTTATAAATGTGAATTTTATTAAAGAAATGAAGGCCTTAGGATATAACTAATATAAGGGTCAAAATTTCTTTAAATAAAGTAGAGTTCTTCTAAAGAAAGTCCATGTAAAATGTAGATGTGGTCAAATGTAGTAAACTCACTTACTAAACATTGAGAGGAAATGGCTTCTAAGGAAAACTTATTTCTAAAAATCGTTAAATCTAAAAAGTTATAGGAACATAGACTCCTTAAGGTTCACATCATGGCATTCATGATAGGGAAAATCATTACCATTGCATTTAGCATCACATTACACTTAGGAATCTCAAATGCATTCATGAAAACCGCATTTTTGGAATTGACAAACCTGCTGTACAGATCTGATCCCTCAATTCCGAGGCTTAGATATTTTCAAAACTTGATTTAAACCTCATATTTGGAAAGCTCTTCCGAATTAGATAGGAATCGGTATATAATTTGCGAAATTCCGACTTAAAACGACCAAGTTATGGCCATTTTAAAACGGAACTTCGGAAATGACGCGAATTCCGATTTCACTAAGTTTCCTTAGAGTTTTAGTGTCCTAAGTTGATAGAATACTTATTAGGGTAATTTCTTATATGAATAGGTGAACCCGTGGACGACGACGAGTTACCTCCGGACTATTACTACTAGAAGACCGGAGTACCAATGGCGGAGTGAGTTTTTCTTCCCGATTCATTTATTGTATGTGCTTGTAAAGTAGTGCACTAGAATGTAGGTCAATTGAATGGAATATGAATGATGGGATTAATGGAAATTATATGATTGATGATGATGTGAGAACACAAATTAAGAATATCGAAACCGGGTGATAAACTTTGATTGTATAGTTAGCTATGATGGATTGTCTGATAAATTGATTGATCGCCTAAGTAAATTGGCTTAATCAACTACTTGAGTTAATGATAAATTGACATGTGCATATCACAAGGGGATGGAGCATGAGCATTTGTAGGTTTGTCGTGAACCATAAACGACATCGAATAATCGTAGGTTAGTCGTGAACCATAAACGACATCGAATAATCGTAGGTTAGTCTTGAACCATAAACGACATCGAATAATCGTAGGTTAGTCGTGAACCATAAACGACATCGAATAATCATAGGTTAGCCGTGATCCATAAACGAGATATTGTTAGTACCGCAGGATTCGTTAATCTGCTAACCCGGGATGGAGGGCGCAATTCCATCCACATATGATTTCCGGTTGGTCATATGTATGTTGAACTCATGTGTTTGATGCATACACTTGCTTGATTAATAACTTGGTTGAATTGTTGTGACGTAAATTTTTTTGTGGGAGATTACACTCACTAGGCTAGTTAGCTTATGTCCCTACAGTCCGTTCCTTTTGCAGCTTACACATTTATGGCTTGGGCGACGAGACCCGGCTGAACAGGTACCGAAGCTAGGAGTTTTCCCTAGAAGTTGTAATTTTTGTATTAGACTTCCATAGAAAACTTCTAAGACTTGGATGACTGTAATGGACCGTTAAATATTCTTTTGCGGGGGAATGCCCCTTAGAATTTTGTAATATTCATTTATGTTCATGAATTATATCCTATTGCCCATGCATGCCAAATTAAGCTTTTATCTCCATTCGGACTTGTACTCTATTGTGTAAAGGTACGCCTTACATCTATATGAGACTCTCGAAAGACTAAGGTGGTAATTCGGGAATCTTATATGGCATGTGGCGGACTGTTACGTTTAGGGTACCCTATGGGGCGTGACAAACTCACTTGTCCATGTAGTGAAAATCCACTAGTCGTAATAGTCCTCGGGAAGTGATAACCCATCCTCCAATTCACCTAAGTACAAGGAATATCCTCAATGAGTATCTCTTATGAAGTTCTATTAAACTTAACAATTTTATTTACTAAGTTCGTCAATTTCCGCCTAGGTTGAATCATTGACTTAAAATGGTCATATCTAACTCATTTTAACTCGGAATTTAGCTTATAATATACCGATTTATACCTACTTCGAAAGAGCTATCTATTTCTAAAGTTAATTCAAACATTTAAGGTCATTTAAGGGTCGGAAACGTACTGTATAGTAGGGTTACGAAAATTCCAAGATTTGAGCCTTTGTGAAAAATTGCCATATCTACACTATTTAACTACTTAGACCAATTTAATGTAGTCCTAATTTTGCAAGAGGATTATCAAAACAAAATTAAGAGATTACAAACTTATCTAATACCAAACATAAAGTTCAAATGAAACTTCTAAGAATCCATTTTCATAAAACCGAAATTTACAAGTCAAAACTCATTGTCTTGTTTTGAGTAATTCCTTTACTAAAATTTACTTAGTTCAATGAAAATAATTTGTCCTATATTATATATTATCAAAGCATTCCATTTTCAATATAAAATACTTGTTTTGAGATCAAAAAGAAGGTTTTAAAAATTGGTCTCTCCATAATTACGAATTTCCTTTTTGAAGTTTACAATGAAGACAAGACCTAAATTTTGTCTTTTACAAAACACTTGATCTAAGCAATACCTTTTAGGAAAACTCATTTAAACTTATGAAAATTCATTCCTTAAGATATCTATATCAAGAGCCTCTTATATTTTTGTCTAAATCTCCATTTTAAAGTTGAATGATGGGTTCCAAAAATAGGTCTTGGTCTTGATCCGAATTTTCATAAATTTATTTTGGATATATCTCTTGAGAAATTTCATCTAAACTCATGAAAAACAACCCATCACATATTATATCCTAAGAACCCTTCATTTCTTGAATAAAATCCTCATTTGTGAGTTGAAAAACATGTTTTTATTTTAGGTCTTTGTCTTGATCCGAAAATACAATTTTTGTTTTTGAAAATAAACTTTGAAAATCAACTTTGATTCTTGTAAGATGAAGTCTTGATGATATACATCCATAAAACCTTCATTTTCTTAACAAAAACTTTCATTTTAAGACTTGGAAGTGAGTTTTTAAGATGGTGCCTTGACAAGTTACGAATTTCACTTTTTCATTCAAACTCAAATCTAAGATCTACTCAATATATAACCATGAAAGCATAAGAAAAACTTAGTAATAGGCCTCAAACTCCTAGATCTACACATAAACATAACTAAAGCTTGGTAAAACTTTAGATCTACAAGTTATCACATAAACAAGAAGATAAACAAGCCTTCCATATAACAAAAATACTAAGAACAAAAGAGATCATCATCTAGAGGAGTGTTTCACTTCTTGGCATCATCATCCATAGCTTTTCAAGCTTGTGGAATGTCCTTTGATGCATGAAACATCCATGGTATCATTCTAGAACATCTTATAAGAGCAAAAAGGGAAAGATTACCTCAAATATTTGCAAGAAATATATGTGGAAACAAGAAAGAAAAATGGGGGCAGCTTGTTCTCAAGAAGACAAGGCAAGGAAGAAGAGGAAAAGAGAGGGAAAAAGAGAGAGGAAAAATATAGGGTCTACAAATATGAAAGAGGGAAGGAATGAGATGTTTATATAGAGATAAATGTGTGTTAATTAATTTAAAAAAAATAAAATAAAATAGCAGCTGCATGGAGGGAGGGCTGGCGTGATTCCCAGGAGTGTAGGAGTGTGTGTGGTTGATTTCCAATTTGTATTTTTGAATGTGTAACAAGTTGCATCCATTTCTAACTAAAATAGACTTTAAAAATATCAAATAATTGATTAAAAATAATGAAAAGTGGCTATTTTATGGGGAATAGGCAGCTGCAAATTTTGGCAAATGGAAGTGTAAGAAAAAGCAAAAGAAGACATAACAATGTGTAGTAATGATAATGTATGTATACTTGAGGTATGGGTTAATAAAGTGGCTTTTTGAATAAGAAAATATATAAAATAAATTAAGAAAAATATTTTTATTTAAGTGGCAGAATTTTTATGATTTAAATAAAATAATCAATTAAATTATTTTTAGAAATTTAACAATTAAGTTACCGGTAAGAGTAAAATAAGCTTGTATGAGCTATAACTGATATTTTTAGAATCCGAAAAATTCTAAACTTGATATTTTTTAAATTCTTATAAAAATATGAGTCTAAAAATATTAAAGATATATTTTTAATTTTCCGAGTCCCGGGACACGCTTTCCAAAGCAGTATCCAAACAGGTTCGAAATAAGCCGAAATTGAACCGATCTGATCTTTTTAATAATTCAAATATTATTACGGACTATCCTAAACACCTTAATTATTTTTCGACTCCTCGATTTGCGAACTCGGGTTTTCAGGATTTAAACCGTAGGGTTTTATTCAAGATTTGTTGACTTAAGGTCTCCGGTAGACTTTCCGGCTTAAGGTTAAGGCTTAGAAAACAGGGGTTTACTTTATATACGATCTCCTAATGAATATATAAGCAAGATAAACATGTTTTATGCATGAATTAGATATTAAAACTTTATGCAAAGCTTATTTGTCACGCTCCGAAATGTATCCTAAACGTGGCAGTCCATCGTACACAATATTAAAGCCTAAGAATGACTGCCTCAGTCACGCGAAGGCTTCCATACTATGTACAAGGTGTCTAACACATGGAGGAGACACATCGGAGTGATACATTTTATGTTGATACAACTTGAGTAATAATGTAAAGGAAATTCAATTCACTATACTTCAATTACAATTCATCAAAAGATTTTACTACATAAAACTTTTACAAGGCAAAACATAAAACCTAGCTAATAACTTAAAGCATTCTTATTCCTTGCTAGAATCCCGAAGTCATTCTTGGCTCCAACCATCTCGGTCCTACTTTGCATTCTTGAGATTACTTGTTCATTCAAACATCTATTGGGGTATAAGTTACACTAGCTTAGTGAGAGTTCCCTTAATTTTGTACCATAACAAGCAAGTTATAATTCATCCATATGCTATGCATGAACAAACACATAAGCAGACAAGCATATGGCTTTCCGGTAGCCATATGTGAATGGATTTACGCCCTCCATTCGGGTTAGGATGGTCCATGAAACATGCAACCATAATTCCAATCTTGAGTAGGATGGTCTATAAGACATGCAACCATGATCCGATCTCTTTCTCTTAGTTATACAACCTCTATTGTTTTATTGTAGTTTTATGTGCCTACCTCACATTCGTTAACTTAAGCGATCTTGCATCCTTAATGTTAATAAGGCCCCCTCTCCTTCTGCTAATATACTTTTGTCCCACCAAAGGTATATCAGCAATGCAATGTGACTCAATATATGATATGCATGGACAGTTTATTCATATAATCATGGCATATTGATTATGTAGGTTAAGAGCGATCATAGAGAATTTCAGACAATTCAAGTTTATGCTAACTTATACAATAATTTTACAACAAGTCTCGCCTTGATATACTTATCATTCATTCAACCAAGATTATACCACAACTCATCACAATTTTATCTTTTCTTAATTCTAGTGCAACTAGCTACAAGCACAAGCAAGGTAACAAAATAAGAGGAAAACTCACTCGGCCATTGGATCACCGGTCTCTTAGCAAAAGTAATGCGGTGGTAGGGAATCGTCGATTTCGGGATTACCTGAAAAGGAAAAAAATACTCTAGTAAGTATTTCAACTCAAACTAATCCAATTGATTTTATACAAACTACCAAATTTGTAATTCTCGTCCTAAGCGGGAATTCCAACTTAAAATGACCATAACTTGGTCGTTTTAACTCGGAATTTCGCAAATTATATATCAATTTCTATCTACTTCGAAAGATATATCTAATTCTAATATTATATTTAAGTTTTGAAAACTTTTAGGTCACGAAACAGAGGGATCAGATCTGGTCACTAACGATCCCCATTTCTGAAAAATAGTTTTGTAATTGCTTGAAATGTTCCTATTTGATAATTCAAGAATACATGAAACATGATGTAGGTTGTAAATCCCCAAAATTTTTGGATTCGAATTATAGTTTAAAACCTAATCGGAAGTCAACCGGATTTTCCAGAGACAACAAAACCCTAGTTCATCGTAACCGCTTAAGTTCGGCATTGCCGTTTTCTCTAGCCTAGAAAACGAAGTGGGAATAATTAGCTATAATGGTTCGTAATAGCTATAGGTTACGTAAAATATCAGTTTTGCAAAATTCAAGTGTTCTTAGAACCCTATCGGACACAGTTCTCGAAAAATGTGTTCCTAAGCTCGGAATAGGAAAAATATTCCGAATATACCGTTAGACTCGTAAAAATATAAGATTTTCAAAAATATCAATTTCGTAATTTTTCGGTAGATAAAAATATCAGATATCGCATTTATACCCATATTTTCTTACTACCGGTATTTAATTGTCATGTCTACTTTTACATTACATTATATTCTACTATTATGCACTATTCATCTATCTCTACTTTTTCTTACAACCTATTCTTACAACTCATACACCTATTTCTTACACATTTTCATTTCCAATATAATTTCACATCTTTCATTCCTTACTTTTAATTAACAAAATAACAAAAAATAAAATTTTCCTCTTCCCATGCATGAAAGTAGCACAACACCCCCCCCCCCCCCCCCCCCCCCCCCCCCCCCCCCATCCATAATGCCTCAAATTGTTTTATTTTTTATTTATTTAATTAACACAAATTATCTCCCACATTTTCCTATAAATACCCCCCCATACCTTCACTTCTTTCACACCACTTATTTACTAAAGTTACTCTCTCAAAATCTCTCAAGAATTTTCTCCAAGAAGTTCTTACAAGAAAGCTCTCTTTAGTTTCTTCTTTTAGATAAACTTTATTCAAGAAATTCCTATGTTCATCTACTTAGTATGAACTTAGTGTGTGTTTTCTAAAACCAGAACGTTAAGAAAGCAACAATAGGTTCATACTTTGTTTTTGTTCGTAATCTCAACTCCTTTACGTTCCTTTATGTTTCTTTATGTTTCCTTTATGATCATAACTATCTAAATATCTATATAGCTATATATATTATTTAGAGCATATAAGCTCATTGTCTTGCAATTTATTTACCTTCCATGCAATTTATTTACTTTATTGTAATAAAGTATCTATATAGTTATGATCATAATATATATTATTATGATCATAACTATCCAAAAACAGAACCTATATCCAAGGCACCATACCGAATGGCACCTGTTGAGCTCAAGGAACTTAAGAAGCAATTACAAGAATTGCTTGACCAAGGATTTGTTAGACCAAGTGTCTCGCCTTGGGGAGCTCCGGTATTATTCGTAAAAAGAAGATGGATCGATGAGGTTGTGTATTGACTATCGAGAACTCAATAAGGTCACTATAAAGAATAAGTATCCATTGCCAAGGATTGACGATCTCTTTGACCAACTACAAGGAGCAAGTGTATTCTCACGCATTGATTTGAGATCTGGATACCACCAGCTGAGGATAAAACCAGAGGATGTGTCAAAGACCGCTTTTAGAACTCGGTATGGACACTATGAGTTCATGGTCATGCCCTTTGGATTGACTAATGCACCAGCTGCTTTCATGGACTTGATGAATCGGGTGTATAAGCCGCTCTTGGATAAATGCGTGATTGTCTTCATTGATGATATTTTGGTCTATTCTAAAACACGGGAGCAACACAAAGAACATCTGAGAATGGCATTACAAACCTTAAGGGAGCACAAGTATATGCCAAATTATCCAAGTGTGACTTTTGGTTGGACCAAATATCTTTTCTAGGACATGTTATCTCAGGGAAAGGAATATCAGTAGATCCTGAAAAGATTAAGGCCGTAATGGAATGGAAACAACCAAGGACGGTGACTGAGATTAGAAGTTTTCTTGGATTAGCTGGCTATTACAGGAAGTTTGTGCAAGATTTCTCAAAAATAGCTAAGCCACTAACTCAGTTGACCCAGAAGAATGAAAGATTCATTTGGAATGAGAAGAGGGAACAAAGTTTCCAAGAGTTAAAGCAACGGTTGGTATCTGCTCCATTTTAACCTTACCTGATCCGAAAAACCATATACCGTCCATAGTGATGCGTCAAGAAATGGCTTAGGATGTGTGCTTATGCAAGAAGGGAAAGTAATTGCTTATGCTTCACGGCAGTTGAGGCCGCATGAACAAAATTACCCGACGCATGATCTTGAGTTAGCCGCAGTTGTCTTTGCTCTCAAGCTTTGGAGGCACTACCTATATGGACAGAGATGCGAGATTTATACGGACCATAAGAGCCTCAAGTATTTATTCACAAAAAGGAATTGAATATGAGGCAAAGGAGATGGTTGGAGTTGATCAAAGACTATGATCTTGGAATAAATTATTGCCCTGGAAGAGTGAATGCGGTAGCAGACGCTTTGAGTCGGAAGAACCATGGAGAAGTTGCAGCCATGCTCACAACTCAAAAAGAACTTATAAAGGAATTCGAGAGATTGAGCATCGAATTTGTGGGCAAAGCGGAAATAGAAATTTCCCATTTGGTAATGGAGCCAACCTGATAGAAAGAATCAAAGAATCTCAACGATATGATGAAGTCATACAAAAGTTGAAAAGTGAGATACAAGGAGGAAGTATGATGATTTTGAGATAGATGAGGAGATGTAGTAAGAATGAAAGGGAGATTATGTGTACCGAATGATGAGGAGATGAAAAAGGAAATATGATGAGGCACATAACTCGGGATATACCATGCACCCCGGTGGTACCAAGATGTACCAAGACCTTAAGAGTCGCTTTTGGTGGAATGGTATGAAAAAGGATAGCTGAATTCGTAATGAAGTGTCCCATATGTCAACAAGTAAAGATTGAACACCAAAGGCCAGGAGGACTTTTGAAACCATTGGCCATACCAGAATGGAAATGGGACCAAATTACCATGGATTTCGTATGTGGATTGCCCCGAACATCAGCCGGATATGATGCTATATGGGTAATTGTGGATCGACTTACCAAGTCAGCACACTTCATCCCCATCAACATGACCTACTCGATGGAAAAGTTGGCCCGGCTATATGTAAGGGAGATTGTGAGACTGCATGGAGTTCCAGCAGGGATTGTATCGGATCAGGATCCTCGATTCGTGTCAAAATTCTGGACGAGCCTTCAGAAGTGTATGGGACCAAGTTACATTTCAGTACGCTTACATCCACAAACTGATGGACAATCAGAGCGAACTATCCAGACCTTGGAAGACATGTTAAGAGCTTGTGTTATGGAATTCAAAGGAAGCTGGGAAGTACACCTACCTTTGGTAGAGTTTGCTTACAACAACAGCTATCATTCAACAATTAAGATGCCACCGTACGAAGCTTTGTATGGAAGAAGGTGTAGATCGCCTCTATTTTGGGATGATGTGGAAAAGTTAACAATTGGACCAGATCTCATCCAAGACGCCTCAGATAAAGTCAGGATTATTCAGCAAAGGATGAAAGAGGCCCAAGATAGACAGAAAAGTTGGGCAGATAAAAACGACGATCCTTGAGTTTAACGTTGGTGATCATGTGTATCTGAAAGTGAATCCGATAAAGAGTATTCATCGTGTACGGGCTCGAGGAAAGCTAAGCCCAAGGTATATCGGACCTTTCGAAATCCTCGAACGGTAGGAGATTTGGCTTATCGCTTGGCATTACCACCAAACCTGTCGGGAGTACATAATGTCTTCCATGTCTCAGTGCTAGAAAGCATATCCCCGACCCTGATCGGATTGTGGAGCTTGAACCAGTCAGGCTGAAAGAGAACTTGACTTATGAGGAGCACCCAGTTCAAATTCTGGATCAAAAGGTTCAAAAGCTGAGAAACAAGGAAATCCGATATGTCAAGGTGTTATGGAGGAATCATTCGCGAGAGAGGCTACTTGGGAAGCCGAGGATGAGATCCGAAAGAAATATCCAAATCTCTTTGAAGAATCAGGTACGAATTTCAAGTTGCAAATTTCAAGTTTTGAGGACAAAACTTTCTTTAAGGGGGGTAGGTTGTAAATCCCCGAAATTTTTGGATCCGAATTATAGTTTAAACCCTAATCGGAAGTCAACCATTTCCAGAGTCAACCAAACCCTAGTTTACCGTAACCGCTTAAGTCCGGCATTGCCGTTTTCTCAAGCCCTAGAAAACGAAGTTGGAAAATTAGTTGTAATAGTTCGTAATAGCTATAGGTTTTATAAAAAATCAGTTTTTCAAAATTCGAGTGTCCTTTGAACCCGATCGGACATAGTTCTTGAAAAACGTGTCCGGAAGCCCGGAATAGGAAAAATATTCCGAATATACCGTTAGACTCGTAAAAATATGATTTCCAAAAATATCAATTTCGTAATTTTTCGGTAGCTAGAAATATCAGATATCGCTTTTATACGCGTATTTTCTTACTACCGGTATTTAATTGTCATGTCTACTTTTACATTACACTATTTTCTACTATTCTACACTATTCATCTATCTCTACTTTTTCTTACAACCTACTCTTACAACCATACACCTATTTCTTACACATTTTCATTTCCAATACAACTTCACATCTTTCATTTCTTACTTTTAATTAACAAAATAACAAAAAAATAATTTCCCCCCTTATGCATGAAAGTGCCCCCCCCCCTATGCCTCAATTGTTTTTTTTCAATTATTTAATTAACACAAATTATCTCCCACATTTTCCTATAAATACCCCCATACCTTCACTTCTTTCACACCACTTCTTCTCTAAAGTTACTATACCAAAATCTCTCAAATTCTCTCAAGAATTCTCTCAAGAAGTCTTCTTAGAGTTTAGTTCTTCTTCTTTAGGTAAATTTCAAGAATCCATGTTCATCTACTTAGTATGAGCTTAGTGTGTGTTTTCTAAAACCATAAGGTTAAGAAAGCAACAATAAGTTCATACTTTGTTTTTGTTCATAATATCAATCTCTTTATGTTCCTTTATGTTCTTTATATTTCCTTTATGTTATTACTATCTAATATATCTATATAGCTATATATACTATTTAGAGCATATAAGCTCATTATCTTGCAATTTATTTACTTTATGCAATTTATTTTTCAAGTTGATTTTAAGACTAGTCATTCTAGTCTTAGACTTGTCCTCATCAAGTCAAAACAATTTCTCTTTTTTTCTTTTCGGGACTAGTCTTTTCTTAGTCCCGGGGTACCTTGATGAAGCTAAGGTCCCAATACTTGATTTACTTATTAGCTTTCAAGTTATTATTTTACTTTATATTTCTATAGCTTATGATTCATATTCATATGAACATAATGTTTTTGTCTCAACAAAAATAAATGAGAAAGTGTTTTCTTGAATTAAAGATTCTTTCTAAAAGAAATAAATATGGAAAATGGATTTCTTAAAAACCCATGAACATGCATGGGAATGATTTTTTACATAAACAAAAGGTTTTATGAAAACTTATCTTTCATCAAGAAGTAGAAATTCTTTTGGAATCATTACAAGAAATAAAAATGTCATTTTACTACTTTTGAATCCAAGTTTAGAAAATAAAACCACACTTTAGGAATTAAAGAATTACGAGATTAAATTTAGAAAAAATATTCATCTCAATAACTCAAGATCTTTCAAAAGTAAAATAAATATTCAATAGAATCTCAAGTTCAAAGTCTTTTAAAACCTTACTTTTTATAAGTTGAGACAACTTCATTTACTTCATACATTTGTTATGAGTCATTACAAATATATATATACCTTTCAAAAGTTTACAAAATAATTGAAATATTTATCTTTTCAAATGAGCTTTGTTTACAAGAAGGAAAACAAGTGTTTGCAAATTCGTGGCAAATCTGGTCGCTGTCTTTTCGGAACCCAAACGACTTAGTTTTATGAAAATAAGTTTAGAAATGCGTAGATCTTTCGAGTAGGTAGAAAACGGTATATTATACGCGAAATTCCGAGTTAAAATGAGCAAGTTATGGCCATTTTAAGTTGGAATTTCCCCTTATACGATTTTACCGCGATTTTAAGAAAAGATTAGAATCTTCAAGAAAAGAATTCATGAAATACTCATTTGTATTTTCTTGATTAGATAATCTCGAGGAGGATTGTTCATATCCCGAAGATTATACGATTAGTGGAAATCCGAACGACTCATCCATTCAAGAAAGGTGTCATCATGGCTGAGTGAGTTTATTCCCCGTTATTTTTCATACTCTTGATTGTGCTTGTAAAATTAGTTGCACTAGAATTTAAGAAAAATCAAAAGGAAGTGTATGATAATATGTTGAAAGAATACTAAGTATATCGAAACTCGATTTGTTTGTAATAAAGTTGTATGTGAATTAATATCTTGAAATGTTTGAAATTGATTGATCACTTGAAAGAAGTTAAATGTAACTACTAGACTTTAATTAAAGAAATTATTCATGCACTTCATATGTTGAGTCACATTGCATTCACTACTATACAATTGGTGGGACAAGTGTATAATAGTGGTGGTAGACATAACCGGTATATCATGTAGTGGCGAGTAGGAGCCAGTAAGAACTACTTAAATTGGTGGCTAGTAGGAGCCTGTAATAACTACAAGTTTTTGATGGCGTATAGGAGCCGGTAAGATCTATAAAAGTGTTTTTAAAAGTTGTGGCTGTAATTGGCCTGAATACCCAACCCCGAATGAAGGGCGTAATTCATTCAACATATGATTCCCGGAAAGTCATATGTCTTGTATGCTCACGTGGTTGTTGCATTTCATATGTTTGAATAATAAACTTGATTGATAATTTTCTTCGAGTATGAATTTTGGGATTTACTCACTAAGCCCATAAGCTTACACCCCTATAGATATTTGTATTCTCAGGAACACCTATTTTTGTGCCCGAGGTCTCCCGTATCCGTGTAAGTTTTATATTGAAGCTTTTGGAGGAAATCTACTCGAAGACTTAGATTAGAATTCCTTTGAAATCTTTAATGTAGTATTTTGGATGTTATAAAGTTTATCACGATCCATGGATTAGCGGGGTATGCCCCTAAGAAATTATGTAATAGACCTTTGGTTATTAATGATATGATATATTTATTTCTGGATTCTTGTATGTTTATCTTTACTTGCTTAAACTATGCTTCCCAAAAGCGTCTCCTATTACCGTGTTAGACGCCTTACATATAATACTAAGGCTTTCGCATTTATAAAACAAATATCTACAAGTTTAATCATTCATTTTTATTTTTATGTATTTTTTTTAGGATTTAAATATTAACAAACATTTGTATTTTTTCTTTTCAAAAAAAAAATTATAATATGTACAAAATGATTATTTCAAACTATCAAAACAAAATATATTTTTTCTAATTTTATTGTCGCCCCGTAGGTGCCTACGTACTCACTAATCGAGATCAGACAAAACGTAGTTCTTTTATAAAGAACTTAGTTTGTTGATCAATTTTATATTTTCAAAATATTCTCACTTTAAGTTCATTAAATTTTGAATTTTTATGAAAACCAATTTTGATGATCCTCTGATCTAATCAATTGAATTTTATTTCATAAAAAATTATATTTTTCTAAGTTCAAAAATCATTAATTTATGATAATTCATGGCTAATTTAATGCTACATGAAAATCAATTTTGATTAAACAATATTAAATATTTTCATAGTAAATTTATGAAAACATTTTTGAACAACTTTAATTATTTTCAAAGTCCATTTATGAAAATAATTTTGAAAACTTTGAGTATTATCTTCATAGAAAATTTATAAAGATAATTTTGATAAAAACCTGATTAATATCTTCATAGTAAATTTATGAAGATAAATTTTGATAAAAAAAACTTGATCAATATCATGATTTTTAAAAAAAAACAATTTTTATTATTCAACAACAATTTTGGTTTAAAAAATCTATTTACAATTTATTTTTTTTTAAATTTGAATAATCATCACATATGTACAGAACATATTCAAAATATATCATAACAGAATTAAAATACAAAAACAAAACATCTCATGAATCAAATATATATTTAAAGATCAATTTATATGCAAATACATATTCAAAAATATCCAAAAATATCAAAAATTGCTAAAACATGTAAATTTATATTAAAAATAATTATTCTAATTTTTCTGGATTTTTCTGAATTTTCTGGATTTTTTACAAATTTTTATTAATTTTTTCCTATTTTTTCCTATTTTTCAAAATTAAATATATAATAAATAAACAATAAAATATTGCGGACTAACCTGGACCGTTGGATTTTCTCAGATCAGATTTGGAGCGTCTGATCTGTAGACTAAATCTAGACCGCAGGATCTGATGACTTTCGATCTGGAGCGTTGATTGCTTTGATCGAATCTGGACCGTCTGATCCTCTGATTGAATCTGGACCGTAGATCGCTTTGATCAATCTGGACCGTCTGATCCTCTGATTGAATATGGACCGTAGATCTGGCTGACTATTGACCGACGATCGTTGATCGACGACCGACGACCGTTGACCAACGACCGACCGGGTTGGATCTAGGATTTCGGGTCGGATCTTGGATACCCGTCGGGTAAAGAAGACAATGACGGTGACTTCAAGGCGTTCCTCGGCCGCTCCTGGTGGTTTTCGAAGCCTGCAACCTTGTCGGCCCGACATGGATGGGGCTGCTGCGTCCGTTGGTGGTGGTGGTTCACTCCCAGAACCACCAGAAGTGGTGGTTCGTGTGGTGGTTGACGGTGGCAAGGATAAAAAAAAATTTCGAAAAATTTGCAGAACTTCCAAATGCAAATTCGAGCAATTCTAAACACTATAATCAATCAAAAACACTTCCTAAATGATTCTAACACTCTTTAATTGGATCGAAATCCTCCCGATCACTTCGAATTTGCAAATTTTGCAATTCGAACACTTTCTACTCTATTTTCAGATCTAGATCTTGTAGTGTGTATTTTGCGAAATTGAATTGTGCTTTCTGCTTGTGGGGTGATCCTATTTATAGAGTTCGAAACAATTTGTCATTTCGAAGCTTTGTAATGGTTCAATTTTGAATCACGAATCGTTATATTTTTTCAAATAAGAACGATTCAAAATTAGGACTCGATTCGTGATTGTTGGTTCAAATTGATCACGAATCTTATCTTTATAGCTCATGACTCCTTGATTAAGTGTATTTAATTTGATTAATTGATACAATTCGGCCAATTTTGAAATTTGAAAAATCATGTCCATTCGAATTTTTCCTAATTTTCATGACTCAATTAATGTGCCTTTTAGGATGAAATAATACACGAATTGTGTATAGATGTGATGTATCCCATGCCTAGTTCGTATTTGTACAATTAATTTCGAAAAAACACAAAGGTTCGTTGCTCAAATGAGGTCTCAAAGTGGATGAACCGATGTGTCTGTTGGGAAAAAAAATTGAACAAAAAGAGGCAAAATCTGCCTTAGGCTAGGATCGAACTCGGGTCCCCTTGCTCCTGTGTCCATGGTTTGAACCGTTAGGCTGTTGGCCTGTGCCTTGGTCATATAACTAAACCACTAGTATTTAAGGCTAATAAAATATATGTTATATTGAGCTCAAATAATAATTTTTAATTTTTTCCTACATATATTTTATTTACATTACTATTATTCATTTAATTATTTTATTATACTTATTTTATTTCTCTATTTTTTTATTTTTCTATTCTCTATATTCTCTCTTTTTTATTATATTATTTATTATTATTATTATATTTTTGATGAACTCAACATGACATTAATTTATTATAGACTTAAGCCTATTTTTCAATTGGGCAAAAATTGGGTGTCTACAACTGCCCCTCTTTGTGGTAAAGTTTGAACAAAACTTTTGCCACAAAGACAAAAGGATAGTCAATTTTTGCTTAATTTCTCCTGCCGAATTTTGTTTTTAACAAGAGATTTTTATCTTGTGCTAAACTATCTGTCGAGTTTAGACATTAAGATTTGCTAGGTCAACTGTCGGGCCTAGGCTTTGGAAAAATGATAGGCCATCTGTCGGCCCTAGATTTAGAAAATGATAGACCATCTGTCGGGTCTAGATTTTGAATAATGATAGGCCATCTGTCGGGCCTAGACTAAAAAACTGATAGGCCATCTGTCGGGCCTAGATTTAGAAAATGATAGGCCATTTGTCGGGCCTAGACTAAAAAACTGATAGACCATCTGTCGGGTCTAGATTATAAAAAACTGTTAGGTTATCTGTCGAACCTAGGTTTGGTCATTTGGTGACCATCTTGAATGGATGGATTTCTAAATTTGGTCACCATCTTGAATGGATGGATTTCTAATTTTGGTCACCATCTTGAATGGATGGATTTCTAATTTTGGTCACCATCTTGAATGGATGGATTTTGGTCACCATCTTGAATGGATGGATTTAATTTGGTCAGTACTAAACTATTTGTCGAGTCTAGACTGAGGGGTACATAATTTCTTGACTGTGACTTTTTAATCCATTTGGGGTTCTTTGGGTTGAGGACATGACAATTTGGTCCCTCATAATTTGGTGCGAATTCACTTGACTGATAACCATGATTCTTAAAGGCAGGATGACGCTCATTTGAGTAGGTGATCCTAATTCTCAAACAGTAGGACGACGCTCCTTCGAGCAGGTGATCCTAATTTTTCAAACAGTAGGACGACGCTACTTTGAGCAGGTGATCATGATTCATAACACAATAGGACGACGCTCTTTCGAGCAAGTGATCCTAATTTCTCAAACGATAGGATGACGCTCCTTTGAGCAGGTGACCCGATAATGATAACTTAAAAAACTTCCTAGAGACTTATAGCTTAAAAATTGGGCTAATTTGGAAACTTTTCTTTCTTTTTCACTTTAAATCTACTGGGATTATTTAGCCGAGAAAACAATAATCTCACAAACTTGGTTGAAGAATTTGTTTGAGAAAGCAGTGAATTTACTTTCTCTTTCTTGGAAATTTGATTGACTTGGTTCAGAAAGTAATGAATTTGCTATTTCTTTGAAAAACTTAGATTGACAAACTTAGTTGAGAAAGCAACGAGTTTGCTATTTCTTTGAAAAACTTGATTAAGAAAGCAACAATTTACTATTTCTTTTGATGAAAAACTTAATTAAGAAAGCAACAATTTTGCTATTTCTTTTGAAAAACTTGATTAAGAAAGCAACAAATTTGCTATTTCTTTGATTGAAAAACTTGATTAAGAAAGCAACAATTTGCTATTTCTTTTAAAAAACTTGGTTTGAGAGAGTCAGTTGAAAAAGTGGTCCTGAAAAACCTAACTTCCTTCTCCTTTTTTAGCTTTAATTGGGAAAGTGATGAACTTACAATGCCTACTTTTCTCATAAATGTCTCTCTTTTTTTTTTCATCATCAAAGATCTGAACCAAAGGTAATTTTATATATTTTGAAAAATTCTTCTTTTTCTTTTACTTTTAAAGAAAGTTACCAACAGGTAAAAATAAATTGTGTTTACCCATTGATCATTCACTTTAGTTCCGCCACAGGCTTGACCATTAAACCACTAAAGGTTTCTTATTGAAAAATTTTAATCATTGGGGGCAAAAAATTGTACTTTTGGGACTTCAATTCATATTTGGGGCATTGTTTTCAATTTTGGGGCAAATAATTGCTACACTTGAGGCAGATATTTTTCAAATTGGAACAAGTAAATTTTATGCCCCTGTGGACTATTTTTATACCAAAGATTGGTTATCTCATTTTGATTGCCTAGTCAAAGAGGACTTCCTCACACTCTCTTAGGCTCATTTTCACTTCTGGCTCAGATTCCAAAAATTATGGTCCGTCTCGCAAGTAATACACATTGGTCAATCTATTAGGTCTTCTTTGTACTGTAATGTGGGCTTTTGGTTATCGACTTTAATGAAAAGGGATATTTCATAAGGCTTTTTACTGAAAAATTTTCAACATATCCCGGGTTTACAAGTCAAGAACCCTTAAGAAAAACTTGATGATGCACTTGCCCCTAGTTTCAAGGGTATTAATAAATCAACTCCTTTGATCCAAAAAGTCTCCAAAGGGTGGAATTTGTGGGTGGGGCTTGAATTTTGATGAATTTTGATGATTTTGAACTATGTGTTTGTGTTTGCAAATCATTGATTTTGATCACCTTGTTTGCTTTTTTTTTTTTTTTTTTATCTCTTTTTTCCTTTATCTTTTTGTTGATCTTCCTCTTGATTTTCCTTGTCTTTTTCTTTTCTTGTTTTTTCTTCTTTTTTTTTTTTCTCTTTTTGCATTCTTTTCTTTCTCTCTTTTTTCATTCTTTGGTTTCTCTCTTTTTCATTTTCATTGCCCTTTTAGGAGACGATTCAAGGTGATTTATTCTTTTATAGCTCAAAGTGTATTTGTTGTGTATGGTTTGAAATGAAGACTCTTTTTCCTTTCATAGGAAATGATTTATTTGTGTCAATTTACTACTCTTGAATTGATGCGACTAGGTCAAGTGCATATAAGTTATTCCTTTTTCTCCTTAATAATGACCCTAACCTCCAAATTGCCCCATTGTGGGGTGCCCCAATGCGGGGTGGTTCTTGACAGGGTTTATTTTTAAGATATTCCTTAATAGGCTCAAATGGGTCAACAAAGGGGATAAATGTGTTTAGGATTTTGAAATGAATGCCTAATTTCATTTTGACTCATGTACTAAATTCAAGACAGACCTCCTTTAAGGAATGAGTCCACCTTATCTCTCACAATTCACTCTTCTCTCGAGTGTGTGTAGGGTTGGTGTTTGGGATTAAGTTTGCCTCTTTTCATCCTTGGCAATTTTTTTATGAGATATTTCTCTTGGCTTTCAATTATCCATTTTTTATTGCCTCAAGATATTTAACTAAATGCCCCATTTGGGTAAATCAAATGCTCCTTAATTGGTAAAGTCCTTTTGGTTGCCCCTAATTTTGATTTTAGTTGCCTTTTGCTGAAAGTGAATGATCATTGGGGTAATAATTTTTGAAATATTTTTTCCTGTTGGCAATTTTCTTTTTATCTTTTTTATTTATACAACTTTTTTAAAAAAAAAAAACTTTTATTCTTTCATCCTTTTTTTAACAAATTTGAAAAACTTTTATTCTCTTCCTTTTGAAAAAAATAGTTATTTACAAAAGAGGTTTGGAAAATGAATGTTTATAATCTAAAGTGGAAATTTATTTACAATTCAAAGTTTTTTTCTTTAGGCAAAAACTAACTTACAAGAATAGAGGTAAACAAATGACCTTATCCATTTTTTCAAAAATTAAGTGGGGGTTGATATTTTCAAAATGATGGAATTCTCATAACAAAGGTTATTTTGGTTGGAAAGGACCTATAACTATAGGTGGACAATATATTCTATGGACATGTACAAGTCTATAATACACATTTCATTTTTTAATTAAGGAAATATATACAAATGCAAGAATGCAAATATGCTAGCACACGAATGCAAATGGGGATATTGACCACTAGGATTTTGAAAAATATTTACCGGGTTGTATTTAGAAACAATGATTTAGAAACCTTCATCAAATCCTTTTTATTTATCTAACTATCTTATAGGGCCAAGAATATAACTCCACATTTTTTAAGACTTTGTTGGAATTGATTAAAAACTTTTTGTTTTATTTAATTGATTTTTTTTAATAAATGATACAACTCCATTTTTTTTGAAAAAATTTGGTCAAATCCTGAATGCATGACTTGGGTAAGGTTCTATAGGTTCCCCGGTCTAGCAAATCATAAGGCTAAACCGGAGTGGGAGTCTTTTCTTGATCTAGAGGGTGGAAACCATAGCCCCCGGACCTTACTTCGAACTCCTCGCTTAGGCTCTTAAGACGGCCTGGGTTCGACCGTATCTAGCACACATTGTGTGCATAAATGCAAATGCACATGCAAGTGAAATGAACTAATTTAAAATCTAAGTTACAGACATATATACAAGAACACATACGAACAGATAATTGTACAATATACAAAAATAAAGGATAAATTTTAAATTTTAAACTTAAGTGGCTAGCCCTCTTAAAAAATAAGCGAGTCGAGTCGCCAAGCTACGAGCCTAGATTTTAAAAATCATATTCATTTCTCCTAAACCCGATTCACATTAAACCCAAACCCATTTAACATGAATCCTCGACTAGGGGTTAAAAGAAATTTTAATTTTTGAAAACTTTTTAGAGTCGCCACCCGATATAAATCGGAAAAAATAAAAGCTAGGATCAATGGGTCGATTAATCCTAACTTAGCCACTAGTCTGCGAAAAGTTTGATTTAAAAATCAAATTAAAAAAAAATACCAGATATCTGAGTCCGGGGGCTAACCTATAAAACCTAAGCGGTTACCACTTTAAATTTAAAATTTAGAATTTATCCTTTTCTATAGTAAAAAAATTCAAACAAAGCATTTATAAAACAAATATCTACAAGTTTAATCATTCATTTTTATTTTTATGTATTTTTTTTTAGGATTTAAATATTAACAAACATTTATATTTTTTCTAAAAAAAAAAACTTATAATATGTACAAAATGATTATTTCAAACTATCAAAACAAAATATATTTTTTCTAATTTTATTGTCGCCCCGTAGGTGCCTACATACTCGCTAATCGAGATCAGACAAAACGTAGTTCTTTTATAAAGAACTTAGTTTGTTGATCAATTTTATATTTTCAAAATATTCTCACTTTAAGTTCATTAAATTTTGAATTTTTATGAAAACCAATTTTGATGATCCTATGATCTAATCAATTGAATTTTATTTCATAAAAATTATATTTTTCTCAGTTCAAAAATCATTAATTATGATAATTCATGGTTTAATGCTACATGAAATCAATTTTGATTAAACAATATTAAATATTTTCATAGTAAATTTATGAAAACATTTTTGAACAACTTTAATTATTTTCAAAGTCATTTATGAAAATAATTTTTGAAAACTTGAGTATTATCTTCATAGAAAATTTATAAAGATAATTTTGTAAAAACTTGATTAATATCTTCATAGTAATTTAGAAGATAAATTTTGATAAAAAAAAAACTTGATCAAATCATGATTTAAAAAAAAAAACAATTTTTATTATTCAACACAATTTTGGTTTAAAAAATCTATTTACAATTTTTTTTTTAAATTTGAATAATCATCACATATGTACAGAACATATTAAATATATATACAGAATTAAATAAAACAAAACATCTCATGCATAAATATATATTTAAAGATCAATTTATATGCAAATACATATTCAAAAAAATCAAAATATCAAAAATTGCTAAAACATGTAAATTTTATTAAAAATAATTATTTAATTTTTCTGGATTTTTCTGAATTTTCTGGATTTTTTACGAATTTTTATTAATTTTTTCCTATTTTTTCTATTTTCCGAAATTAAATATATAATAAAACAATAAATATTGGGAATGGACGTTGGATTTTCTCGGATCAGATCTGGAGGTCTGATCTGTAGACTAAATCTAGACCGCAGGATCAGATGACTTTCGATCTGGAGCGTTGATTGTTTGATCGAATCTGGACCGTCTGATCTGATTGAATGGGTAGTAGATCGCTTTGATCAATTGGACGTCTGATCCTCTGATTGAATATGGACCGTAGATCTGGTGACTATTGACGACGACGTTTGAGACGACGACGACCGTTGACCGAGACGACGGGTTGGATCTCGGATTTCGGGTGGATCTTGGATACCGTCGGGTAAAGAAGGATGACGGTGACTTCAAGGCGTTCCTCGGCGCTCCTGGTGGTTTTCAAAGCTTGCAACCTTGTCGGCCGACGTGGATGGGGCTGTGCGTGTGGGTGGTGGTGGTTCACTCCAGAACCACCAGAAGTGGTGGTTCGTTGCGGTGGTTGACGGCGGCAAGGATAAAAAAAAATTTCGAAAAAATTTGTAGAACTTCAAATGCAAATTCGAAACAATTCTAAAACTAATCAATCAAAAACACTTCCTAAATGATTTAACACTCTTTAATTGGATCGAAATCCTCCGATCACTTCGAATTTTCAAATTTTGCAATTCGAACACTTTCTACTCTATTTTCAGATCTAGATCTTGTAGTGTGTATTTGCAAAATTGAATTGTGCTTTCTGCTTGTTGGGTGATCCTATTTATAGAGTTCGAAACAATTTGTCATTTCGGAGTTGTAAAGGTTCAATTTTTGAATACGAAATTGTTATATTTTTTCAAATAAGAACGATTCAAAATTAGGACTCGATTCGTGATTGTTGGTCAAATTGATCACGAATCTTATGTGTAAGATCATGACTCCTTGATTAAGTGTATTTAATTGATTAATTGATACAATTCGGCAATTTTGAAATTTTAAAAATCATGTCCATTCGAATTTTTCCCAATTTTCATGACTCAATTAATGTGCCTTTTAGGATGAAATAATACACGAATTGTGTATAGATGTGATGTATCCCATGCCTAGTTCGTATCTGTACAATTAATTTCGAAAAAACACAAAGGTTCGTTGCTCAAATGAGGTCTCAAAGTGGATGAACGATATGTCTTTTGGGAAAAAAAAATTGAACAAAAAGAGGCAAAATCTGCCTTAGGCTAGGATCGAACTCGGGTCCCTTGCTCCTGTGTCATGGTTTGAACCGTTAGGCCATTGGCCTGTGCCTTGATCATATAAAAACCACTAGTATTTAAGGCTAATAGAATATATGTTATATTGAGCTCAAATAATAATTTTTAATTTTTTCCTACATATATTTTATTTACATTACTATTATTCATTTAATTATTTTATTATACTTATTTTATTTCTCTATTTTTTTATTTTTCTATTTTCTATATTCTCTCTTTTTTATTATATTATTTATTATTATTATTATATTTTTGATGAACTCAACATGACATTAATTTATTATAGACTTAAGCCTATTTTTTAATTGGGCAAAAATTGGGTGTCTACAATAGTGAAATAGAATTAGAAAGTTTAAGTAGAATTTCTACGAAATACTTCATTCCGGGCATTTCTTTTGTCTAGTGACGAAAGATACAAGATTACCCTTTTGTTACACCCCAACGGGTACCCTGAACGTGACAGCCCGTCGTATACAATATTAAAACTTAAGAATGACCACCTCAATCACTCGAAAGCTTCCATATCGGTACAAGGCATATATTCACATCAAAGGAGACGGTGAAGTAAAGTATTTTAAGATATTGGTTGCAGAACATGCAAAATAACACTTAATATATTTCATTGAAATAAAAAGTCTTACAACTTCTAAGGGGCATTCCCCGGATAATAACAATATGGGCCTACTAAGATAAATAACTAAGCTAGGAGATTTTAGAAGAAATCTACTCTAAAACATCAAACAGAGTTCCTCCAAAAGCTTCCCAAATAAAGATTCTATCCGAGTGATCAAGATGGTCTTGGGTGCGAAAAGATAATCTTGTAATATCAAAAATCTATAGGGGTATAAGCATAACTAGCTTAGTGAGATATTCCTTATGCAAAAGTACTCATAACAGGTAATCAACCAAGTTTATTAATCAAGCATATGGAATGCAATAACCATATGATCAAACATTACATACGACTATCCGATTTCGTATATATGATGGATTTACCCCTCCATCGATGGTTAGGGAATGATTTGAACTAGGCCCCAAATGACCTCCTTAAAGTTGCACGTGTCTTAGGGTTCCAACGAACGGTACTACTAATCCCCGGCTTTCCTTACCCAAAATGATCGATTCGGCTCGGCTACAACTTGAGATCGTATTCCCTAAACGTCCTAAACTCTTAAGATGTAGCAAGGCAGCTTACCTTTCCGGTCCCATGTTGAAGAGTAGTAGCAAATTTTAAAATGATATTCTAAGTGATATGCATGAGCAATTTATTATATGGGGATTCCAATATGACATTAAATCATTTAAAGCGATCAAGCAATAATTGCACACATAGCAATACATACATAGAAATAATATATATCAATTGCAGATTGGGTTTCGATATACTTATCATTCATTGATCGTATATAACATTTCACATATATAATTCCCATGATATCCCCAATGCATATAAATTTTTGTCTTTTCCTAACATCTAGTGCTCTATTTACAAACACATGCGTGCATACATAAACGTAAAGGAAACTCACTCGTCCATAGCGTTCTTCTAGGAGTCGAAGTATTCCTCGGGGAATAGAAAATCTTGGTCCTCAACACCTAAACAAAAGAAATACCCTAAGTGAGTATTTCATCCAAGATCTACTCAAAATCTCTAATTCTATCTTATTGAAATTGTCAAAAATGGTATGAATGGAAATCCCAACTTAAAATGGCCATAAATTGCTCATTTTAATTCGGAATTTCGCATATTATATACCGATTTCTACCTACTCGAAAAAGATATATCTATTTCTAATGTTATTTTTATCAAAGAAGTTATTTGGGTCTCGAAATATATCGTACAGATTTGATGCGAAAATTCCAGATTTCAAACTCAAGTTTTCATACTTTTCTTCATTCAAGAATTCATGTAAAAATATAGATAATTGTATGGTTGAAAAATCCTTTGAATACATATATATAGACTCAAACCATATGCATGAATTTAGTGGTGTTGTCTCAACAATGATCTTGTAAAATAATGTGTCTTGAAAGTGAGAAAAGCTAAGACTTGAAAATCTCCTTTTTAGTTTTGCTTGGAAAATTTATTAGTAAGTATTTCCTTCTTTTAACTCCATTTCTTAATTTTGAGAATAATTACATTTTCGAAAGTAATTTTAATCTTTTAAGATTCCCATAACTTTATCTCTAGTGGTTTGGAAAATATAGTTTTTCTAAATATTTCTTGATTATGTGTTCTAAAGTTTTTCTAAAGTTTGATCTCAAGAATACTATTAATGATCTTATAATTTATTATTTTATTTCCTAAGTAAAGCTTATCCTTAGAAAGGTTATTCTTTAATAATTTTGTAAAACTTATCTAAAACTTAGTATGAAAACTTTACATATGAGTTTAAGAAAACCTTTGGTTAAACAAAGAATTAAGTTTAAAAAATCTTCTTATTTTATTGGTTTGAAAAGAGAGTTTATAATGACTTTATTCAAAAATCCCATATAGTATTATTACTAAAACTTGGGATAAACTTATCTAACTTTAGAAAATATTTGTTAATATAAAACTTTAAGTCTTTATGAAAAATAATTTCTTATGTGACAAAATTTACTTTTAAAGAAAGTTCCTATATTCATTACTTAAGAAAACTTCTTTTCATTAAGGTTGAGACAATAACAACATGTTCATGCATAAATGAGAATATGTAACTATGAGAAATATAATAAAAACAACATAATAAGATAAACATAATATGAGCTTAAAAGTAAAGTCAAGTATTGGAAACCTTAGCTTTATCAAGGTATCCCGGGACTAAGAATAGACTAGTCCCAAAAGAAAAACAAAGAAATCGTTTTGACTTGATGATGACAAGTCTAAAACTAGAAAGACTAGTCTTAAAACAACATGAAAGTAAATAAATTGCAAGGTAAGTAAATAAATTGCAAAACAAAGGAGCTTATATGCTCTAAAAGATATATATAGCTTCATAGATATATTTAGTTATTATATATATATATATATATATGAAAGCAACATAAAAGAAATTAGATTCATGAACAAAAACAAAATATGAACCTATTATTGCTTTCTTTAACCTTTATGGTTTAGAAAACAAAACACTAGGCTCATACTAAGTAAATGAGCATAAAAGAAACTTTAAAGAAGAATTACCTATCAAGACTAATTTTAAGAGAACTTTGAGAGAGGACTTTTTGTAGAAATTTGAGAGAGTAATTTTAGTATGTGGAATGTGTGAAGGAAGTAGAAGGAAGAGGGGGTATTTATAGGAAAAATGTGGGAGGAAAATTGTGTTAAATAAATAATTAGAAATTAAAACAAATTGATGGATTGGAGAGGGGAGGAGGCGCCGGTTTTGGGTTGTATGGGGGAGGGAATTGATTTATTTTGTTTGTTTTGTAATAAAAGAAGTGTAAAGTGTGATGTGATTAAAGTTGTATGGGGAAGGTAAATTGTAAGGTATAAGTATGGAAAAGTGTAAGAGTAGAGTATAAGAAAAAGTAGAGATAAATGAATTGTAAAAAATTGTAGAAAAGTACTATGAATAGTAGACTAGATAATTAAAATACGTAGGTAGTAAAGAAAATACATGTAAACGGCCTATATCTGATATTTTTAGTTATCAAAAAATTCTAAAACTGATATTTTTTAAATCCTTATATTTTTATGAGTCTATTGGTGTTGTCGGAATATTTTCACTGTCTAGTGCATAGGGGCACGGTTTTTATCGAATTTATCTTTAAGTATACATGGTCTCCCACTTGAAATTCGAGAACTCGCCTTTTCTGATTTGCCTAGCTTTTTGTCTATCTTGGGCCTCTTTCATTTGTTGTCAGATTATTCTTACTTTGTCTACTGCATCTTGTACCAAGTCTGGTCTAATGGCAAGCTTTTCCACATCATCCTAAAGCAAAGGCGACTACAGCATTGCCCGTACAAAGCTTCATATGGCGGCATTTGTATGGTAGAGTGGTAGCTGTTGTTGTAGGAAAACTCTATGAACGGCAAATGAGCATCCTAACTTCCATTAAATTCCATAACACAAGCTCGTAACATATCTTCTAAGGTTTAGATCGTCTGTTCCGATTGTCCATCGGTTTAGGGGTGATAAGCTGTGCTAAAATGCAACTTTGTCCCCATACACCTTTGTAAACTCGTCCAAAACTTAGATACGAATCTAGAATCTCGATCTGGCACAATCCCAGCAGGTACTCCATGTAAACGTACTATTCCCTTTATGTGTAGCTTGGCTAGCTTGTCCATTGAGTATGCCATGTTGATTGGTATGAAATGAGCCGACTTGGTTAGACGATCTACCACGACCCATATGGCATCATATCCTGCCGATGTCCTTGGTAGTCCGCATGAAATCCATCGAGATTTGATCCCACTTCCACTCGAGTATTGATAAAGGATTTAGCAATCCTCCCGGCCTTTGATGTTCCACCTTTACTTGTTGACAAGTTGGGCACTTCATCGCATAATTATCTACATCCCGTTTCATTCCATTCCACCAAAAGTGGCTCTTGAGATCTTGATACATCTTAGTTCCTCCTGGGTGTACCGTATATCCCGAGTTATGAGCTTCACTCATGATTTCTCCTCTTATTTCCTCATCATTCGACACACATAGCCTTCCTTTCATTCTCACTACATCCTCTTCATCTATGGTGAAGTCAGTATACTTCTCTGCTTGCACTTCCCGTTTTATCCTTTGTGTGACTTTCATATCGTTGAGCTTCTTAATCCGTTCCACAAGGGTTTGTTCCATCACCAAGCTAGATATTTCTACCTCCACCTCTTGTCCAATAAACTTGATACTTAGCTTTTTGAATTCTCTTACCAACTCCTTTTTGTTGGTCAATAAAGCGGCAACTTACTCATGATTCTTTCAACTTAAGGCATCAGCCACCGCATTAACTTTCCTTAGACAATAATTGATTCTAAGATCATAGTCCTTTATAAGCTCCAACTATCTCCGTTGTCACATATTCAACTCCTTCTGAGTGAATACGTACTTAAGGCTCTTGTGGTCCGTATATATTTCGTATCTTTGTCCATACAAGTGATGCCTCCATATCTTGAGTGCGAAAACAACGACTGCTAGCTCCAAGTCATGTGTCGGATAATTTTGCTCATGCGGTCTCAACTATCGCGAAGCATAAGCAATCACCTTTCCTTTTTGCATTAGCACACATCCAAGACCATTTCTTGATGCGTCCCTATGCACCGTGTAAAGCTTCTCTGGGTTTGGCAAAATAAGTATTGGTGCGAATACAAGCTTTTGCTTGAGCTCTTAGAAACTCTTTTCTCTTTTATCGGTCCAAATGAACTTCTCATTCTTTTAAGTAAGTTGTGTTAACGGCTTGGCTATAGTCGAGAAATTCTTTACAAACTTTCAATAATAGCCAGCTAGACCAAGAAAACTTCTTACTTCTGTTACCATCTTCGGTTACTTCCACTCAATCACTGCTTTTATCTTTTCAGGATCAACAGATATGCCACTTCCTGAAACAACATGTCCTAAAAGGGATATCTTATCTAACCAAAAGTCACACTTTGACAACTTAGCATACAACTTACGTTCTCTAAACGTCCGAAGCGCCATACGGAGGTATTCCTCATGTTCTTCTCGTGTAGTTGAGTAGACCAAAATGTCGTCGATGAAAACTATAACACACTTATCTGACAAGGGCTTATAGATTTG
The DNA here is from genome assembly GCA_024138025.1 of Combretum micranthum. Classification (NCBI taxonomy): domain Eukaryota; kingdom Viridiplantae; phylum Streptophyta; class Magnoliopsida; order Myrtales; family Combretaceae; genus Combretum; species Combretum micranthum. The sequence goes on along the minus strand of JAMXBD010001460.1, from coordinate 252,294 downwards.
ATTCATTAGGTCCATGAAAGCGGTAAGTGCATTTGTCAATCCAAAAGACATCACTAAGAACTCATAATGTCCATATCGAGTTCGAAAAGCGGGCTTTGGTACATCCTCCGGCCTTACTCTTAACTGATAGTATCCAGACTTAGGTCGATGCGTGAAAACACACTTGCTCCTTGCAACTGATCAAAGAGGTCATCAATCCGGGGTAATGGGTACTTATTCTTGATTGTAACCTTATTCAACTCCCGGTAATCGATACACAACCTCATAGACCTATCCTTTTTCTTAACAAACAAGACTAGTGCTCCCCATGGTGATACACTTGGGCGAATAAATCCTTGATCCAGAAGCTCTTATAATTGCTTCTTGAGTTCCTTCAACTCTATCGGTGACATGCGGTATGGAGCTTTCGATATTGGCTCGGTGTTTGGCATCAATCTAATCTCGAAATCAATCTCCCTCTTTGGTGGCAATCCAGGTAATTCCTTAGGAAAAACATCAGGAAACTCATTGACTATAGGTATATCCTTCACCTTTGGTCTCCACTTTCTTCTTCTACGGTATTGATTTGTCGGTCGATCTCCACCTCATTTGTTACTAACTTGAGCAAACTTAATCCTCGCCTCCTTACGACTGCGGATTCTCCTTTGAACTAATATCCTTCCCGTTTACATCCTTAAAATTCACCTTCTTCTCTCGACAATCTACCATGGCTTTAACACGGGTCAACCAACTTATGCCAAGAATTACTTCATACTTATTCATCTCCAGCACAATCAAGTCACTTGTCGTATGGTGTCTTTGGATCTCAAAGGACATTCCTTCAACATCTTTTGGGTGGTTATGACGCTACCCGTGGGTGTCTTTATCTTGAAGCTGGTAGCGGTGGTGACTATAGGTAAACCAATCTTCTTAGTAAGGTTAGGGGTGATAAATGAATGGGTGGCTCCGGTATCAAACAAAGCATAAGTGGTTTCACTAGCTACTCGTATGCTTCCTGCATTCAACATGCACTAGTTACTAATCATACTACACTTATCTAACTTTTCTAAAGTTTTGGGTTAAAGAGATATAGGGATCCTATTGTTACAGATTAATAACGTAAAGAGATACTATAAACAATCAAAACGATAGCTTAAGGTTAGGGCTAACTTGCAACGAGTCCATGATCATAGCCTTCGTCTCCCTCCAAGGCAGCAAACTCACATCCTTCTTCTTCATCAACTTCGTCACACATCCACTAGCCCTCAAGGTTGTAAACTCTCATTCCATGCATCGAGGTGCTAGAGCGGTTCCCATTTCCATTGCCATTGTTGGTTTTGACAAGGGCGGATCCTCCTGAGGTGTTGGATGACCTCACTAAAGCATTTTTCCTTTTTGGGCATTCATTTACAAAGTGCCCTGGCTGCTTACACACATAGCAGACATAGTGTTTTCTTGGGACACTTCAAGATTTTATGATCCAGGTTGCCACAAAAGTAGTACTTGTTTTGCAATTGTGGGCAAGACTTTGGATAATGCTTCTCTCGGCATTTTCAGCATGTGACATCTACTTTAGTCACTTCCCTCTGATTGCTCTCGCTTCCTTTAAAACTTCAAAAGGTCTTAAACCTCTTATTGTTGAATCCAGAACTTGGTCCTTCATAAGGCTTCCTCCCAAACACAAACACTTTCTTCTCCGGAGCTTTTGTTTTCATCTATTTGGCTCCTTCTATGATTCGAGCCTTTTCCACTAGCCCCTTAAAACTTCTAATATCAAACTCCACCAAATGAATCTTTAGGTCCTCATCTAATCCATTCAAGAAAACTTATCTCTTTAACTCGTCGATGTGCTTATAGGATTCAGAAGCATACTGTAACTGTCACGCCCCAGGGTACCCTAAACGTGACAGCCACCGTACACAATATTAAAACTTAAGAATGACTACCTCAGTCACTCGAAAGCTTCCATATCGGTACAAGGCGTACATTCACAACAAAGGGAGACCGGTGGAGATTTTAAGACATTGGCAGCGGAACATGCAAAATAACACTTAATATATTTCATTGAAATAAAAGTCTTACAGCTTCTAAGGGGCATTCCCCCGATAATTCATAATAACATGGTTCTAAATATAACATAACTAAAGCTAGAAGATTTTAGAAGAAATCTACCTATAACTTCAAAATAGATTGCCTCCAAAAGCTTCTCAAAATAAGGATTCTACCCGGGAAATCAAGGTGGTCTCGGGTGCAAAAGATAATCCTGCAATATCAAAAGTCTATAGGAGTATAAGCATGACTAGCTTAGTGAGATATTCCTTACGCAATAGTACTCATAACAACAATCAAACAAGTTTATTAATCAAGCATATGAATGCAACAACCATATGATCAAACATTACATACGACTATCCGGTTTCGTATGTTTGATGGATTTACCCCTCCATCGGTGGTTAGGGAATGCTTTGAACTGGGTCCCGAACAACCTCCTCAAGTTTGCGCGCGTCTTGGGGTTTCCGAACCGTACTACTAGTCCCCGGGCCTTCCATGCCCAAAGCGATCGATCCGGCTCGGCTACACCTTGAGGCCGTATTCCCCGTACGTCCTAACCCTCAAGATGTAGCTAGGCAGCTTACCTTTGGTCCCACGCTGAGGAGTAGTAGCAAAACTTCGAAATGATATTCTAAGTGATATGCATGAGCAATTTATTATATGGGGATTTCAATATGGCATTAAATCATTTAAAGCGATCAAACAATATTTGCACACATAACAATACATACATGGAAACATTTATATCAATCACAAATCGGGTTCCGATATACTTATCGTTCATTGATCGCACACAATGAATCACATACATAATTCCCATAATATCCCACATGCATATCAATTTTATCTTTTCCTACATCTAGTGCTCTATTCTACAAGCACATGCGCGAATACATAAGCGTAAAGGAAACTCACTCGTCCATAGCGCTCTAGGAGTCGAAGTAATCCTCGGGGAAGACAAGATCGTGATCCTCGACACCTAAACAAAAGAAATACCCAACATGAGTATTTCATCCAAGATCTATTCAAGTTCTATACTTCTATCTTAAAGAATTCGTAAAAATCGTATGGAATGGAAATTCCAACTTAAAATGGCCATAACTTGCTCATTTTAACTCGGAATTCCGCATATTATATACCGATTTCTACCTACTCGAAAAGATCTATCTATTTCTAAGGTTATTTTCATCAAAAGAAGTTATTTGGGTCTCGGAATAGTAGCGTACAGATTTGATACGAATTTTCCAAACTTAAAACTAGAGTTTTCAAACTTTACTTCACTCAAGGGCTTTTGTACAAAAATATAGATATAGTATGATTGAAAAATCCCTTGAATATATGTATATACATATATGTATAATCTCATACTATATGAATTTGGTGTTGTCTCAACAATGGTTTTGTAAAACAATGTCTTGAAAGTGAGATAAGCTTAAGGCTTGAAAAGAATTTTATTTTTGAAAAATTTCCTAAGTTATCATAAATGAGTATTTCCTCCTTTTAACTCCATTCCTTCAAAAGTTATTTTAATCTTTCAAGATTTCCATAAATTTATTTCTAGCGTTTTGGAAAACAAGTCTTTCTAAATACTTTATGGTTAGTTCCACTTTTAAAAGAAATCATCTTATAAGTTATTTTTGAAAAACTTATCTTAGACTTTAGTGTTGGTGGAAAACTTTGACAATTGAATCTAAGAAATCCTTTGTTTAAGTCTAAAGAAACTTTCTTATTTATTTGAAAAGAGAATTTATATAACTTTACTTTATGTATTTCTTGGTAAAAACCATATATTGTTACTATCTTTAGAAGAATATTTGTTTAAGATAAATTTCAAACCTTTAAGGAAAATAACTTCTTATGTGACAAAATTTATATTTAAAAAGAGTTCTTATTCTTATTTTAAGAAAACTCATTTCTATTATGATTGAGACAATAACAACATATTCATGCATGAATGAGAATATGTAACATAAAAATATAATAAATAAATAAGAGCATAAAAGTAAAGTCAAGTATTGGGAACCTTAGCTTCATCAAGGTATCCCGGGACTAAGAATGGACTAGTCCTCAAAGAAAAGAAAAGCAAAGAAATAAAATTGTTTTGACTTGATATGGACAAGTCTAAGACTAGAAAGACTAGTCTTAATATTGCATAAAACAAGTAAATAAATAAATTGCAAGACTTGAAAATAAATAAATAACAAGTGAGCTTATATGCTCTAAATAAATATATACATAATACTTAATAGTTAGGTTAGAAACAATAATAACAATATCAACATAATAGTAACATAAAGAAAATAAGAACATGAACAAAAACAAAACATGAATAAATTGTTGCTTCTTTAACTCAATGAGTCTAAGAAACATACACTAAACTCATGTTAAGTTATATGAACATGATGAGTAATAAGAGAAGTTTTACCTAAAGTTTATGTGTTGGTTGAAGAAGAAAAGAATGGGTTGTAGTATTATGTGGGAATGGTTTTCTAAAGAAAAGAGAGACTTGAGAGAGATGTTGGGAGAGGAATTTTGTGGAGTGATTTTGGAGAGTTTTAGTATGAATTTTTGTTGTGTGAAAGAATGGAAGAGGAAGGGGGTATTTATAGATTTTTGGAGTGGAAATTAGATGTAAAAATAAATTGGAAAAGAAAACAAAATTGGATGGAAGAGGGAGAGGGGCGCCGGTTTTGCATAGATTGGGGGAGGAATTGATTTTTTTGTTTGTTTTGTATTAAAAGAAGTAATGTGTAAGTGTGATGTGATTAAAGTTGTATGGGGAAGGTAAATTGTAAGGTATAGGTATGGTAGAGTGTAAGAATAGAGTGTAAGAAAAAGTAGAGATAGGTGAATAGTAATGAATAGTAGAAAAGTACTATGAATAGTAGACTAGACAATTAAAATACCGGTAGTAAAGAAAATACGCGTAAAAGGCCTATATCTATTTTTAGATACCGAAAAATTCTAAAACTGATATTTTTGAAAACCTTATATTTTTACGAATCTATTGGTGTTGTCGGAATATTTTTGCTATCCGGTGCTCGGGGCACGGTTTTCGAAAACTGATCCCGATCGGATCCGAAGACACTAGAAAAATTCGAAATCTGATATTTTTAGGCTTCCCTATGTTATTACGAACCGTTTTCCACAATTTCAATTTCGTTTTCTAGGGTTTAAGAACACGGGATTGCCGGATCTAGATTCACTAGACTAATCGTATAACTAGGTTAACTTTAGGGTTTCGTTTCAACTTTCGGTTCTTAGGGTTTGCTAATATTATCGAAAAATCTAGGGGCTTACAACCTACCCTCCTTAAAGAAAGTTTTGTCCTCAAAACTTGGCCATCGTACCTGATTCCTCGAAAAGATTCGAATATTTGCGTCGGATCTCATCCTCGGCTTCCCAAGTTGCCTCCTCATGGTTGTGATTCCTCCAGAGGACTTTGACATATTTGATCTCTTTGTTCCGAAGCTTTTGGACTTTTCTATCCAAAATCCGTACTGGGTGTTCCTCGTAAGTGAGGTTCTCCTTTAGCAACACTGGCTCCAACTCTATCACTCGTTCTGGATCTGTTACATGCTTGCGTAAGACCGATACATGAAACACATTGTGTACACCTGACAGGTTTGGTGGCAGGGCTAGGCGATAGGCTAGATCTCCCACTCGTTCAAGTACTTCAAAAGGTCCAATGTATTGGGCTCAACTTTCCTTGTGAGCGTCGATGTATACTCTTGATTGGATTTATCTTTAAGTACACATGGTCTCCCACTTGAAATTCGAGAACTCGCCTTTTCATATCTGCCCAATTTCTGTCTATCTTGGGCCTCTTTCATTCGCTGTCGGATTGTTTTCACTTTGTCTGCTGCATCTTGTACCAAATCTGGTCCAATAGCGAGCTTTTCCATCATCCCAAAACAAGGCGATCTACAGCGTCGTCCGTACAAAGCTTCATATGGCGGCATTTGTATGGTCGAGTGATAGCTGTTGTTGTAGGCAAACTCTATGAGCGGCAAATGAGCATCCCAGCTTCCTTTAAATTCCATAACACAGGCACGCAACATGTCTTCCAAGGTTTGGATCGTTCGTTCCGATTGTCCATCAGTTTGGGGGTGATAAGCTGTGCTAAAGTGCAACTTTGTCCCCATACACTTTTGTAAACTTGTCCAAAACTTAGACACGAATCTGGGATCTCGGTCTGACACAATTCCGGTAGGTACTCCATGTAAACATACTATTTCCCTTATGTAAAGCTTGGCTAGCTTGTCCATTGAGTACGTCATGTTGATTGGTATGAAATGAGCCGATTTAGTCAAGCGATCTACCACGACCCATATGGCATCATATCCTGCCGATGTCCTTGGTAGTCCGCACACGAAATCCATTGAGATTTGATCCCACTTCCACTCAGGTATTGGCAAAGGCTTTAGCAATCCCCCCGGCCTTTGATGTTCCACCTTTACTTGTTGGCAAGTTGGGCACTTCATCACAAAATCAGCTACATCCCGTTTCATTCCATTCCACCAAAAGTGGCTCTTAAGATCTTGATACATTGTGTATCCTGAGTTATGTGCCTCACTCATGATTTCCTTTCTCATATCCTCATCATCCGACACACATAACCTTCCTTTCATCCTCACTACATCCTCATCATCTATGGTGAAATCATTATACTTCTCTGCTTGCACTTCCTGTTTGATCCTTTGTATGACTTCATCATATCGTTGAGCTTCTTTAATTCGTTCCACAAGGGTTGGTTCCATCACCAAGCTAGATATTTCCACCTACATCTCTCTAATGAATTCGATACAGCTTTCGAATTCTTTTACCAACTCCTTTTGGTCGTCAACAAAGCGGCAACTTCCCATGATTCTTCCGACTCAAGGCATCCGCGACGGCATTAACTTTTCCTGGACAATAGTTGATTCCAAGATCATAGTCTTTATAAGCCACCATCTCCGTTGTCTCATATTCAACTCCTTCTGAGTGAATAGATACTTGAGGCTTTTGTGATCCGTATATATTTCGCATCTTTGTCCATACAAGTGATGCCTCCATATCTTGAGTGCGAAAACAACGGCAGCTAGCTCCAAGTCATGCGTCGGATAATTTTGTTGTGTGGTCTCAACTGTCGCGAAGCATAAGCAATCACTTTTCCTTCTTGCATTAGCACACATCCAAGACCATTTCTTGATGCATCGCTATGCACCGTGTAAGGCTTCTCAGGGTTTGGCAAAACGAGTATCGGTGCGGATACAAGCTTTTGCTTGAGCTCTTGAAAACTCCTTTCTCTTTTATCGGTCCAGATGAACTTCTCATTCTTTTGAGTAAGTTGTGTTAATGGCTTGGCTATGGTCGAGAAATTCTTTACAAACTTTCGATAATAGCCAGCTAGTCCAAGAAAGCTTCTCACTTCCGTTACCGTCTTTGGTTGCTTCCACTCCATTACTGCCTTAATCTTTTCGGGATCAACCGATATGCCACTTCCTGAAACAACATGTCCTAAAAAGGATATCTTATCCAACCAAAAGTCACATTTTGACAATTTGGCATACAACTTATGTTCTCTCAACGTCCGAAGCGCCATACGGAGGTGTTCCTCATGTTCCTGTCGTGTAGTTGAGCAGACCAAAATGTCGTCGATGAAAACTATAACGCACTTATCCAAAAAAGGCTTATAGATTCGATTCATCAAGTCCATGAAAGTGGCAGGTGCATTTGTCAATCCAAAAGACATTACTAAGAACTCATAATGTCCATATCGAGTTCGAAAAGCGGTCTTTGGTACATCCTCGGCCTTACTCTTAACTGATGATATCCAGATCTCAAGTCAATGCGTGAAAACACGCTTGCTCCTTGCAACTGATCAAGAGATCATCAATCCGGGGCAATGGATACTTTTCTTGATTGTAACTTTATTCAACTCCTGGTAATCGACAAATAACCTCATGGATCCATCCTTCTTCTTAACGAACAAAACTGGTGCCCCATGGTGATACACTTGGGCGTATAAATCCTTGATCCAGAAGCTCTTGTAATTGCTTCTTGAGTTCTTTCAACTCTACCGGTGCCATGCGGTATGGAGCTTTTGATATCGGCTCGGTATTTGGCATCAAGCTAATCTCAAAATCAATCTCCCTTTTTGGTGGCAATCTAGGTAATTCCTTAGGAAAACATCAGGAAACTCATTGACTATGGTATATCTCCACCTTTGGTCCTCCACCTTCTTCTTCTATAGCATTGATTTGTTGGTCAATCTCCTCCTCATCCGTCACCAACTCAAGCGAACTTAATCCTTGCCTCCTTACAACCGTGGATTCTCCTTTAAACTCAATATCCTTCCCATATACATCCTTAAAATTCACCTTCTTCTTTCGACAATCTACCGTGGCTTTAACATGGGTCAACCAACTCATTCCAAGAATTACTTCATACTTATTCATCTCCAACACGATCAAATAACTTGTCGTATGGTGACCTTGGATCTCTAAAGGGCATTCCTTCAACATCTCTTGAGTGGTTACGACACTTCCTGTGGGCGTCTTTATCTTGAAGCCGGTAGCGGTGGTGACTATAGGTAATCCACTTCTCTTAGCAAGGTTGGGGGTGATAAACGAATGGGTGGCTCCGGTATCAAACAAGGCGTAAGCGGTCTCGTTAGCTACTCGTATGCTTCCTGCATTTAACACGCACTAATTACTAACTATACTATGCTCATCCAACTTTTCTAAAGCTTTAGGCTAAAGAGGTATAGGGATTTTATTACGACAGGTTAACAGCATAAAAAAATACTATAAACAAAACGAAAGCTTAAGGTTAAGGCTAACCTGCAACGAGTCCATGATCATAGCCTTCGTCTTCCTCTAAGGCAGCAAACTCACATCCTTCCTCCTCATCATCTGCTTCCTCGCACATCCACTGGCCCTTTAGGTTGTAGACTCTCATTCCATGCATCGAGGTGCTAGAGCGGTTCCCATTTCCATTGCCATTGTTAGATCTGACAAGGGCGGATCCTCCCAGGGTGTTGGATGACCTCACAAGAGCATTTTTCCTCTTTGGGCATTTATTTGCAAAGTGCCCTGGCTACTTGCACACATAACAGACACTGGTGTTCTTCTTAGGAAACTCCAGGATTTTATGATCTGGGCTGCCACAAAAGAAGCACTTGTTTTGCAATTGTGGGCAGGACTTTGGATAATGCTTCCCTCGGCATTTCCAGCATGTGACATCCACCTTAGTCACCTCCCTCTGATTGCTTCCACTTCCTTTGAAGCTCCCAAAGGTCTTAAACCTCTTATTTTTTAACCCAGAACTTGGTCCTTCATAAGGCTTCCTTCCAAACATAAACACTTTCTTCTCCGGAGCTTTTGTTTTCATCTTTTTAGCCTCTTCTATAATTCGAGCCTTTTCCACTAGCCCCTTAAAACTTTTAACATCAAAGTCCACCAAGCGGATCTTTAAGTCTTCATCTAACCCATTCAAGAAAACTTGTCTCTTTAGCTCCTCGCTGTGCTTATAGGAGTCAGGAGCATACTGCAACAAGCGACTGAATTCGGTTTCGTACTGCTCGATGGTTCTCCCCTTCTGAGTAATGTTAAAGAATTCAGCACTGTACCGAACTCTGAGACTCCCTGGAAAGTAGTTCGCCAAGAACTCTTCTCGAAACATATCCCATGTAACTGGAGCAGGCAATTCTCGCTTCTTCGACTCCCACCATATTCGGGCATTAAACTTCAACATGAATGTCCCAAAACTGACTCTTAAGTGGTGGGGTACTTCATAACCATCAAACGATCTCTCAATCAGGGCCAACCAATCTTCAGCCTCAGCTGGCTTTCTGAAGGTTCCATCAAAGTAGGTATTACTTTTGATGAAATTGGCGAGCAAGTTTTGATGTGATCTTGGCGGTGGTGGTGGTGGAAATGGTGCAGCATGTGACTGTTCACCGGGTGCTTCTACCATAGCTTTAGGAGCATTCTGAGGTGAAGCAGGAGCTGGGTTATATATATAACATAAAAGCTACATAAATAAAATAAGAGCATAAAAGTAAAGTCAAGTATTGGGAACTTTAGCTTCATCAAGATATCCCGGGACTAAGAATGGACTAGTCCTCAAAGAAAAGAAAAGCAAAGAAATAAAATTGTTTTGACTTGATATGGACAAGTCTAAGACTAGAAAGACTAGTCTTAATATTGCATAAAACAAGTAAGTAAATAAATTGCAAGACTTGAAAATAAATAAATAAATAACAAGTGAGCTTATATGCTCTAAATAAATATATATCATAATACTAAATAAGTTAGGAAACAATAATAACAATATCAACATAATAGCAACATAAAGAAAAGAAGAACATGAACAAAAACAAAACATGAATAAATTGTTGCTTCTTTAACTCAATGAGTCTAAGAAACATACACTAAACTCATGTTAAGTTATATGAACATGATGAGTAAATAAGAGAAGTTTTACCTAAAGTTTATGTGTTGGTTGAAGAAGAAAAGAATGGGTTGTAGTATTATGTGGGACTTGGTTTTCTAAAGAAAAGAAGAGACTTGAGAGATATTTTGGGAGAGGAATTTTGTGGAGTGATTTTGGGAGAGTTTTAGTATGAATTTTTGTTGTGTGAAAGAATGGAAGAGGAAGGGGGTATTTATAGATTTTTGGAGTGGAAATTAGATGTAATAAAATAAATTGGAAAAGAAAACAAAATTGGATGGAAGAGAGGAGATGGGGCGCCGGTTTTGCATAGATTAGGGGGAGGAATTGATTTGTTTTGTTTGTTTTGTATTAAAAGAAGTAATGTGTAAGGTATGATGTGATTAAAGTTGTATGGGGAAGGTAAATTGTAAGGTATAGGTATGGTAGAATGTAAGAATAGAGTGTAAGAAAAAGTAGAGATAGGTGAATAGTAATGAATAGTAGAAAAGTACTATGAATAGTAGACTAGACAATTAAAATACCGGTAGTAAAGAAAATATGCGTAAAAGGCCTATATCTGTTATTTTTAGTTACCGAAAAATTCTAAAACTGATATTTTTGAAAACCTTATATTTTTACGAATCTATTGGTGTTGTCGGAATATTTTTGCTATCCGGTGCTCCAGGGCATGGTTTTCGAAAACTGATCCCGATCGGATCCGAAAGACACTAGAAAAATTTGAATCTGATATTTTTTTTTTGCTTCCCTATGTTATTACGAACCGTTTTCCATAATTATCTCAATTTCATTTTCTAGGGTTTAAGAACACAGGATTGCCGGATCTAGATTCACTAGACTAATCGTACAACTAGGTTAACTTTAGGGTTTCGTTTCAACTTTCGGTTCTTAGGGTTTGCTAATATTATCGAAAAATCTAGGGGCTTACAGTAACAAGCGACTGAACTCAGTTTCGTACTACTCGATGGTTCTCCTCCTTTGAAAAATATGCAAGAAGTTAGCACTATACCAAACTCTGAGACTCCCTGGAAAATAGTTCTCCAAGAACTCTTCTCGAAACATATCCCAAGTAACTGGGGCAGCAATTCTTGCCTATTTGATTCCCATCATATTTGGGCATTAAATTTCAACATGAATGTCCCAAACTGACTTTTAAGTGATGGGGTATCTCATAAGAGTCGAACGATCTCTCGATTTGGGCCAACCAGTCTTTAGCCTCATCTAGTTTTCTGAACGCTCCATCGAAGTAACTATTACTTTTGATGAAGTCGATGAGCAAGTTTCGGTGTGGTCTCAGCGGTGGCGGTGGTGGAAATGGCACGGCATGCGACTGTTCGTTGGGTGCTTCTATCATAGCTTTAGGAGCATTCTGAGGTGGAGCAGGAGTTGGAATATTTTGATTTTGTTGCTGAATCAAAATAGTCAACAACTGGTTCATCTGTCCAAGGGCAGCAACAAATTCATTTTGCTGGTTCAAGGCAGAAGCAGGGTTATTCTCTGGTTGGTTACGTGGACGTTGTTGGAATCTCGTTGTTCTCTATTCCTACGTCTTCTTAGACGGTTGTTTAATCGTTCAAATTTTAGTTTCTATTTTACACTCTATACTAACGTTTACAAAAATCACGAAAACCTCAAATATAAAAACCAAAAATCAAAATACAAGACTTAAGGAAATAAATTTGCAAAATAGGAATTAATACGAGCTTAATAAGAAATTAAGAAATTTAAATACAATTTAAAGAAATCACAAGGTAAGAAATCAAAATCAAGTATCTCACTCACAAAAAGAAATAATATAATTGCCATAAAAATAACACAAAAGAATTACATTATTAAGAAATCATTAGGTCACTTTTATTTGTTAAACACTTTACTACATCTTTTAATTAGTTGCGATTTAATACTAAGGCGTTATGGCTTAAGTGAATGCGACGCTTTCTTCTCATCGTGGCTCCTTACTTCTCTTCTCGATCCTTCCATTGAAATTTGAGGGAATCCGGGGTTGGTTTTGCCTTCTTCCCGCTTCTGATTTCTTGAAAGAATATCCTTGCTTTTAATCCTTTGATGGCGCCTACGAGACTCGTTTTTGACGTCACCTAAGGTTGGTTGTATAGTATTTTACGTAAGCATATTCTTCTTTTAGTTTCATTATCAAAAAGTAAGTTAACTCTGTTTTCTTACTAGCTGCAACTTACGAGGGTTGTGTTTTCTTAAGGCTTAAAATGGTTTGGTAATCTACCTATTCTTCTTAAGGGTATAAACTAATTCTAGGGCCATCTACATATCTTAGGTATGGTCATAAAACATGTGGTTTCCCATAAATCCCCACTTTCTATAATTTTAGGATTCTTCCTAAACTCTTGTGGCTAAATCTTAAACTTTATCCTATCTCTAAGACTTCTATTTCTAAACTTACTATTTCTTTCCCTAATCTTGATGCTCTGATACCAACTTAAATTGTCACACCTTAACGGGTACCTTAAACGTGACAGCCCGCCGTATGCAATATTAAAACTTAAAAATGACTAACTCAGTCACTCGAAAGCTTCCATATCGGTACAAGGCGTATATTCACATCAAAGGGAGACCAGTGAAGTAATGCATTTTAAGATATTGGCAGCGGAACATGCAAAATAACACTTAATATATTTCATTGAAATAAAAAGTCTTACAACTTCTAAGGGGCATTCTCCAGATAATAACAACATGGTCCTACTAAGATAAATAACTAAGCTAGGAGATTTTAGAAGAAATCTACTCTAAAACTTTAAACAAAGTTCCTCCAAAAGCTTCCTAAATAAGGATTCTGCCTAGGTAATCAAGATGGTCTCGGGTGCAAAAAGATAATCCTACAATATCAAAAATCTATAGGGTATAAGCATAACTAGCTTAGTGAGATATTCCTTACGCAAAAGTACTCATAACAGGCAATCAACTAAGTTTATTAATCAAGCATATGAAATGCAACAACCATATGATCAAACATTACATACGACTATTCGATTTCATATGTATGATGGATTTACCTCTCCATCGGTGGTTAAGGAATGATTTGAACTAGGCCCCAAACGACTGCCTCAAAGTTGCATGTGTAAGCCCGAGAAAATTCCAATAAATAATTCCAAAATGAACTTAAAAAATAAACCCTAAAAATAACTCCAAATTAAAATCAAACTTTGACTAGTCCTAAATCACGAACAAATCAAGAAATTTCTTAATCTTGAGAAAAAGAGATTCCTTAAAAATAAAATAAGAACTCAACGATCTTCAAATTCAAAACCACTACGTACGACAAATTCCATACTTAACTCTGAATTGTAAAATCGGGTAATATAGAATTCAAAAACAAATTATTAAAAAGTAAATAATGATAAACCTTCGAAAATAAAACTCAATTCAAGAATTTCGAAAATGTTGAGAGATATTAAATACTTACAAAAAATAAAATTTAAAATAAATTTCTCAAATTAAAAATGTTGTATAAATATAAAATATCAGTTTCCAAATTGGCAAAGATCTAAACCGGAAAATCACTTGGGAACCCTAGGTGGAATACAGTAGTCTAAGTCCGGCAATCCCGCACTCTTAGCCCTAGAGGTCGAGGTGTGGTTTAAGTATGTATTGTAGCTTGTAATAATATAAGGTCGCTTAAAAATATCAGATTGGTAAATTTTTGATCTATTTCAAACCCGTTCGGATACAGACTTCGAAAAACATATCTCGGGGCTCGAGATATACAAAATATACCATTAATACTGTTAGAATCGTATTTTTATAAGGATTTCTAAAATATCAGTTTTATAATTTTTCGATAACTATAATTATCTGATTTCGCGATTTTATTCATATTTCATTACTACCGGTAATTAATTAGTCTTTTGTACTATTCACTACTATTCATTATACAATTTTATTATTCTTATAAATCCTTATATTTTTAGATAAATATTTTATATATTATAGAAAATTCTGTTTTTCTAAAATTTAGTACGTTTTGGGCTTTTATAGGATCAGTTTCTATTTAAGACCCGATACTAAAAATAAAATAAATTAATTTAATAATTGAAAAATATTTTTATTTTCATAAAATATTTTTTTGAATTTTCATTACCGGTAACTTATTTGATAATTCACTAAAATAAATTAATTAATTATCTTATTTTAATTATGAAAAATATGCTACAAATATTTGGAATATGTTTTCTATATTTTTCTTATTTTTATTTTATTTTACTAAGAAAGTACTCTTACAACCCATACCTTCAAATACACCTTTTACACATCACTTCTTTTTCACTTCAATATTTCCACACTTCATTATATCACTTCATGTCAGATTTTGACTTCTTGTTGCTACCTTTTGTCCCTTGAAATGCCCCCAATTTAATTAAATAAACCTATTTTAAATCCTTCTTCAAGAAGTTATACTTACACATTAATTACACGTTTCAATTTCAACTCAAAACCCAACCAACTTCCCTTCCCTCTCTCTTTCACTTTCACACTAGCTATGGGACATCTTTGGCTGCCCTCTCCTTTTTTTTTTATTTAACTTCATTTAATGAGTCCTTTACTCGTTCAATCTCTCTCTTTCATTTGCACATTTAACCCTTTGTCATTCTTTACACTTTTTCTCTCTTCTTCCTCTCTTTCTTTCTTCATTTTCTCTTGTTCTCACAAGAAAGCCTTGCTGCCCCCCATTCCTTCTTTGGGCTCCCACACATATTTTTTCAAGATTCTTGGATAAAACTCTTGTTCAAAGCTTCCATAGATGATATAGGTAAAGTATAGTGAGAGTTTCATACATCAAATGACCTTCCATAAGCTTAAAAGCTAAGGACGATGATGCCAAAATGAAACACTCCTCTTCTCTATGATTATTCTCTTGTATTATTATTATTTTATTGCTACAAGTAGTTATATTTTGTAAATTTAGCTTTTATGTAGCTTTGATCATGTTTATGTTTAGATCTATGAGTTTATAGCTTACTACCATGGATTTCTTTTATATTTATGCTCATTTTATGTGTAGATCTTAGATTTGAACTTGAATAAGAAAAGTGAAATTCGTATCTTGGCAAAACCCATATTTAAAATGTCACGCCCCGAGGGTACCCTAGTTGTAAACCCCTATTTTCTAAGCCCTAAATCTTAAGCCGGAAAGTCTACCGGAGACCTTAGGTCAACGGATCATGAGTAAAACCCTACAGTTTAAATCCTGAAAACCCGAGTTCGCAATCGAGGAGTCGAAAAATAATTAAAGTGTTTAGGATAGTCTGTAATAATATTTGAATTATTAAAAAGATCAGATCGGTTCAATTACGGCTTATTTCGAACCCGTTTGGATACTGCTTTGGAAAGCGTGTCCCGGGGCTCGGAAAATTAAAAATATATCTTAATATTTTTTTTAGACTCATATTTTTATAAGATTTCAAAAATATCAAGTTTAGAATTTTTCGGATTCTAAAAATATCAGTTATAGCTCATATAAGCTTATTTTACTCTTACCGGTAACTTAATTGTTAAATTTCTAAAAAAATTTATTTGATTATTTTATTTAAATCATAAAAATTCTGCTACTTAAATAAAAATATTTTTCTTATTTTTTTATATATTTTCTTATTCAAAAAGCCACTTTATCAACCCATATCTCAAGTTACACATACATTATCATTACTACACATTATTATGTCTTCTTTTGCTTTTTCTTACACTTCCATTTCCCAAATTTGCAGCTGCCCATTTCCCAAAATTTAGCCACTTTTCATTATTTTTAATTATTTATTTGATATTTTAAAAGTCTCTTTTAGTTACAAATGGATGCAACTTGTTACACTTTCAAAATTGCAAGTTAAAAATCAAACTACTCACTCTCCTACACACCTAGAATCACGCCAGCCCCCTCCCTCCCTTGCAGCTGCTGTTTTATTTTTTTTTTTTTAAATTATTTAACACACACACATCTCTATTTAATCATCTTATTCTCTCCCTCTTTCATCTTTACAAACCCTATATTTTTCCTCTCTCTTTTTCCCTCTCTTTTCCTCTTCTTCCTTGCATCATCTTCTTGAAAACAAGCTGTCCCCATTTTCTTTCTTGCTTCCATACATATTTCTTGCAATTATTTGAGGTAATCTTTCCCTTTTTGCTCTTATAAGATGTTCTAGGATGATACCATGGATGTTTCATGCATCAAAGGACATTCCACAAGCTTAAAAGGCTATGGATGATGATGCCAAGAAGTGAAACACTCCTCTAGATGATGATCTCTTTTGTTCTTAGTATTTTTGTTATATGGAAGGCTTGTTTATCTTCTTGTTTTTATGATAGCTTGTAGATCTAGAGTTTTATCAAGCTTTAGTTATGTTTATGTGTAGATCTAGAAGTTTAAGGCTTACTACTAAGTTTTTCTTATGCTTTCATGGCTATGTATTGAGTAGATCTTAGATTCAAGTTGGAATGAAAAAGTAAAATTCGTAACTTGTCAAGGGTCCATGTTAAAAACCCTCTTCCAAGTCTTAAAATGGAAGTTTTTGTTAAGAAAATGAAGGTATGATGGATATATCATCAAGACTTCATCTTACAAGAATCAAAGTTGATTTTCAAAGTTTATTTTCAAAAACAAAAATTGTATTTTCGGATCAAGACAAAGACCTAAAATAAAAACATGTTTTTCAACTCACAAATGAGGATTTTATTCAAGAAATGAAGGGTTCTTAGGATATAATATGTGATGGGTTGTTTTTCATGAGTTTAGATGAAATTTCTCAAGAGATATATCCAAAATAAATTTATGAAAATTCGGATCAAGACCAAGACCTATTTTTGGAACCCATCATTCAACTTTAAAATGAAGATTTAAACAAAAATATAAGGGGCACTTGGTATAGATATCTTAAGGAATGAAATTTCATAAGTTTAAATGAGTTTTCCTAAGAGGTATTGCTTAAATCAGTGCTTTGTAGAAGACAAAATCTAGGTCTTGTTTTCATTATAAATTTCAAAGTGGAAATTCGTAATTATGGGGAGACCAATTTTGAAAACCTTCTTTTTGATCTCAAGCAAGTATTTTATATTGAAAATGGAATGCTTTGATGATATATATAGGAAAAATTATTTTCATTGAACTAAGTAAGTTTTAGTAAAGGAATTACTCAAAACAAGACAATGAGTTTCAACTTGTGAATTTCGGTTTTATGAATATGGATTCTTAGAAGTTTCTTTTGAACATTATGTTTGGGATTTGATAAGTATGTAATCTCTTAATTTTGTTTGGAGGATCTCCTTGCAAGATTAGGACTAATATGAGTTGACCTAAGTAGTTAAATAGAGTAGATATGGACAATTTTCCACAAAGGCTCAAATCTGGAATTTTCGCAACCCTACTGTACAGTATGTTTCCGACCCCTAAATGACCTTAAATGTTTGAATTAACTTTAGAAATAGATAGCTCTTTTGAAGTAGGTACAAATCGGTATATTATAAGCTAAATTCCGAGTTAAAATGAGTTAGATATGACCTTTTTAAGTTAAGGATTCAACCTAGACGGAAATTGACGAACTTAGTAAATGAAATTGTTAAGTTTAATAGAACTTCATAAGAGATACTCATTGAGGGTATTCTTTGTACCTAGGTGAATTGGAGGATGGGTTACCACTTCCGAGGACTATTACGACTAGTGGATTTTCACTACATGGACAAGTGAGTTCATTTCTCAATTAATTATGCTCTTGGATGTGCTTGTAGTAGTAGTGGCATTAGACTTAGGAAAAGATAAAATTGTGATTGAATGGTGATCCAAACTTGCATGAATGGACGAGAAGTATATCGAGACAAGCTTTGTTGTAATAATCTTGTATGAGCTAGTATAGATTTGGAATGTCTGAAAATTGTATGGTCACTTTTAAATTGTCTAATTAATATACCATGATTATATGAATAAATTGTACATGCATATCACGTAGTGAGTCGCATATCATTGTCGAGTATGCCTTTGGTGGGACAAAGGTGTATTCGGAGGCAGCAGGTCTTTAATGAAGGGGACTAGGGTTGCATGACTTATGGACCACCCCATTCGAATAATGAAAGTATGGTTGCATGACTTATGGACCAATATTAAAAATTGTGGTTGCATATCTTATGAACCACCCCACTTAAGATTGGGATTATGGTTGCATGTCTTATGGACCAACATTGGAATTGTAGTTGCATGACTTATGAACTACCCAAACCCCGAATGGAGGGCGTAAATTCATTCACTTATGACTACCAGAAAGTCATATGCTTGTTTGCTCATATGCTTGTGCATTCATATGGTTGCTTAATTATAACTTGCTTGTATAGATATTTTAGCTTGGTCGGCCATGTTACTGAAGAAAATGAATCTCACTAAGCATTAGCTTATACCCCAACAGTTTTTGTTGCAGTGTTCCTATTTTTGGATGTTCCGAGAGGACATTTTGTGCAGGTTTATCACAATTGGATTAAAGAGCTTTTGAGGAAGTCGGGACCTAGTATAGGCGTGGACTTCTAGGAAAATCTCTTTAATGTAAATTCAGATATGTGTAATTGGAGCTAAACGATGTAGACTCCTATTATTTTGGCGGGGGTATGCCCCCTTGGCTTTTGTAAAGTTTAATTGTTTATCTTGTTGTGATTTATATTCTTAATGCTATGTATGCTTTCTTAAGACAACTCGAATCAAAGTGTGGTCCTAAACGTTGTGTGAGTACACCTTATACTCAATATGTAAACTTATGGGATGACTAAGGATGCCATACTTAAGTTTAAATATCGAGTGTGGTGGACTGTCGCGTTTAGGGTACCCTTTGGGGCGTGACACTAGTAGTAGCAAACAAGTCACACTTGATTACTATCACTAGTTTACCTTTCGAGAATGACAGGTTTTTAAAACAACAAGATCTTTTAGTTGCTTGATAAGAAATAACAAATATTTGAAAGAAATAACTTAGTGAATAAACATTATAGAACCATTACAAACCATATAGTTCTTTTGAAGTACACAACTAAATAATCTATTCTAATAGTACATAACCATTAAACTAAAATATAACCGTAGACTTCCAGCTCCTAAGCTCTTACCGGAGCCATGCTCTTGGAAGTGACTAACCATGGTAGTAAGGTAAACCTAAAAGACTGTTGAAGTATGAGCAAACCACAGCTTAGTGAATAACCAGACATATCATACATCACACAAGTTATTAGCAAATCATATGCAATGCAGGCTGTAAGCCCTAGAAAATTTCAGTAAATAATTCTACGATGAACTTCGAAAATAAACCCTAAAAATCACTCCAAATTAAAACCAAATTTCAACTAGTCCAAAATCACGAACGAATTTAGAAACTTCTTAATCTTGAGAAAATGAAAATCCTTAAACATAAAATGAGAACTCAACAGTCTTCAAATTCAAAATCACGACGTACGGAAAATTCCATAGTTAACTCCGACTTATAAAATCGAGTAATATGAAGCCCAAAAATAAATTATTAAAAAGTAAATAAAGATTAACTTTCGAAAATAAAACTCAATTTAAAGAATTCCAAAAATGTCGAGAGATATTAAATACTTACAAAAAATCAAATTTAAAATAAATTTCTCAAATTTAATAAGTTGTGTAAACATAAAATATCAGTTTCCAAATTGGCAAAGATCCAAACGGGAAAATCACTCGAAAACCCTAACCGGAATGCAATAGCCTAAGTCCGGTAACCTAGTGCCTCTAACCCTAGAGGCCGAGGCGTAGCTAAATATGTAGAATAGCTTGTAGTAATATAAGTTGTTTAAAAATATTAGATTGGTAAATTTTTGACCTATTTCGAAGCCATTCAGATACAGACTTCGAAAAGCGTATCCCGGGGCTCGAGATATAAAAAATATACCAATAGTACCATTAGACTCGTAATTTCATAAGATTTCTAAATATATCAATTATATAATTTTTCGGGTTATAAAAGTTACAGTTATAACATTTTATCGTATTTTCATTACTACAGGTAATTAATTAGTCTTTTGCACTATTCACTTTTATTTCATTACACAATTTTATTATTCTTATAAAGGTTTATATTTTTAGATAAATATTTCATATATTATAGAAAATTTTGTTTTTTTAAAATTTAGTTAGTTCAGGCTTTTACGGGATTATATTCTGTTTAAGATCCGATACTAAAAATAAAATAAATTAATTTAATATTTGAAAAATATTGTTATTTTCATAAAATAAATTTTTTTATAATTTTTCGGGTTATAAAAATATAATTTGTAGCCCATATTCGCGTATTTTGATCATATCGGTAATATATTTGTTAAAATACTAAAATAATTCAAATAATTATTTAATTTTAATCATGAAAAATCTGCTAGAAATATTTGGAATAAATTTTCTAATTTTATTTTATATATTAAGAATATGGTCTTTACATCATCTTAGAAGCATTCCCCCAATAAATCTCTAAAGAACAAAATATCAACTTAGTCTTTCACATAAAGAAACAATACTAGAACTAAAAGATATTAAAGGAAATCTATTCTAAGATCTTCAAAAGGATTTCCAAAAGCATACCAAAACATAATTCCACTCAAGTATATGAAGTCCTTGGGCAAAAGAGATATCGATCCTATGTCAACAAAAGTCTATTGGGGTGTAAGCTCAACTAGCTTAGTGAGAATATTCCTGGATTAATGTACTTGTAACAATAAATTCAAATAAGTTATTATATAAGCATATGAAATGCATCAAGAAAGTGAGCAAGCAATACATATGATTTATAAGAAAATCATATGTTTGAATGCATTTACCCCTCCATTTGGTGTTAGGTGTTTTAGGCTCTTTCAAATCCACCTTTGAATTTCGATCATGTAGTTTATTTCGGGCTCCTACTTGCCCATCCTGAAATAGTTCTTTCGGGCTCTAATCATCTATCCTTAAATAGTTTTTTCGGTCTCCTATTCGCTATCTTGCAGACTTATTGGTTCCCGCGAATCCCATTGCTATACTCTTGTCCCATCGAGCATAATAGCTACTAAAATGAGTCTAACTATGTGATATACATGAATTAATTAATATAAACTCGTAATATATGGTTAAGGTAATTTAAAGGCAATCACAGAATTTGCACACACTCCAGCATGATAATAATAATAAAACACCATTTATTTAACAACAATTCATATTTCGATATGCTTAGTATTCTTTCAACCAATATCATCATACATAATCCATTTTCATCTTTTCCTACTTCTAGTGCTGCTAGCTACAAGTACAAACAAATACATAAAAGTAGGAGATAAACTCATCCGACCATCCTTACTAAAATTCTTTACTCGTAATAGTCCTCTGAATACAGATCCTCCAAAGCTCCGTTACCTAAACGAAAGAAATACCTGGAATGAGTATTCCGTGGAAGTTTTACGTGAACTTTCTAACTCTATTCTACTATTTACGTCAAAATTTGGATAAGAGGAAATTCCAACTTAAAATTGCCATAACTTGCTCATTTTAACTTTGAATTGCTAGTAATGTACCCTAGGCCATATGGATTTTATGTCATTTGGATATTTATTATCTTTATATTATAATTCATTCCTTTTTATCAAGGTTTATTATTGGTCTTTTTACTTTGATAAAATAATTCCATGAGTAATTTATTATTCCTTATGTCTTTGAAGTATGTGACTTTAATAGTAAAATCATAAAAGGAAAAAAATAACTTTATTCTAAATTTTCCTAATATTTCATTATATGAAATAATAATGAATTAAGATTAGTATGTGGGATGGATGATGGTCATGTTTTACTGATCATGGATATAAGATATCGTTCCAGCACATAGATACATGTAAGAGTACATTGTATTAGAATGACCAATTATGAGAATACTATATGGATCAATATGATAAGTATTTCTCGCTACAATGATTATTTAAGTCCTTTGACCTAATGACACCATGGATTCCTACATAGCAAGCTCCATGTTTTAATTCAGTTCTTTATCATCTTTAACCGGGTGATTATAAGACTATTCTTGGATATGGAATAAGTTATATGGAGGAATATGAGTGTTCGTGAAGGAATTTGTCCTTTTCATTAAATTGAGAAAGATATCTTTTAGGCCCCTTGTTGAGTAAGACTGGGAGATGCATGGCCATGCTCAAATGAATTGATAAAGAGTTATCAATGTCATTTGTTTAAGTTAGTCAAACTCTAGATTCAAGAAATAGATGATTAAACAATATAAGTGTGTGTTGATCCATACATTATGTTTGATCATAAGATATCACGGGATAAAGGGACTAAATAATTGACTGTTAATAGATAGAGTCAGATCATCGACCTTCACTTGATTTGGGTAGGCATAATATCTTGTTAGAGACCAATTATGTCTTGTAGGCCTTAAAATGTGTTTAAGGGCTGCTACTAACATTAAGTGAACCTACAAGGTCACACACAAAGAATGCATAAATCGGATCATGGGTTATTTTAAATAACCATATTAGGAATAATTTAATTATTTATTAATCTAAATTAGATTAAGATTAATAAATAATAATTAAAATAAAAATCGTATTTTTATATGGTGCATGTCCTTGTTGAATAAATTATTAATTAATTAAAAACCCTAATAAGATTAAGGTAAAGGATGACATCCTATAAATAGAACATGATGGTCTCCTCAAAGTATAGATGACATGTGTTGTCAACGTTTGAAACCCTAGAAAGAGAGAGAAAAACCGTGACTCTTAGAGACCCATTCTAAATCTCATCTAGAAACGTTCTAGATTGCACTGGCACATAAGAAGGAGGATCCGAATCATACTCATTAGCGTGTGGACACCGTAGAGGACGTTCGTGACATTACAACGTCTACAAATCCGTGTCAAGAGATAATTTTAGAACTCATATAAAAGGTAAAATTTCGAATCACCTTTTAATTTCTATTTAATTGAAATGCATGGATTCGTTTTGAGAATTTAAGGTTTTAAAAAAATTATAATTCCGTTGTGAAATCCATCGATTCGACTTCTGAATTCCCAATAGGAATTTCGTATATTATATATCGTTTTCTACCTACTCGAAAAGATCTATCCATTTCCAAGGTTATTTTTATCAAAATGGGCCGTTTTGGTCCCAAAACGGAAGGGGACAGAACAGTGATGAGATTCCTTGTTTTTAAATTTTGATTTTTCTAACTTTCCTTCATCCAAAAACCTTTAAACAAGTATATGGATATTTGTATAGTTGAAAAATCCTTTGAACATATATATATAGTCATATTGTATATATGATTTTTGTAGTGTTGTCTCAACATTGATTTTTCACAAAACAATTTGTCTTTAAGGGTTTTAAAAGATGAAAACTTTGAAAATTTTCCTTATTAAATTGCTTGAAAGAAAACTTAAAAATTCTTGGGTTGTTATAAGTGCGTGTTTTCCTATTATAATTTAATTTCTTAACTTTTCAAAGATAAATTAATTTCTAAAAATTTGGTCCTTTAAGTTATCTTCCAATTTTATTTCTAGTGATTGAAAAATAAGGTTTTCAAAATTTTTCTTAAGTTATTGGTGTTGTTTAATATTTGGAGTTGTGTCACATGTATGCTTTCCTCTCATTTTTATATTCTTCTACTTCTTTTAGAAAATAAGTTTACCCTTTTGAAACTTCACTTTCTTGGCAAATTTTATTTCTCTAAGTTAGTTTCTAAAATAGTAAGTTAATTTTATCTTGATTTAAAAAACTTGCTTTATTCTTAATATTTATCAAGTGGTGGCATAATCTATTTAGATAAGTTTATAAGAAAAGGTTTCATAATATGGAATTATCAACATTAGAACTTAGTATAAACTTCACTTTAACATGGAAAAGAGAATAACAATATTAAAAATTAAGTCTGGTAGAAGCTTACTTAGTAAGTGATTTTCAAAGTCTATGATGAACCTATTTAAGTTTTATAAAAGATATGGTTGAGTTGAAATCTTAAGTTTAATGCTAAAAATTATATTTTTATGGAGTACTTAGTTCCGATTTATAAAAGAAATGAGTTCCTTTTATTATTTGAAGAAATTTTTATTACTAATATTTTAAAATTTATGATTAGCTTGCCTAAGTTTTTGAAAAGAATTTATTAAAAACAATACTTAGACTTTTTATTGAAAAATTCTATGTTAAGTAATAAGAAATTTAGTTTACTTTTCTTTATTAACAAAAGAACCCATTTTTATTTTTATTAAGACAACAACATTCTAATCATGCATGAATATGATTATGTAGCAATGAAAAAAGATGAGAATAATACATGAAAAGATAGAAAGAAATATAATAAGCAAATAAAAAAAATAATATGGTCAAGTATTGGGAACCTTAGCTTCATCAAAATATCCTCGTCAAGTATTGGGAGCCTTAGCTTTATCAAGGCTTCTCGAGACTAAGAAATAGACTAGTCCCAAAAGAAAAAGAGAAAACAATAATAATAAGAGTAATAATAATAAGCATGTTAGTGATAGTTAGTGAGCATTTAGGCCCTAAGAAATATAAATATACATATATTTAATAATATATATAAGGTTAGATTAGGACATAATAACAATAATATAAAAAATAGTATAATCGGTATTCTTGGCATATGCAAGAATAAAACATGAACATGTTATTGCTTTTATAACTCACATGAGCTTTAAGAAACAACACCATGTTCATGCTAAGTTACATGACATGGAAAAAAATAAGAGTAAGATATTTTTACCTAAAGGTATATATTTGATGAAGAATGAAAGTGATGGTTGTAAGAATATGTGGGTAGTGATATATGGAAGATGATTTTTGTGCAGATGCAAGAAAGTTGGGACAACAAAATTGGAGAGAGAAGTTGAGAAATGATTTTGGTAGAATTTTGTTATGTGTATGAGATGTGTGTGGAGAATGAAGGAGGGAGAGGGCATTTATAGGAAAAGTTAGAAGGAAATTGTAGTTAATTAAATAATTGAAAAAGAAAAGAAAATTGATGGCATGAAAGAAAAGAGTAATTAAAAATCAATTTTCGAAGAAAAAAGTAAGAGAAGTTTAGTAATATGTGGTATAGAATTTTTATGTGAAAAGAAAATTGTAAAAAATAGATATATGGCTTGTAAGAATAGGTGGTGCCAAAAAGTAGAAATAGTTGAATAGTTATGAATAGTGTAGAATAGGATAATGAATAGTAAATAAGACTAATAAATTACCGGTAGTAAAGAAAATAAGCGTAAATATACGATATTTGATATTTTTTGTTATCGAAAAATTAGAAAACTTGTATTTTTGAAATCCTTGTATTATTATGAATCTAATGATGTCAACGGAATATTTTTACTATTCTGAGCCTTAGGGCATGCTTTTCGAGAACTGATTCCATTCGAGTTCGAAACACATTAAAATTTAACGAATATGATTTTTAAGCTTTTCTATATTATTATGAACTATTATCCACAATTATCTCAATTTCGTTGCTTACGGTTTAAGAGCACAGGATTGTAGAATCTAGACACTAGGGTTTATTATAGACTTTATTGATTTTTTGGATTCTGGTTTGACTTCCGGCTTTTTGATTTATTTGTAAGTTCACAAAATTTTGATGTTTTTGACCGTGTTATATTTTTGGTTCAAAATTTACATTTATTTTATTTTTTATGACTTCTTTAATATTTTTAGATCCAGGGATTGTTTAACCAAGTCTAGAGTTATGGGTTGACTCCGTTTGACTTTTAGTGGTAATTGATTTTTTTATTCTAAATTTTTCTTAAGGATTTAAGGTTTTAGTATGTTGTCGTCAAGTGTTATTTGGATATATCATCTTGATTTGCATGTTAGGGATCATATAGATTATTTGGTTTGCGTACGGATGTTGAATTAAATGATAGTTGGATTTTCCATTTTGTTTTGGGGGTTCTCTTTTTCTCAAGGTTAAGAATTTTCGTATTTGATCTTATTTAGAATTCGATCTTAACTTGGGTCGGTTTTCCTGGTTTTGGTTTTTGGTATTTAACTCTAGAATTATTTTATAAGAATTATGAAAAATTTCAGGGGTTTACAACCTGCCCCCTTTAAAGAAAGTTTTGTCCTCAAAACTTGTCACGTGTACTTAACTCGTGATGCATACCCGAGCTCCTTAAGGTGAAACACTTAGCCTATCGATTTCTTAGTCCAAAACTCATGTAGCTGCTTCTTTAGCTTTTCTCAACTTGACAATTGCCATATGGTATGGTGTTTTAAATATAGGCTCGGTATCCCTTACCAAGTTAATTCTCAAAATCGATCTCTCACTTGGGTAACAATCTAGGTAACTCACCTTGGAGAAACATTGGGGAAACTTGTTAACAATGGGAATGTTGTCTAGGTCGGGTTTCTCCCTTTTCGTCCTTTATACTATTTAACCTAACTTCTAAGTCCCTTATCAACATTCTTTATCAACTCAAACAAACTCAGTTCATGTCTCCTTAAACTTACAGATTCATCAATGAATATCTCTTTCCTTCCTTATCCCATAAACTCTACTTTCTTACTTCTATAGTCAACCATATCCTTATGGAAAGATAATCAATTTATTCTTGTGGTTACTTTGTATTTACTTATTTCCAATATTATAAAATCTGCTGGGAGGAGACATCCTTGAATTTCTAGGGGCAAGCTTTTAGAATTTTGCTTATCATCACTACCAGTAGGATTCTTGATTTCGCTTTTTGGGGTTTTACTCAATTATCAACTATCGTCTACTAATCTTTATGCTTTTATGGAATTAAAGAAAACACTTGATTAAGGTTTAACAATAACCTGTGACCGGGTCATAAACGTAGTCATCTTCATCCTCAAGAGCAGCTAACCCCACATTTTCATCATTTGTCTCCCCACATCTCCACTGGCCCTCCAAATTGTAGACTCTCATTCCATGTGTAAATCCCTGAATTTTTGGATCCAAATTTAAAAGCTTAAACCCTAATCGGAAGTCAACTGGATTCTTAAGTCAACCATAACCTAGTTTATCATAACCGCTTAAATCCGACATTGCCGTCTTCTCAAGCCCTAGAAAACGAAGTTGGAAAAGTTAGCTATTATAGTTCGTAATAGCTATAGGTTATATAAAAATATCAGATTGAAGGAATTCGAGTGTCCTCTGAACCCGATTAGACATAATTCTTGAAAAATGTGTCCAGAAGCCCGGAATAGAAAAAATATTCCGAATATACCGTTAGACTCGTAAAAATATGAGATTTCCAAAAATATCAATTTCGTAATTGTAAAACCCCAAATTTTCGGAATCGGTTTAGCATAAAACCCTAAACCGGAAGTCAAACGGAACCCTAAAAGTCAACAAAACCCTAGTTTACCGTATCCAACTAAATCCGGCATTGCCGTTTTCTTTGGCCCTAGAAAACGAAGTTGGGATAATCAGTTAGAATAGTTCGTGTCACGCCCCAATGGGTACCCTAAACGTGACAGTCCGCCACACTCAATATTAAAGCTTAAGTATGACAACCTTAGTCATTTCCAAAAGCTTTTATATCAAGTGTAAGGCTTACTTTCACAATTTTAGAGGACCATGTATGGAATTATGAAGCTTAAGGAGATATAAAAACATATTAAGAAAAGAAGAATCACAATGATTATTTGTTCATGGCAAAAACTTTACAAACTTAGGGACAACTCCCTAAATTACTAATCTATTATATACATATTAACATGCTAATACTAAGCTACACTTTATCTAAATTTCTAATGTTCAAAAGGGATTACCTGCCCGCATGGTCCACGTGGCCTTAACCATAAGTAAGAAAACTGCAAAAGATATCTATCGGGGTATAAGCTACTAGGCTTAGTGAGTAAATCCCAAAATTCATACTCGAAGAAAATTATCAATCAAGTTTATTATTCAAACATATGAAATGCAAAACATGAGCATACAAGACATATGACTTTCCGGGAATCATATGTTGAATGAATTACGCCCTTCATTCGGGGTTGGGTATTCAGGCCAATTATAGCCACAACTTTTAAAAACACTTTTATAGATCTTACGACTCCTCTACACCATCAAAAACTTGTAGTTATTACAGGCTCCTACTAACCATCAATTTTGTAGTTTTTACCGGCTCCTACACGCCACTTACATGATATACCGGTTATGTCTACCACCACTATTATACACTTGTCCCACCAATTGTATAGTAGTGAATGCAATGTGACTCAATATATGAAGTGCATGAATAATTTCTTTAATTAAAGTCTAGTAGTTACATTTAACTTCTTTCAAGTGATCAACCAAATTCAAACACTTCTAGATATTAATGCACATACAACTTTATTATAAACAAATCGAGTCTCGATATATTTAGTATTTCTTCAACATATTATCATACACTTTCTTTTGATTTTTGCCTAAATTCTAGTGCAACTAATTTTACAAGCACAATCAAGAGTATGAAAAATAACAGGGAATAAACTCACGATGCCGTTGTCGTCTATTCCTCTAAGCGGATGAGTCGTTCACACACTCCACTTAATCGTAATAGTTCTCGGGGTAAAGGAATCCTTCCTTGGAGTTACCTAGCCAAAGAAAATACCCACAATGAGTTTTTCTTGATGATTTTCTTGAATTTTTGACAAAACAATGTCAAAAAACGTTAAAGTTCGTATGAAGGAATGTTCCAACTTAAAATGGCCATAACTTAGTCATTTTAACTCGAAATCGCGCATATAATATACCGATTTCTATTTACTCGAAAAGATCTACCCATTTCTAAAATTATTTTCAACAAAAAAGCATATAGGCTCTGAAAAAGTAATGACAAAATTCACCACGGATTTTCAAGTAAAAACGACTTTGGTTCAAGAAATCAAAATTTGTTTGATAAATACTTAGTTATCTATATAGTTGAAAAATTCTCTTTTTATAACTATATAACTCATATTTAAGCATGCTTACGTGTCTTGTTGTCCAAATTATTTTTCTTAGGTAAAAAATGTCGGGTTGAAACTTTTCTAAATTGTTTTTATAAATTTCTTTGAAATGAATACCTTGTTTTCTTTATTTTCTAAAAACGTTTTATGTTGGTTTTATTTATCTTTTTCCAAGTAACTTTTGAAAATACTATTTTCCACTTTCTAAGTTACATTAATACTATATTTGAAGTTTTCTAGGAAATATGTTATTCTTCATTTTTCTTGTGTAAATTCCTTTGTTTACTTGTTTTAAAAAAAAATTCCTTACTTGATATTTCTCATTCTTTTTCTCTTGTCTCCTATTTTTCAAAAATAATCATCCATGCATGAAAATTTGTTTTCTTCATAAAAACAATGTGAAACAATTAAGGGCTTTTTGTAGAAAAACTAATTTCTATAATCTTATTAACTTCTTCTTGTAACTTGAAAAGAAATAACTTTATTATTTTCAAACCATAAATTTTCTTTGCCTATTTGTTTGCAAGGGTCTTTACTTAAAAATTTCTTTAGTCATACATCTTATTTTTTTCTTTATGAAAAGAACCATTTTTGTCAACAGAATATTTTCTTTTGAAAAACAAGGTGGGATAATAAAGATCTAAGTGGCTTCTTAAAGTAAAAGTAGTTTATAAAATTATAGTGAGTTCTTTTTGTAATATGAAAAGGAATGAGTTTATTTGTGTTGCTTTATAGATTTTATACTTTACATAAACTTATTTCTAAGTGACAAAATTCTTCTTTTTGTTTAAATAAAATTATGGACAACAATCTAAATGAACATGATTATGAGAATAATAATAACCAAAATAACATAAAGCATAATAATAAAGTCAAGTATTGGAGTCTTAGCTTTTTCAAGGCTCCCGGGACTAAGAAGTAAACTAGTCCCATAATAAAATAAAATGAATAAAAGAAAAGCTTGTTTTGACTTGATGAGGACAAGTCTAAGACTAGAGACTAGTCTTAAAAACAACTTGAAATAAATAAATTGCATTGAAGTAAATAAATTGCATGAAAGGTAAATAAATTGCAAGATCATGAGCTTATATGCTCTAAATAGTATATATAGCTATATAGATATAGTAGATAGTTATGAACATAAAGAAACATAAATGAACATAAGAGAAACATAAATGAATATAAAGGAAACATGAACATAAAGGAATTATGATTATGAACAAAAACAAAGTATGAACCTATTGTTGCTTTCTTAACCTTCATGGTTTTAGAAAACACACACTAAGCTCATATTAAGTAGATGAACATAAAGAAAGCTTGGAGGATTTTTTTGAAGAAAGCTTACTTAAAGAAAGACTAAGAGAGCTTTTCTTGTAAGAACTTCTTGGAGAGAATTCTTGAGAAATTTTGAGAGAGTAACTTTGGTATAGAAGTGGTGTGAAAGAAGTGAAAGAGGAGGGGGGTATTTATAGGAAATTGAGGAGTGGTTTTTGTGTGATTAAAATAAAGTGAAATTAAAACAAAATGAGGCATTTAGAGAGGGGAGGCGCCGGCCATGCATGGGGAAGGGGCATTTGATTTATTTTTTTGACTTTTTGGAAAGATAAAAGATGTAATATGTAAGGTAGATGTGATATAAAGTTATGTGAAATGTAAAAAGTTAAGATTATAGGTTATGTAGAGTGTAAGAATAGGTGTAAGAAAAAGTAGAGATAAAAGAATAGTGTAGAATAGTAATGAATAGTATAATGTAAAGTAGATATGACAATTAAAGTACCGGTAGTAAGAAAATACGCGTATAATAGCTATATATGTTATTTTTACTTACCGAAAAATTACGAAACTGATATTTTTGGAAAACTTATATTTTTACGAGTCTAACGGTGTATTCGGAATATTTTTACTATTCTGAGCTTCCGGACACGTTTTTCGAGAACTGTGTCCGATCGGGTTTGAAAGACACCCGAATTTCGCGAAACTGAAACTTTTATAAAACCTATGGTTATTACGAACTATTTTAGCTAATTATTCTAATTTCATTTTCTAGGGCCAAAGAAAACAGCAATGCCGGATTTAGATGGATACGGTAAGCTAGGGTTTTGTTGACCTTTAGGGTTTCGTTTGACTTCCGGTTTAGGGTTTTATGCTAAACCGATTCCGAAAATTTAGGGGTTTACAGTTCGTAATAACCGTAGGTTTTATAAAAATTTCAGTTGCGCGAAATTCGGGTGTCCTTCGAACTAGATCGGACAGTTCTCAAAAAACGTGTCCGGAAGCCCGGAATAGTAAAAATATTTCGAATACACCGTTAGACTCGTAAAAATATAAGTTTTTCAAAAATATCAGTTTCGTAATTTTTTGGTAAGTAAAAATAACAGATATAGCTATTATACGCGTGTTTTCTTACTACCGGTACTTCAATTGTCATATCTACTTTACATTACACTATTCATTACTATTCTACACTATTCTTTTATCTCTACTTTTTCTTATACCTACTCTTACACTCTACATAACCTATAATCTTAACTTTTTACCTTTCCCATAACTTTATATCACATCTACCTTACATATTACATCTTTTATTTCTTCAAAAAGTCAAAAAAAAAAACAAACACCCCCTCCCCATGCATGGCCGGCCCCCCCTCTCCCCCTCTCTCAATGCCCTCAATTTGTTTTAATTTCACTTTATTTTAATCACACAAAAATCACTCCTCAATTTCCTATAAATACCCCCCTTCTCTTTCACTTCTTTCACACCACTTCTACACTAAAATTACTCTCTCAAAATCTCTCAAGAATTTCTCTCCAAGAAGTTCTTTCAAGAAGTCTCTTTAGCTCATCTCCTTTAGGTAAAAATTCTTCAAGAAGTTTCCATGTTCATCTACTTAGTATGAACTTAATGTGTGTTTTCTAAAACCATGAAGGTTAAGAAAGCAACAATAGGTTCATACTTTGTTTTTGTCCATAATCATAATTCCTTTATGTTCATGTTTCTTTTATATTCATTTATGTTTCTCTTATGTTATTTATGTCTCTTTTATGTTCATAACTATCTACTATATCTATATAGCTATATATACTATTTAGAGCATATAAGCTCATGATCTTGCAATTTATTTACCTTTCATGCAATTTATTTACTTCAATGCATTTTATTTATTCCAAGTTGTTTTTAAGACTAGTCTCTAGTCTTAGACTTGTCCTCATCAAGTCAAAACAAGCTTTTTCTTTCATTTCATTTTATTATGGGACTAGTTTACTTCTTAGTCCCGGGAGCCTTGAAAAAGCTAAGACTCCAATACTTGACTTTATTATTATGCTTTATGTTATTTTGGTTATTATTATTCTCATAATCATGTTCATTTAGATTGTTGTCCATAATTTTATTTAAACAAAAAGAAGAATTTTGTCACTTAGAAATAAGTTTATGTAAAGTATAAAATCTATAAAGCAACACAAAATAAACTCATTCCTTTTCATGTTACAAAAAGAACTCACTATAATAAACTACTTTTACTTTAAAAAGCCACTTAGATCCTTATTATCCCACCTTGTTTTTCAAAAGAAAATATTTTGTTGACAAAAATGGTTCTTTTCATAAGAAAGAAAATAAGATGGATGACTAAGGAAATTTTTAAGTAAAGACCTTTGCAAACAAATAGGCAAAGAAAATTTATGGTTTGAAAATAATAAAGTTATTTCTTTTCAAGTTACAAGAAGAAGTTAATAAGATTATAGAAATTAGTTTTTCTACAAAAAGTCCTTAATTGTTCCACATTGTTTTTATGAAGAAAACAAATTTTCATGCATGGATGATTATTTTTGAAAAATATGAGACATGAGAAAAAGAATGAGAAATATCAAGTAAGGATTTTTGCAAAACAAGTAAACAAAGGAATTTACACAAGAAAAATGAAGAATAGCATATTTCCTAGAAAACTTCAAATATAGTATTAATGTAACTTAGAAAGTAGAAAATTTTATTTTCAAAGGTCACTTAGAAAAAATAAATAAAACCAACATAAAACGTTTTTAGAAAATAAAGAAAACAAGGTATTCATTTCAAAGAAATTTGCAAAAACAATTTCCGAAAAGCTTCAAACCAACATTGTTTTACCTAAGAAAAATAAATTGGACAACAAGACACTTGAGCATGCTTAAATATGAGTTATATAGTTATAAAAAGAGAATTTTTCAACTATATAGATAACTAAGTATTTATCAAACAAATTTTGATTTCTTGAACCAAAGTTGTTTTTACTTGGAAATCCGTGGTGAATTTTGTCGCTACTTTTTCAGAGCCTATATGGCCTTGTTTGTTGAAATATATTTTGGAAATGGGTAGATCTTTTCGAGTAGGTAGAAATCGGTATATTATATGCGCGATTCCGAGTTAAAATGACCAAGTTATGGCCATTTTAAGTTGGAACATTCTTTATACGAACTTTGACGTTCTTTGACATTGTTTTGTCAAAATTCAAGAAAATCATCAAGAAAAACTCATTGTGGGTATTTTCTTTGGTTAGGTGACCCCGAGGAAGGATTCCTTTACCCCGAGAACTATTACGATTAAGTGGAGTGTGTGAACGACTCATCCGCTTAGAGGAATAGACGACAATGGCATCGTGAGTTTATTTCCATTAAATGCTATACTTGTTGTGCTTGTAAATTAGTTGCACTAGAGTTAGGAAAAGATAAACCGATATGCATGTAAAATAATTCCTTGAAAGAATTCTAAGAATATCGAAGCCAAATTGTTCTAAGTGATTGTTTTAGTTTAATATTGATTTGTGTGAAATTCCTTGATCGCCATAAAGTTGAAAATAATTATGTTATGACTTTATAAATTAATGAACTCATGCATACCACGAAGTGAGTCACATTGCATGGTTGGGTTATTATCCTTGGGTGAGAAGGATAGTAAGCTCATGTCGAAAGCAACACTTGGCGGGAGATCCGAAAGCGATTGCTTGGCGGCTTAATGGAATATGCTTGGCGGTAGATCCGAAAGCAAGGTCAATCAAGTAGATTCGGAATGCTCGACGATGTGTGCTCGTGAGCAAGAAAACTTTTTATTTAAAACTACTTGAATTGAGGTTATGTATCACCAAACCCCGAATGGAGGGCGTAAATCCATTCAACATATAGTTCCCGGAAAACTATATGCTTGTTTGCCCACGTGCTTGTGCATTACATTTGTTTGATTAAATCAACTTGTTTGAATCTTGTTACAAGAAGTTATTTATGGAAATAGTTCTCACTAAGCCTATTAGCTTATACCCCGATAGATATCTTTTGCAGTTTCCTTACTTATGGTTAAGGCCACGTGGACCATGCGGGCAGGTAATCTCTCTTGAACATTAGAAACTTGGGTAAAGTGTAGCATAGTATTAGCATGCAAATATTTATATAATAGATTAGTAATTTAGGGAGTTGTCCCTAAGTTTGTAAAGTCTTTGCCATGAACGAATAATTATTGTGAATCCTCTTTTCTTAATATGTTTCTATATCTCCTTAAGCTTCATAATTCCATATATGGTCCTCTAAAGTTGTGAAAGTACGCCTTACACTTAATATAAAAGCTTTTGGGAATGGCTAAGGTCGTCATACTTAAGCTTTAGTATTGAGTGTGGCGGACTGTCACGTTTAGGGTACCCATTGGGGCGTGACAGTAATTTTTCGGTAACTAAAAATATCAGATATCGCTTTTATACGCGTATTTTCTTACTACCGGCATTAAATTGTCATGTCTTTTTTTACATTACACTATTTTCTACTATTCTACACTATTCATCTATCTCTACTTTTTCTTACAAACCATACACCTATTTCTTACACATTTTCATTTCTAATACAACTTCACATCTTTTATTTCTTACTTTTAATTAACAAAATAACAAAAAAAAAAAAAATTTTTCCCCTTCCCCATGCAAGGAGTAGTGTCGGCCCCCTCTCCCATCTCTTCCAATTTGTTTTATTTTTACTTATTTAATTAATACAAATTATCTCCCACATTTTCCTATAAATACCCCCTCATACCTTCACTTCTTTCACATCACTTCTTCTCTAAAGTTACTATACCAAAATCTCTCTCAAACTCTCTAAAAAATCCTCTCCAAGAAGTCTTACAAGAAAGCTCTCTTTAGTTTCTTCTTTAGGTAAACTTTCTTCAAGAAAATCCTTCAAGCTTTCTTTATGTTCATCTACTTAGTATGAACTTAATGTGTGTTTTCTAAAACCATGAAGGTTAAGAAAGCAACAATAGGTTCATACTTTGTTTTTGTTCATAATCACAAATTCCTTTATGTTCCTTTATGTTTCCTTTATGTTTATTACTATCTAATATATCTATATAGCTATATATATTATTTAGAGCATATAAGCTCATTGTCATGCAATTTATTTACTTCATTGCAACTTATTTATTTCAAGTTGATTTTAAGACTAGTCATTCTAGTCTTAGACTTATCCTCATCAAGTCAAAACAATTCTTTTTTTTTTCCTTTTTCGGGACTAGTCTTTTCTTAGTCCCGGGGTACCTTGATGAAGCTAAGGTCCCAATACTTGATTTATTTCTTTATATGCTTATTCTTTTAAGTTATTATGTTCTTTTCATATTTTCATAGCTTATGATTCATATTCATGCATGAACATAATGGTTTTGTCTCAATAAAATAAATGAAGGAAATGTTTTCTTAAGATAAAAAGTTTTCCTCTAGAAATAAAAATATGGAGTTAATGTTTAGAGGAACTTATAAGAGATTTTGCAAACATACAAAAGACTTATGAAGTAAACAAAAGTTTTACAATAACTTTATCTTTTTTTTTCCTAAGTAGAACCCCTTTTCATTTAAAATAAAATAATCCCAAGAAACTAAAATATTATTGTGAGAAAATTGTCATAACTTTTACAAAATTGTTGGAATCTAAGTTTAGAAAATAAAACCACTCCTTAGGAATTTAAAGTAATTACAAGAAATTAAATTTAGAAAAAGAATATTCATCACAAGTAACTCAAGGCCTTTCAAAAGTAAAATGAATATTCCAATAAAATCTTAAGTTCAAAGTCTTTTAAAACCTTACTTTCCATAAGTTGAGACAACTTCATTTACTTCATACATTGGTCATGAGTCATTACATACATGTATTTACCTTTCAAAAAGTTTACAAAAGACTTGAAATATTTATCTTTTTAATTGAGCTTTGCTTACAAGAAGGAAAACAAGTTTTTGCAAATTCGTGGCATATCTGGTCGCTGTCTTTTCGGAACCCAAATGACCTAGTTTTATGAAAATAAGCTTACAAATGCGTAGATCTTTTCGAGTAGGTAGAAAACGGTATATCATACGCGGAATTTCGAGTTAAAATGAGCAAGTTATGGCCATTTTAAGTTGGAATTTCCCTTTATACAATTTTTACCGCGATTTTAAGAGAAGTTTAGAATCTTCAAGAATAGAAGTGTAATGAAAGACTCATTTTAAATGTTTCATCTTGTTTAGGTGATGAGGGGCCCGATATCATCTATCCAGAGGATTATTTTGATTAGACCTACCGATTATGGAGTGAGTTAATTCTTTCCCTAAGTTACATTTCCTTGCTTGTGCTTGTAATTAGTGGCACTAGAAATTTAGGGAAAGATAAACGAACAAATGTTATGAAATAATTGTTGAATGAAAACTAAGTATATCGAAAGACGATATGTTAAATAAAAGTGTGATTCTTGTATTGATATGATGAAATTATGATTGATCACCTTTAACAAGAATTCCACCTATATGGTTAAAAGTTTAATTGAAAAATTTGTCATGCATATTATGCTTGTGAGTCACATTTATTTCGCTACTATTCTTCGTGTGGGAAAACGAGGAAGTGGTAGTGGTGGCTAGTAGGAGCCGGTAAGTCTACATGGGCCAGTAGGAGCCAAGAAGTCTACAGGGCAAGCAGGAGCCGGTAAATCTGCAGATATTGATGGCCGTATGGGCCTGTAACCATCCAACCCTTGTCATGGAGGGCATTAAATCCATGCTACACTTGATTTCCGGATAATCATGTGTATTTGATTGATCATGTGATTGATGCATTACATATGTTTGAATTAAATAACTTGATTGTCATATGGAAATGTTATATAGTTAGGAATTATCTCATTAAGCTTGATTTGCTTATACCCTTATAGTTTTCTATTACAGTATGATTATCTATGGTTGGCCCCGAGGAGCCCAGTGTGCCAGGTATGAGCTTACGCTACTAGGAGTTTTTGGAGGAAGTTTATGTATTTTTAGTTTTGAACATAGACTTCTAGGAAAAATCTCTATAGTAGACTTATGTGATAGTTATGTTTATTTTGTTATTAGTATAGTTGATCAAAGACTTTAAGGCGGGGGAGTGCCCCTAAGATGATGTACGAACTTATTATTGAATGAAGATCTTATGTTTATCCATTTAAGTTATGCTTGCTTTTGCTATCTATTTAAACGTAATAACCCTGTGAGACTCCTACTATCATGGAAGCACGCCTTGCATATGATATCGAAGCTCCTGCATGACTACGGATTGTCATTCATTAGCTTTAATATTATATGCGACGAACTGCCACGTTTAGGATACCCTCTAGGACGTGACACCATGCATAGAAGTCCCAGCACGACTTTCCACTTCCATTTCCATTCCTTATTCTCGTTGGAGTAGGTCCTCTAGACGGTCCAGTTGATCCAGTGGAGCCATTCTTCCTTTGTGGCCATTCCTTAGCAAAGTATCTAGTCTGTCTGCACACAAAGCAAATGGAGAATGCTTTCTTTGGATACTCTGGCACTTTGTGTGTCACGCCTCAAAGGGTACCCTAAACGTAATAGTCTGCCATACTTAATATTAAAGCTTAAGTATGTCAACCTTAGTCATTTCCAGAAGCTTCAGTATTAAGTGTAAGGCGTGCTCTCACAAATTTAGAGGATAATACCTGGAATTATGAAGCTTATGAAGATACAATAACAAATTAAGAAAAGAGGATTTATACTATTCATTCATTCATAAAAATTGTCTTATAAGTCTTAGGGGCATTCCCCTACTAAAATAACTATAATCTATGACAAGAATTTTTCCATTACGTCTACATCTAAACTAATGCTAAACTTCATCTAACGATTTCTTAACCAAAATGGGAAGATACCTGGCTACAAGGTCCACGTGGCCTCAATCACAAATAGTTAAACTACAAAAGATATCTATAGAGGTATAAACTAATAGGCTTAGTGAGAATTATTTCCATAAGTAAATTCATGTGTAGGAAAATTCAAACAAGTTATTTAAGCAATCAAGTGAGATTTAACATACACGTAAGCAAACAAGGCATATAGTTTTCCAGGAACTATATGTTAAATGGATTTACACCCTTTATTCAGGTTTTAGTGATGTATAATCTCAAAATGAGTAGTTTTAGCTAAGTTATGCTTTCGATCATTACCACCAAGCATATAAAGTCTACTCGGGTTGAGTCATGCCTCCGGATTTCCACCAAGCATTAGTTTGATTCCATATCGCCAAGCAATAGCTTTCGATCATAACCGCCAAGTGTTGATTTCGACCGTGCTACCATCATTTTCACCCATAGATAATAACCCCTATGCAATGTGACTCAATTCGTGGTATGCATGAATCAATTTATTTAAGATATCATAGCATCATTATTATCAAATTTAAGGTGATCATAGAATTTCATATATATCAAGTGCTATACTAAAACAAACAATTACTTACAATCAATTCCGGCTTCGATATTCTTAGAATCATTTCAACAATTTTCACATACATAACAATTTGCCTTTTCTTAACTCTAATGCGACAAAACTATAAGCACAGTCAAGTAAAGTATTTTAAGGATATAAACTCACGTTGCTATGGTGGTAAGTCTTCCAAATAGATGAGTTGTTCAAACAATCCACTTAGTCGAAATAATCCTCGAGATATGTGTATTCTTCCTCTGAATCACCTAGTGAAGAAAAATACCTGAAATGAGTATTTCTTGATGACCTTCTTAAATTTGACAAAACTATGTCATAAGAATGTGAAAGTTCGCATAGAAGATAATTGCAATTTAAAATGGCCATAACTTGGTCATTTTAACTCAGAATTGCGCATATAATATACTGATTTCTATCTATTCAAAAAGATTTATTTGTTTCTAAGACTATTTTAATCAAACTAGATCATTTAAGCTCCTAAACAGAGGTGATAAGATCTACCACCAATTTTCTCATCCCAAAAGCATTTTGTTTTAAGCATTAAACCATCCAAAAATTGCTTTGATAAATACTTAGTTATCTATATAGTTGAGAAATTCCTTTTTCATTGATATATAGCTCACATTTCATCCATACTCAAGTGTTTGTTGTCCAACCAAATTTCTTGAGTAAAACAATGTTAGTTAAAAGTTTAGAAAACCATAGTTTACAATAAATCCATTTTGTAAGTCCTTTAAATGAATATTTTGATTCCTTAGTTTTCAAAGAATTATTTCATGTTTATCTTACTATTTTCCTAAATGAATTTCTTCTTTTTGAAATTTTTAATATTAGTGTTACTTTTCCCATTTGTTTTCTATACAATTTTTCTTTGACCATTTATTTGAAAAATCTTGGTTTGAAAACTCTCATTCCCTTTTTATGGGGTTTCCTTATATTATGTTTTTATGGAAAACATTTTAGTACCAAAAGTCATCTTCTTTTGGAAAACAAGGTAATATAAAAATGATTAAAAGCTTTTCAAAATAAGAGTAGCTTTAAAAATTGAAGTGAGTTCTTCCTAATGTTTTGAAAAGAATAAATTTACATTTATTAAACCAGAGATTCTAAATTTCATATAAAACCATTCTTAGATGATAAAATATCCTTTTCTAGAAGTATAATTAAAGCTTAAAGGTTTGGACAACAATCTTTATAGGCATGATTATGAGAAATAATAACAAGCAAAAATAACATAAATAATAAATAAAGTCAAGTATTGGGAGTCTTAGCTTCTTCAAGGATCTCGGGACTAAGAAGTATACTAGTCCCAAAAAGAAAGAAAAATAAAAGAGAGAAAATTATTTTGAATTGACGAGGACAAGTCTAAGACTAGAGACTAGTCTTAAAACAACGTAAATAAATAAATTGCAAAGAAAGAAGTAAATAAATTACAAGTGAGCTTATATGCTCTAAACAATATATATATATATGTAGATACATAATTATATTTAGTTAACTATATATAAGAAGCTAACATAATATGTAAAACAACCTAGAATTAGAGAAATAGATTTCCATGAACAAGAACAATAAATGAACATAGTGTAGCTTCCATAACAATAAGTTTAGGAAACTCACACCATAGTCATGTAAAGTTACATGACATGGTAAGAAGAACATAATAAGAAAGATTTACCTAAAATGATTTTTGGAGTAATATGAGTTTTGTGGATGTAGAAGGGGATTGAGAGTATTTGGGAGAGTTTTTGGGAGTGTATATGGAGAGAGTTTTGAGAGGAGAATTTTAGAGAGATTTGGTAGTGAATTTGTGGATAGTAAATGTGTGAATGAAGTGAAAGAGGACAGGGGTATTTATAGGAAAATGAGGAGTGAATTTGTGTGATTTAAATAAAAAATTAAAAAAATTGAGAAAGAGATTAGGGGAGGGGGTTTTGCGCCGGCCATTAGAAGAGAGAGGGGAAGAGATGATATTTTTTTTGTAGTTTTGTTGATTAAAGTAGATGTGAAATAAAGTTATGGGAAAGGTAAAAAGTGAAGATAATAGGTGTATGGAGTGTCAGAATAGGTGTTAGAAAAAGTAGAGCTAAATGAATAGTGTAATGTAAAGTAGATATGACTAATAAAGTACCGATAGTAAAAAAATGTGTATAATTGCTATATCTATTATTTTTACTTACCGAAAAATTATAAAACTGATATTTTTAAAAACCTTATATTACTACGATTCCAACGGTATATCCGAAATATTTTTACTATTTCGAGCCCTATGACACATTTTTCAAGAACTATATCCGTTCGGGTTCAAAACGATTTGCAGTTTTACTAATCTAATCTTTTTAAGCTTCTTATGTTATTACGAATTATTCTTATACTAATCTTTCACTTACTTTCTTAGGGTTATGAACATGGGATTGTCGAGCTTTAACTATTATGTCTAACTAAGGTTTTATTGACTTTAAGGTTTCTGGTTGACCATCCGATATGGGTGTAAGTTAAACCGATCACAAAACTTTAGGGGTTTACAACATCTCCCTTCATACCATTCCACCAATAGTGGCTTTTGAGATCTTGATACATTTTTGTTCTACCAAGGTGCATTGTATACCCAAAATTGTGTGCTTTCTTCATAATCTCTTTTCTCATCTCCTCATCCTCTGGGACAAATAACCTTCCCTTCATCCCTACTACCTCTTCATCATGAACTTCAAAATTTGTATACTTTCCTTCTTGAACTTCTTCTTTAATCCTCTCTATCAAATATGGCTCTATAACCAAGTTTGAAATCTCTACTTCTACATCTTGTCTAATAAATTTAATGCTCAACCTTTCAAACTCCTTCACCAACTCCTTCTTATCAGTAAGCAATGTAGCAACTTCTCCATGCTTCTTTCGACTTAAAGCATCAGCTACAGCATTTACTCTTCCCAGGAAATAATTAATGTTAAGGTCATATTCTTTTATTAGCTCCAACCATCTCTTCTGTCACATATTCCACTCTTTCTGTGTGAACAAGTACTTAAGGCTCTTTTGGTCCATATAAATCTCACATCTCTATCCATAGAGGTAGTGTCTCCATAACTTGAGTGTAAACACTACAATAGCTAGCTCAAGATCATAGGTTGGATAATTTTGCTCATGTGGTCGCATTTGGCATGAAGCATAGGTAGTTACCTTCTCGTCTGGCATCTAAGACCATTTCTTGAAGTATCAATATGTATCGTGTAATGCTTTTCCAAGTTTAGCAATACCAAGATTGGTGCGGAAACCAGTCATTGCTTGAGCTCTTGAAAACTTTGCTCTCTTTTATTCGTCCATACAAACTTTTCATTCTTTTGGTTTAGTTGAGTCAATGGTCTAGCTATTTTGGAAAAATCCTTCACAAACTTCTGATAATAGCCAACTAGACCCAAGAAACTCCTTACTTTTGTTATAGTTCTTGGCGGCTTCCAATCTACTACCGTTTTAATCTTTTCAGTATCTATGAATATTCCTTCTTTTGATACCACATGACCCAAGAAAGAAATTTGATCCAACCAAAAATCACACTTCGATAATTTGGCATACAACTTATATTCCCTTAATATCTGCAATGCCATTCGCAGGTGCTCCTTTATGTTGCTCATGCATCTTTGAGTAGACAAGATATCTTCGATGAATACTATAACACACTTGTCTAGCAAAGGTTTGTACACTTTGTTTGTTAGATTCATAAAGGCAGCGGGTGCATTTGTCAATCCAAAGGGCATCACCAAAAACTCTTAATGTCCATATCTTGTCCAAAATGCCATCTTCGATACATCTTCGGGTTTGATCCTTAGCTGGTGATATCCCGAACGCAAGCCAATGCATAAAGACACACTTGCTCCTTGTAATTGCTCGAAAAGATTATCAATCCGTGGCAATGGTTACTTATTCTTGATGGTGACTTTGTTGAGTTCTCGATAATCGATACAGAACCTCATAGATCCGTCCTTCTTCTCTACAAACAACACCAGAGCTCCCCAAGGTGAAACACTTGGTATAATAAATCATTGGTCCCGCAACTCTTGTAGTTGCTTCTTAAGTTCTTTGAGCTCAACGGGTGTCATATGGTATGGTATGGTACCTTTGATATTGATACCATGTTTGTCGTCAACTCAATTTCAAAATCGATTTCTCTCTTTAAGGGTAAACCAAGCAACTCCTCTGGAAAAGACATCGTGAATTCACTAACAATAGGAACATTTTCCAAAATAGGCTCCTCCTTCTCCATTTCCATGTTACCATCATAACAATCAACTCCATCTTCCACTTCTTCTATCGACTCAAACGAGTATAATTCCTTTCCCCATGAGATCATAGATTCTCTAACAAATGCTGTTCTTTCTCCTCTTTTTTTCCAAAAATTCCACTTTCTTATTCCTACAATCAATCTTAGCCTTGGTAGGAGGCAACCAACTCATACCTAGGATCACTTCATACTTATTTATTTCCATCACTATGAAATCACAGGAGGAAGGACATCATTGTATCATCAATGGACAATTCCTTAACATCTCTTTTGTCATAACAACACTTCTCGTAGGGGTTTTATCTTAAAACAAGAGGTGGTTGAGGTTATGGGTAATCTGGTTTCCTTAGCCAAGCTAGGCATGATAAAGGAATGAGTTTCTCTAAAATCAAAAAGGGCATAAGGATTTTGATGAGCTACTTGTATGTTTCCTACGTTTTTAACACGGAGGATTACTAATATCCTACTTATTCACTAATCTACTACTCATACATATTATCTCTTATATCACATGAAATAAAGGAATAAAACAACTTAGGGGTTCAAGGCTAACTTGTGACCAAATCATAACTGAAATCTTCTTCTTCCTCAAAGGCAGCTAACTCCACTCCTTCGTCATTCATCTCCTCACACATCCATTGCCCTTCCATGTTATAAATTTTGAATCTAACCATCAACGATCTAGCTTGATTCCCATTCTTGTTCCCATTTCTAGACCTTGTTGGGGTAGTTCCTCTAGATGATCTTACTGAAGTGCTCTTCCTTTGCAGATACCCACTGAAAACAGGCCTAATTGCTTGCAAACACAGCAAGTATTTGTTGCTTTCTTCGGGCACGGGCATCTTGTGATTCGGGTTACCACAGAAATAACATTTCCCTTGCAATTAGGGGTACCTCTTAGGGTAGTGCATCCCTTGCTGTAAGCCTACGTTCTCTTAGCAAATTGAATTTAGTTTTGAAGATTGGAATCGGAAACTGAAACCCTAAAAGAATACTCTAGGACTAGTTGGACTTAGAAACTCTAAGTCCGGCAATCTCGAGAACGAAACCCTTGGAACTATAAAAATGAGTTAGCTCTAGAATATAGCTCTAAATAATTTATCAAAACATAAAAAGATCAGATTTTAGAGAAATTCATTCGTTTTAGAATCGATCGCGATTTGTTCTCGAAAATCGATCCTCGGGAATCAAAAATAGAAAAATATTATATAGGACTCGTTAGAACAGAAATTTAATAAGGAATTCAAAAATATAATTACAAAATATTTTTTGTTTATAAAAATTACAGTTGTAGCCTTTATCATATTTTCATTACTACCGGAAATTTAATTGTCTAATCTACTTTTTGATTTCTATCACACTA
Source organism: Combretum micranthum (assembly GCA_024138025.1). Taxonomy (NCBI): domain Eukaryota; kingdom Viridiplantae; phylum Streptophyta; class Magnoliopsida; order Myrtales; family Combretaceae; genus Combretum; species Combretum micranthum. The sequence continues at coordinate 207,505 of JAMXBD010001460.1, read as the reverse complement.
TTCACCAAGTACAACCACCCATACCCTATTCTTACATCCTTACAATCTATTCTTATAATATTACATCATTTGCCTTATTTTTTTCCAATAGAACTTTTACTACTTAAATTACTTATTAAATTTGAATTTTATTACATAAAATAAATCAACACATCTCCTCTTCCCCCCTCTTTCAAAATAGGAATGAAACCACCCCCCTCCCCAAACCCCACCCCACCCACCCCACCACACTCACACACATGCCCACAAATTGTTTTATTTTTCTTCATTTAATTAATCACACAAATCCTAATTTCTTTTCCTATATAATCTCTCTTTTACCATTCACTTTTTCACTTTTCTCTCTTTCTTCATAAAATCAACTTTTTGAAAAAGTTTTCTCTCCCTCTTCCCCTCCTTCTTGCCGTGAGCCTCCCCCTCCCTCTCCCTCATACACACACAAAAATTTTCTCTAAGTTTTTCTTACTCCAAACACTAAATAGGTAATAGATCTTGACACTACCACAATGGCAAGATCATACATGCATAGTTCCACCAAAATCCCCATGAGCCTTATGCTAGAGATGTGGAAAACACTAAAGCATGATATTCTTGCCATCACAATGTTGTGGATCTTGTTATTTAAGTTATTTTGTAATTATTTTTCTATATTATGGTCATATGATGTTTTTAATGATATTTTGTGCACATATTTTTTCTTTAACCTCATCTACATAGTGCTTATATTTCATTTGCATCAAGGACTTGCATGACATAATAGATCTATTTGTTTAGAGTATATAAATGCCATCGATTTTTGTCCTATGTACATAAAAGACTTGTAGTAGCCTGATAATAAAGAGAATATGTTAAAAAGTTCAAGATCTATTTAAGTTTCAACAAAAATGATTTTTGGAAATTCGGATGGAAAAAGAAACTTATTTAGAAACCTATTTTCCAACTCCAAAATGAAGATCTTGCATGAAAATGAAGGGCTTAGATGATATGTATCATAAAGGAATGATTTTTACAAGTTGAGTTTAGTTTTACTAAGAGAAATTTTCAAAACAAGAAAATGGTTATAAAAGATAGGTAAGAACTTGTTTCAACCCCAATGAGAGCTTGAAATTCATAACTATGGTGAAATAACAAGAAAACACATATTTTCCAACCCTAAAACAAGAGTTTTATTAAAAAAAATGAAGTCTTAGGGAGTAGGTTTGGTGAGGAATTAATTTTAGAAAGATTAAATGAGTTTGTCACAGGAAATAATCTCAAAAATAAGTTTCAAAATTTGGATCTAAAAGACTCTCATTTAAACACATATTTCCAATGGCCAAAATGAGAATTTTAATAGAAAAATAGAAGCCTTAAGAAATAGATGTAATAAAGATTTGATTTTGATAAGAGTAAATGGATTTTATCAAAGTATAAACCTAAAACAAAGGAAAGATTTCCAAACATAGATCAAACAATATTTTCATTTCCTAAAATTTTGTAAAATTCATCACTAGGAAAAACCCATATTTAAACATCTATCTCCTAACTCTTAAATGAATAATTTTATTAAGATAATGAAGGTATTAGGTATATAGGTCATCAAGGTTTGATCTTAGCAAAAATTTGGATGATTTTCAAAGAGATAAAGCTAGTTTTTCTCAACCTAGTGTTCTTGAAGTTGTTACAAAGTAAAGGATTTCCAAAAATTCTTTTTAACCAAAAATCAATAAGGATATACATGTAGATAGTTCATATCATGTCATTCATGATAATAACTTGTAGATATTGCATGCACATATAATATACTTAGTAGGAACAATGCAAATTTCACAAAACAATTTTGGATATGCAATTTTTAGCTTCTGATAAGATCTAATCCGAGCTTTCCAAGACCTAAAGGTTTTCAAAACTTCAGATCTTAAATAGATAGATCTTTCGAATTAGATAGAAATCGATAGCATATTTGCGGAATTTCGAGTTAAAATGACTAAGTTATGACCGTTTTAAGTTGGAATTTCCATCTGCCACGAAAATTACAAACTTAAGAGTTTTTATTTAATAGGTTGGAATTAGTTATGGTTTAAAATATTCATTTGGGTGTTTATTTCATTTAGGTGACTTTGAATCGTGGAATTCTTTTTTCCGGAGTACTATTAAGGACCGGTGTCCATGGCCGAGTGAGTTCACTTTCCTTAAATTTCATGCTCATGATTATGCTTGTAATGATAGTGGCATTAGAACTAGGGCAAGATAAAATTGGAATGTACATGTGAATTCTATTTGGTTGAATTGATGATAAGAATATCGAAATGGGAATTATTATAAATTTATGTATGATTTAGTATAGAATTGAAGTGTCTGAAATTTCTATGATCGCCTATAATTCAATTAAATAATATACCATGACCATATAACTAAATTGTCCATGCATAATATATGTAAGTCACATTACATTTATTATTATACCTTTGTAGGAAAAAGGCATAATAGCTAGGTAATAGGTAGGCCTGAAAACTCGGATAGTGGTGCGGGGCCGCCTGAATTAAAATGGAAGTTAAGTAGACACTTAAATCAACTACATGAATGAGTGGGTAGACACCCAAAACAACCACTAAATAAATAAGAAAAAATTGAAATCTACGGCCGTATGAGCCTGAAACACCTAATCCCGAAGGAGGGCGTATATCTATTCAACATAGGACTCCCGGAAAGTCTTATGTGTTATATGCTCACGTACTTATGCATTTCATATGATTGTTTAATATAACTTGCTTGCCTCATTGTTGGAATGAGTATTTAATTTTTGGAAGTGAAGCTCTCTAAGTTAGCATAGCTTATACCCCCATAGCTTCTTTTTGATGCAGTTCTTGTACATATGGTTGCGTCCCCTGACTTGGCCAAATCAGGTAATGCAAAGTTAGGAGTTTCCCTTAAAAGTTTATGATTAGCTTTGTATAGTCTTTCGTAGGAAACCTAAATGCTCGGGTTATTATTAAAAAACTGATATCCAGACTTATTATTTTAGGGGAAAATGCCCTTAGTATTTTGTAAATGATCTTGAGATATCTATGGTTTATGTTTTTGTGCTTATTCTATCAAGTTGGACAATTTATCTCCAACTGCATATGTATTCTATTGTTGTAAGGGAATGCCTTTCATCTAATACAAGACTTTTGAATGACTGAGGCAGTGATTCTTAAGTCTTGTTTAGCATGTGGCGGACTGTTACATTTAGGGTACCCTTTAGGGCGTGACACATGCACTTCCAATAGATGATGGGTTTGTGTGTAAACTTCTCACCATTAGCATTACTCTTGAAGTTGCTAAAAGGTCGGAACCTCTTCTATGGGTGTACGAAACTTGATCCCCCCTGAAACCTTCATCTAAAAACAAGTGCTTTCTTCTCTACAGTCCTTGCCTTCCTTTTCTTAGCTCCCTCAACAATCTGAGCTCTCTCAACTAGTTTCCTAAAAGACCTTATATCGAACTCCTCCAGCTTGACATGCAACTCTTCATCCAAACCACTTAGAAAAACTTGCGTCTTGAGTTCTTTACTGTACTATATTAATTCAGTGCATATTCTAACAACCAGCTGAACTCAGTTTTGTATCACTCTACAGTTCTTCCTCTTTGGGCAATATGTAAGAAATCATCACTGTATTGAACTTACAAGCTTCCAGGAAAGTAGTTCTCCAAGAACTCTTGACGGAATATCTCCCATGTAACTGGTGGCATCAAGTAACGTCTCTTGGACTCCCACCAAACTTGAACATTGAGACAAAGCATACAAGTGCCAAAGGTGATCCTTAAATGTTGTGGCACTTCAAAAGCATCAAAGGACCTTTCAATTTATGCTAGGTAGTCCTCGGCTTCGTCTAGATCTCCAAAAGCTCCATGAAAATACCGATTACTCTTGATGAACTCGGGTAAAGAGTTCCTATATAGCCTAAGTGGCGACAATGGCAGCGGCAGTGGAGGTAGCATAAAGGTACAGTTTGAGATTGTGCACTTGCTAGGGCAGGTACTTCCACCGAGGCTTGTGGCATGAGTTGCGATGGAGGTGGCATAGGTGCTTGAACATTTTGTCTTAATGCTTCCAATACTTGTGCTAGTTGCCCAAGTGTAGCTTGCAAATCCACTTGTGCGTCAACAACAGGTGGATTTTAGGGAGGTACTGTAGGTTGATTTGCCTCTTCTATAGGATGATCTGAGGCACTTTATTCCTAGCGACTCCTCCTTGTACCTCAGTTATTTAGATTTTATTTACGTAAGGTCGTGATCTTTTATAATATATTATTAATTCTTTAAACATATATAGTGGAAATCATGGAAATTTTATCACATATAATCATCATGATTTTGGAAATAAGAAATCATGAAATAGATAAGAAAATTCTAACAAGATCGAAATTCACATAAAACATCTTCATTGAAATAAGAAATTGATAATGGGTGCAAGACCCTTACATAAAGGAAATCAAAGTCAACACATAACAACATACAACAACATTGCAAACAATACGTTTCCGCAAAGCATGAAATCTAGGCTACCCGACCTAACATCTTAGGCCATTTACAAAATTTCTATTGGACGATGTGAATATGCTCGGGTCTAACTCCTGACTTATCTTCCTTCCTTCCTCTTTCCTTCTTCATCCTTCTTTCTTCCCTTTTTCCAATTTTCACAGGGATGGTGCATCACCTGAATTTCGGCTTGACGAGCCCTTTTACCTCTTGCTAAGAAATTGTCACAAGTATTGGTTCACTGTCATCCTTCCTTTCTTCACTACTTCCTTTGCTCTTTCATGTAGGTCGAAATTGCATCCTCTCCATGCATGCCATCATTTTCAGAGATCAATACTCAATTGAGTAGAGACTTTTCTTCCGTAGTAAGCTGTAAGATTGGTTCCCAAGACACTTCGATAACCAATGGAGTACTCACTTTCCTCATACACATTCCTCCACAGGGGGGCATTCAAGGTATCATCTTTGGACTCAACATTTATTACTGGTGTATTTGAAGGGGTGATGTAAAACCCCAAAAATTTTCATAATCCTTAAAAATAATTCTAGAAGTATAAATATCAAAAACCCGAAAAATCAACTTGAGATTAAAACTCAATTCTAGACCGAGTCAAATACCGGAAACGAAACCCTAAAACTCGAACCAAGTTAAAACTTAATTTCCAAATGAGAACAAAAACGAGTTTTCTCAATCTTGAGAAAACAGTCAATCTTGAGAAAACAGGAACCCTTGACACAAAATATAAATTCTAACTACCGGTGTAATCAACGTCCGTACATTAATTAAATTACCTAACCGTTTTCTAGCACGCAAATCAAGACAATATATGTAAATAACGATCAACAGCAAAATCTTAAAACCTTCGATAAATTTCAGAAATCACAAATTTCAAATTCTCACCAAAAGTCAAACTGAGTCAACTCATAACCCTAGACTCGGTTAAACGATTCCGAAAACTAAAAACTATTAAATAATCACAAATAAAATAAAATAAAACATAAATTTCGAGCTAAAATTTTAAAACAATCAAAACTCAAAAATTATACGATCTTACGAATAACTAAGTAAAATCGGAAATCAAAACGGAACTCTAAAAGTCAACAAGCCTATAACGAACCCTAGTATTTAAGATCTGGCAATCCCGCGTTTCCAAACCATAGAAAACGAAATTAAGTTAATGACCTAGAATAGTTCGTAATAATATAGGGTAACATAAAAAGATTTCGCGAATTTCGAGTGACCTTCGGACTCAAAAGGGATCGGTTCTCGAAAAGCGTGTCCCGAAGCTTGGAATATTAAAAATATTCCGTTTATACCAATAGACTCGTAAAAATACAAGGATTCCAAAAATAGTTTTAGAATTTTTCGGTAGTTAAAAATTACATATATCGCATTATTACGCGTATTTTTATTACTACCGGTACTTTAATTGTCTAGTCTACTATTCATAGTACTTTTCTACTATTCATTACTATTCATCTATCTCTACTTTTTCTTACACCTATTTCTTACACCGACATATCTATTTTCTTACTTTTTTCATTTCCAACACAACTTTAATCATATCAAACTTTACACATTACTTCTTTATTACACAACAAATAAAAATAAAACAATTTCCTCCCTCTAAATGCCCAAAACCGGCGCCTCCCTCTCCCTATTCATCTCTATTTTATTTCTTTTTCAATTTATTTTATTACATCCAAAATTCACTCCAAAAATTCTATAAATACCCCCTTCCTCTTCCATTCTTTCACACAATTCATTTCACTACCAAAACTCTCTCAAAATCTCTCCACAAATTCTCTCTTCAAGAATTCCCTCTACCAAAACTCTCTCAAACCAATTCCTCACAAAAATCATCCCTCATATATAAACTATCTACCACATATTACTACTCACATAATGCCCATTTTATCTACCACCTCCATACCTCTTACATACCTTAGGTAAATATTTATTCCATCTATTATTCATCCATGTCATGTAACTTAACATGACTATGATGTTGTTTTGAAACTCATATGAGTAGTAAAAGCAACAACATGTTCATGTTTTGTTCTTGTACATAAGCTTCCTATTTTATTATGTTGTTATTATTATTGTTATTATTATTATATAATATTATGTATACTATGTATATATATTTATTTAGAGCATATAAGCTCATTTGGTTATTCATTTACATTCAAGTTATGCAATTTATTTATTTTATGTTGATATTAAGACTAGTCTTTCTAGTCTTAGACTTGTCCATATCAAGTCAAAACAATCTTTTATTTATTTTCTTTAATCTTTCGGACTAGTCCATTCTTAGTCCCGGGATGCCTTGATAAAGCTAAGGCTCCAATACTTGATCGGGATTCCTTGATAAAGCTAAGGTTCCCAATGCTTGATATTTTATTTTCTTGCTCATTAATTATTTTTAGTATTTTCTTATGTTCTTATTATTTTATATGCTCATGATACTTGCATTTGCATAATGTTAATGTCTCAACTAGTCTAAAAATAGAATCTTGTTTTACTAAATGAACTCAAAGCTAAGTTTCCAATTACATGATTTACCACAAAAACATGAAGTTATTATCAACAACCTAGAAATAGAATAATACAAGTTTTCTCAAGTTTTCTTAAATAACAAAAATAGTTTTATCAAGAAAAAGTAAGAAATAAATGTTTTCCTTGTATTTTATGGTAATCTAAGTTTTTAGAAAAATAAATCGTTCATATTGAAAGTTTGAGACTTAAATTCTTTTCTAAAACTAAGGAACAAACTAGTTTTCAAAGTTAATATAAAAATCAACTCATAAGGAACCCACTTAGGAAAAGTAATGATTTTTAAATTCTAAAACAAAGAACTTGTTTTCAAAAGAATATAAATAAAGTAAGGTTAGCAATAATGGATTTTATCAGTAAAGATGATTCTTTTCAAAGAGATGAAAGAACAAGTTTTAAAAAGCAAAAGCTTATATTTTAGAAATAAATAGAGAAGATTCATTTTCTAAAAACCATCCTAAATACAAAAATTTATAAAAAGGTTTTTATCAACTTAATATACTTTTGATGAATTTGAACTTTAATCACTAGAAGGAAAATTTAATACAAGACTAAAGGATTAAGAAAAAATTCAACTTGTTTTGGAAGAAGAAATGAAGAAAATAAAATAAGAATATACTCATTTATAACAACCTAGGAAAAATATGAAGTTTCTTTAGATACTTGAAAGGAAATTTTCAAAACTAAGGTTTAAATGAATTGTTTTATGAAATAAATTATTGAGACACTACCATTGGGATTTTGCATATAAAGTGAGCATACCTATATATTCAAAAGTGTTTATCAAATATATATTTATATTATTACAAAAGGATTTTCTTTAAAATAGAGTTGAGTTAGAAAATGGATTTTGCAAAAGTTTAGAAAATTCGTTTTAAATCTGTACCTGACGTTTTCAAAACCCAAATGACCTTTTATGACCAAGATAAATTTAGAAATGGATAGACCTTTTCGAATAGGTAGAAAACGGTATATCATATGCGAAATTCCGAGTTAAAATGAGCAAGTTATGGCCATTTTAAGTTGGAATTTCTTCTTATACAATTTTACCACGATTTTAAGTAAAGTTTAGAATCTCCAAGAATAGAAATTCATGGAAGACTTATCCCGGGTATTTCTTTTGTCTAGGTGACGAAGGATACGAGAATACCCTACCCAAGGATTACTACGACTAAGAAGATAGCAAAATGGACGAGTGAGTTATTCCTTCTAAATTCGTTACATTGCTTATGCTTGTAATGTAGTAGCATTAGTATACTAAGAAAAATAAAAACAAATATATTTAGGGATTTCGGGATTATACCTATGATTCTATGTTTATGCGTGAAATGAGAATTAAGAATATCGCAACTTCGATCTGCTTGTTTAAATAATTTTGTTTACTTACTTGTATGATTGTCTATTGTTGCTAAATTGATTGATTGCCCCTAATAAACCTTAATAAGGTTTGACCCAAGAACAATAAAACTTTCATGCATAGCATCCATCGAGTCACATCTATTTCCGAAGGCTGCTACTCCTACGCGTAGAGTTAGATTGGCTGTGATCGTGCGGTCCACGGGCCATGTTCCTTCCTGGAGAATCCAAATCGCTTGGGGAAAGCGACTCTAGGTTCGGAGCCGAGCCAACCGAACGCTGTGGGTGAGGACCTGGGGACTAGCAATAGAAGGTCGAGGACCTTCAACCCCGATTCCCTAACCTTTGATACGGAGGGGTAAATCCGTTCTATATATGGTTTCCGGATGACTATATATATTCGCGTAATCATGTGATTGTTGCATTGTATGCATAGCATATGTGTGATTAAATAAATAAACTTGTTTGAAAATGTGGTGCGAATGAAAAGGAATATCTCACTAAGCTAGTTGTAGCTTATACCCCTATAGATTTTGTTGAAACAGGTGTATTCGTGGATTAAATTTGAGGATCATGACATTAAGGAAGTCATGGACGGACGATTAAGGATATGGAATCATATGATGAAGAAATTTTGTAAGGTTCTTTATATGTGCTAACCTATATGATTAGGGACGTATATTTATTTGAAGATAATAGAAAAACATGCCCTTAAGAATTGAAATGTGATATGCTTATGTTTTATATTTAGTATTCTCTTTGCCTTGTTACTTATTTATTATCAATGTAAATTACGCTACTCCGATGCGTTCCCTTGGTTGTGATGTACGCCTTGTACGTAATATGGAAGCCTTTGCATGACTAAGGTAGTCATTCCTAGGCTTTAGTATTGTGTACGGTGGACTGCCACGTTTAGGGTACCCCTCGGAGCGTGACAGGTGACATCAACATCCATTGTTGGGGTACCCTCGCGATTCTTCACTGCCAACTAAGCTTGTCGCTCTTCATATCATCATATGCTTCCGTGAGGGTCATTCTCCTCTTTCGTCCACATTTGATCTTCCCAAGGTATTGTGGGCTCATTTTTGGTAGGTGCTTCCTCCAGATCTTCTTTGGGGTCCTCTTCTTCCTCTTCCTTTTCTTCCTCCACTTCAGGTTCTCCTTCTTCGGCTTCACCCAATCTAACATCTACTAAGACTTCGTCTTCTTCGAGTTGAATTCCCATCAATGGCAGTAGTTGAGTTAACTCCTTACCAGGTGATTTGAGCATATTCTTGTATCCATCGTGCCAATAAAAGGCTCCTTCATAATTGGCTCTACACCATTCACTGTGATCCTTAAGTTCATCATGAGCATAGATGAACAGTGGCCCAATTTGCCTCAAAGTTTAGAAATCGGGAAAAGTAGGTGGTCATTCTCTTCTTAGCACAAAAGTAGTCTCCTATAACATGGACTAGTTGTAGGTAAACAAGGCGATGTTCTCAATGGTGTGGATTACTTCCAACTCCAATAATTTCTTTTTCCTTATAGGACAATATCCTATCGTCACAATAACTTTTGCCTAATCAATATGTCTCGATCCCTTTTTCCATAGAATAAACATTTCCTTCAATGATTTAGGTTTTCCTGCTAAAGTAAACTCTTCATAAAGGACTCTAGTCTCAATCAGTTATTGACAAAGGTTTCATTTAGCCTCGTTCGGATTTTCGAGCCTCCAAGTGGGCTTCTCCGAGGGACATCTATTCAGAAAAGAAAGGGAGTCAGAATACTTATTCTACCCATGCTAAAACTATCTAAGTCTTTCTTATTTCCATTCTACTAATTTCTTCCTAAGTCCATTTCTATTGTTATGATCTAAGATTCTTAACCATGCTTTGATACCACTATTATGTCCCAAAGGGTATCCTAAACGTGTGTAAACCCCGGAAAATTTCAGTAAATACTTCTAAGATGAACTTCGAAAATAAACCTTAAAAATCACTCCAAATTAAAACCAAATTAGGACAAGTCCTAAATCATGAACGAATCCAAAAATTTCTTAATCATGAGAAAATGAAAATCCTTAAAAATAAAATAGGAACTCAGTGGTCTTCAAATTCAAAACCACGACGTACGAAAAATTCCATATTTAACTCCGACTTATAAAATCAGGTAATATAAAGCCCAAAAACAAATTATTAAAAAGTAAATAATGATTGACCTTCGGAAATAAAACTCAATTCAAGAATTCCGAAAACATTAAGAGATATTAAATACTTACAAAAATGAAATGTAAAATAAATCTCTCAAATTAAATATGTTGTATAATCATAAAATACCAGTTTCCAAATTGGCAAGGATCAAAACCGAAAAAATCACCTGAAAACCCTAACCGGAATGCAATAGCCTAAGTCCGGTAATCTAGCGCCCCTAACCCTAGAGGCCGAGATATAGTTTAAATATGTAGAATAGCTCATAGTAATATAAGTTGGTTTAAAATATCAGATTGGTAAATTTTTTACCTATTTCAAACCCATTCGGATACAGACTTTGAAAAGCGTGTACCGGGGTTCGAGATATAAAAAATATGCCAATAGTGCCGTTAGACTTGTAATTTCATAAGATTTCCAAATATATTAGTTATGAAATTTTTCAGGTTATAAAAGTTACAGTTATAACCTTTTTATTGTATTTCCATTATTACCGGTAATCGATTAGTCTTTTGCGCTATTCATTCTTATTTCATTAAAAAATTTTATTATTCTTATAAAGCCTTATATTTTTAGATAAATATTTTATATGTTATAGAAAATTTTGTTTTTCTAAAATTTAGTTCGTTTCGGGTTTTTACGGGATCAGATTCTGTTTAAGACCCGATACTAAAAATAAAATAAATTAATTCAATAATTGTAAAATAATTTAAAAATATTTTTATTTTCATAAAATAATTTTTTAGAATTTTTCGAGTTATAAAAATATTATTTATAGCCCATATTCGCATATTTTGATCATACCAGTAACATAATTGTTAAAATACTAAAATAATTCAAATAATTATTTAATTTTAATTATGAAAAATCTTCTACAAATATTTGGAATAAATTTTCTAATTTTATTTTATTTAAATTTATTTTATTAAGAAAGTACTTTTACAACCCATACCTTCAAGTACACCTTACACATATCACTTCCTTTTTACTTCAATCTTTCTACACATTATTCCATACTTCATGTCAGATTTTTCCTCTTCTTTATGGCTGCCATTGTCCTTTATTTTCTCCAATTTGACTAAATTAATTAAATTTCACTCCTTCTTAAAGAAGTTACATTACACATTAATTATACAATTCAATTTTGAGTCAAATTTCAAGCAACACTTTCTTACTCACTTTCCCTCTTTCATTCTTTAGCCTTTTCTCTCTCATTTTCCTCTCTTTCTTTCTTCTTTTTGTTCTTGTTTCTTCAAAGAACAAGCTGCCCCCATTCCATTCTTGAGCCTCCCACACATTAAAGATTTCTAAGCAAATCTTCTTCCTAAAGCTCCATAGGTGATATAGGTAAAGTGTAATGAAGGTTTCATGCATCAAATGACCTTCCATAAGCTTAAAAACTTAGGATGATGATGCCAAAAATGAAACACTCCTCTTCTCCACTTGTATTATCTTGTATTTCAATTATTTTCTTGTTTAAAGTTGATATATATTGTAGATCTAACTTTTTGTAGCCTTGATTTTTGTTTATGCCATAGATCTTGTTATTTAAGTTTTTATTTTTGTTATTCCTTATGATTTATGCATAGATCCATCATCCACATGTTTATCTTAGTGTTCATGCACTTATAACTAGTTTAGAAGACTAGATCTAGTATTTTGAGTTCATAAAATGCATTAGACTTTGTTTTATGTTCATGGATGACTTGTAGTAGCATGATGATAGTAGAAATGTTTTAGAAAACTCAAGATCTATTTTATTTTCAACAAAAATAATTTTTGAAAATTCGGATGAAAATAGACCCATATTTAGAAAAGTTGTTTTTCAACTTTAAAATGTGTATTTTTCATCTAAAATGAAGAGCTTAGGGAATAGATAACATAAATGAAAGATTTTGATGAGTAAAGTTTAGATCTATGAGTTTATAGCTTACTACCATGCATTTGTTTTTATGTTTATGTTCATATTAAGTATAGATCTTAGTTTTGAACTCAAACAAAATTGTGAAATTCGTATTTTGGCAAGACCCCTATTTAAAAACAACTTTCCAAGTGTCAAAATGTAATTTTTACTTAAGAAAATGAAGGCTTAATATATGTATATTATCAAGACTTCTTTTTACAAGAATCAAAAGTGATTTTCAAAATAAAAATTATATTTTCGGATTTTGGTCAAGACATATTTTGAAAACATGTTTTCCAACTCAAAAATAAAGTTTTTATTTAAGAAATGAAAGGCTCTTAGGATAGGATATGTAAGGAATGGATTTTCATAAGTTTAGATAGATTTTATCAAAAGATATGACCAAAAAATAAAAATTGTAAATTCGGATCCCAACCAAGATTAATTTTTAAAACCCATTTATCAACTTCAAAACTCATGTTTTATGTGAAAAATGTAGGGTATAGGTAATAGGTATCTTTAAGGAATGATTTTTATAAGTTAAAATGAGTTTAGGCATGAGTAATGTGTAAAACAAGTAATGGAATAAAAATGGAAAATTTTGAGTTAGTGATCAAATTGTCAAATTCGTAATTTGAGATGATGCATATGTAATCACTTAGTATTTGAGCTCAAATTGCAAGTTTTATGTGTTAAATGAAGTCCTTAGACAATAGATGTAGTAAAGCTTCAAATTTTGATGCATAAACAAGTTTTCTCATAAGAAATATACAAGAAATGAAATTTTCCAAAATTCGGATTTTTAAAAGCTTGTTTAAAAACATATTTGCAAAGTGTAAAATGTAAATTTTTGTGTAAGAAAGTCCTTAGTGGTTATGTATGATTGAACCCAATTTTCTAAATATCAAATGATTTTTACTTAAAGGAATCACTCAAAAACTAATTTTTTGTAAAATTCGGATTTTGGTATCAACCCTACCACCGGATTACTATTATTAGAAGACCGGTGATCCAATGGTCGAGTGAGTTTTCTCCTTGTTTTGTTACCTTGATTGTGCTTGTAGTTAGTTGCATTAAAATTATAGGAACAAGATAAAAATCGATATGAATGGGGATGGGATATATGATGAGGTTGTGATGAATGTATGCCAAAGAATACTAAAGCATATCAAAACCGCGATTTGATTGGATAACTGCACTGTTCATATTATTTTTGTTATATGTATGATATTGGTTGATCACTCTAAAGAATGTATATATATTTTAACCTAAGCAAAAATTAAATTGATCATGCATCACATCGGACATATTGCATTTGGTAGCATGCTACTTCTACGCAGGTCGATCGGTATGCCTCGTTTGGATAACGAGCCCGGTGCCAGAGCTCATTCAGGGGTACTAAGGCGCATGTGGATGCATTCCTTGGATGAGCCTAGCCGAGTCGAGTGCTAAGAGCCAAGGGCTTGGGGACTAGATGTGGTCGTGTAGACTCAATACCATTCCTAACCCAAGATACGGAGTGCGTAAATCCGTTCTATGTGTGGGTTCCAGATAATTGCTTGCTCACGTGTTTGTTCATGCATAGCATATGATTGATTTTAACTTGCTTGTTATGGTACGGAACTAAGGGAATTCTCACTAAGCTAGTGTAGCTTATACCCCCATGGTTGTTTAAATGAACAGTTTCTCAAGAATGCAAAGTAGGGACCGAATTAGTTGGAGCCAGGAATGACTCTGGGATTTCGGCAAAGAATACGAATGTTTGAAGTTATCTGGTAGTTTTATGTGTTGGAATCTCTCATAATATTTTGATGATAAAAAAAAGGAGTAAAAGTTTTTTTTTTAACAAATAAATAAAGTATAGCAATCAAAACCAAAATCAAAACCAAAACCAAAATATTTCATGATTGAACTAATCATCAGATTTTTTAGAAATTGTTTCAGAAGGTAGTTCAGAGTCATTTTCAGAAGGTATTTCAGATTCATTTTCAGAAGGAAGATCAGAAACTAAATCTGTTCCAGAACAGAAGATGCACAGAATGTTGCGAATTTATTTATACCTTATCATCTGAAGGCCTGACTCCACGAAATGAATATATTTGGGTAGTATATTCATTTTGTTCCACTAAAGTTGGATAAAATATCCAAGGGGATTTATTTCATCAATTTTATTATAAGTTACGTCTATTTAATTTTCTTGAGGAAGAAGATCGTCAGATTTTTATGTTTCACGTGGTCAGCAAATTCCTAAAGATAAGGGATATATTTTACCAAGTTCATGTTGGTTCAAATTTTCGAAACGAAGATCTTTTAAAGCTTATCTTCAAGGATAAAGGATATCACTATTTTTATGGGATAGTTTGTTGAAGTATTTATCCAAATTGTTATGGATAAACATATCAAGATATATGAGACATTATCAGATGACAGCATCAACGAAATTTGGATAAAGCTAAGAAGATTATTCGGGATTGATCATACACGTAACAGACACTTCAAAGGAGGGAATTTGCCAAGTCAAATATTTTCAATTTGAGAAGAATTCGAATTGTTTTGAACGACTTCTTTGCTAGCCGTTGAGATAAAACAATATATAGAGGAAGCACAACAACAAGGAAGATATGATGAGAAGAACGAATCTTGCTCTAACTCTCTGTTGAAAGAAAAAGTCTTCGAGTGCATTTCTCTCAAAAGTCCTTGCGTTACAAAGTGTTCACAATATTTTTGTTCGAAAGATAGGATATTTATTGTATTTCCTTGATTGAGTATCATTCAATTTTTTTTAGTGAGGTTGAGTGTTGCAAGTTATCTGTTAGACCAATTGTGTGTTATAGGATAACCGTGAGAATTGGGACAGAGTGTATTGTAGCCAAGAGGATTGGCAAGACAAGCTTGTAACTTTTGATTTTGGATATAGTGGAACAAACCGGTGTGGAATACCGGGTCCCCAACGTGGAGTTGGAAGAGAGGACTGACGCTCGAGGCGGAACCTCTATAAATCGATTTGCATTTTTCTCTACCCTACTCTTTTTATTTTCGTGCAATTTATATTGAAGTATTTGATAAACTGTCACGTTTCAGAACCTGTTTCAGAGAGTACTTCAGAGAGTTGTCTGTATTCCGCATAAAATTAAATTTGATCTGTTTTGAATTAAAATAGATATACAAGTGTGATTATCAGCTGTGATTAGTTTCTAAACAGCAAGTTTAATTAATTCTAAGTTTAATAAAGTAATCAAAAGGAAGTGAATTGAAAATTTCGAAAAGAATTTATTTTTGTGAAAAAGCAATTCACCCCCCCTCTTGCTTACATTATTGGGACCAACAATTGGTATCAGAGCTTGCCTCAATTATTATTGAGTGATCCAAGTATCATGGCTGAAACAAATATTGCAGTGAATAGAGCACCTTATTTTAATGGTTCTAATTATCCTTATTGGAAAATGCGCATGGAGACTTACATCAAGGCTAATGATTTTGACTCATGGCAGGTGATTTCAGTTGGAGACTATCAAGTGAACGTGACTGCTGAAGCACAATTAACTCAAGATCAGAAGAGAGCAATAGAGAAGAACAACAAGGCTAAGAACCTTCTTCTAACTACTATCTCACCATCTGAATTCTATTTAATTTCATCTTGCATTACTGCTAAGCAAGTATGGGATACACTTAGTGAGACCTATGAAGGAACGAGAACAATTAAAGATACTAAAATCAATGCTCTCTTGCAAAGATATGAATTGTTCAAATTCAAACCTGAAGAGAAAATTAAAGATGCTTTTGATAGATTTGTTTCTATAACTAACGAGCTAGCTTCTCTTGGAAAGAAGATAGAGGAAGCTGATCTTGTCAGGAAAATACTAAGGATCTTACCTATAGCTTGGGATGCAAAGAAAACGGCCATTGAAGAAGCAAATGATCTCAGCGCTTTAACCTTAAGTCAACTCAAGGAGAAACTGATGGCGTATCAATCTCACATAGATGCTACTGAAGAAGCAGAAGGAAGCAAGAAAGCCATTGCTTTTAAAGCAAAGGAAGTTCATGCGGATGCATCAGATTCAGAGACCAGTAGCAATGATAGTGATGACATCAACTTGTTGGCTAAAAGAATTGGCAAAATTCTGAGAAGAAAGCAAGGTAAGAAATTTACTAAAAAATTCGAAACTAAGAGATATGATGCAGGTAAATTCTTCAAGGACAAAGACAAGAAAAAGGAGATGAAAGAAGAGAAGAAACAAGAAATTATTTGTTATGAATGCAAGAAGCCTGGTCACATTAAATACGAGTGTCCATCACTGATTAAGAAAATTGAGAAGTTCAAAAAGAGAAACAAAGCCTTGATGGCGACGTGGAGTGACCTTGACGAATCAGAGACAGATTCAGAGGATAACTCAGAGGATGAAAAGGATGATTCAAACATATGCTTAATGGCACAATCTGAGGTAAATTCAGAACTTGATTATGTTTCTGATGAGGATGTAATGATTGAAATGCAAAACTTATTGAAATCATTGAAAAAGGCACATGTTAAAATAAATAAACTTGATTCTGAAGTTAAATCTCTCAAAAATGAAAAGGAAGTTGTTATTCAAACAAATAGGTTACTTATGGATGAAAACGACATATTGAAACATGATAATGAAAAATTACATGTGAAAGTGAATAAATTCATGAGAGAGAATAGTATACTAAAAGAAGAGACTAAAGAACTTAACAGAAGAATAGGAGACTTATCTCAATCACTAAAGAATACGTTCAGTAAGTTCAATGAGAGTGACAAAAAGTTAAATATGTTGATTTCCTCTCAAAGAACTGATAAAATAAAATATGGCTTAGGATTTGAACAAGGTAGCAGTAGTAAGAATGTTCAAAAAACTGTATTTGTTAAAGGAAAAGAATCCTTATTTAAGGAAACATCTACAGTTAACAACACTGTAACAAAGAAAAAATCTGACAGTCCAGTCAGAGGGTATTTCAGAGGGTATATCAGAAGGTACCCAGATCAGAACAGAAACTTTACAAGAAGAGGGCAAGTGAAGGAACAGGTAAGAGGATATTCTAGAAAATATCCACATCAGTTCCAGAACAGGAACAATAGATATGGGAATAGTTATTCTTATGCTTGTTATTTTTGTAATAAAATTGGCCATATTGAGAAGTTTTGTTTCTACAAGAAAAACAAGCTCATGAAACAACAAGTTGATAACTTTGAAAAGAAGAGCTTGAATTTCAAAGGACCCAAACTTGTTTGGGTTCCTAAGAAGGTTTAACCCTTTGTTGATACATGTAGGAACAAGAAGCAAAGCTTAAAGGAAAATGGTATCTCGACAGTGGGTGTTCGGGACATATGACTGGAGATGCTTCTTTGTTCACAAGTATTAATTGGAAAGAAAGAGGATATGTTAAGTTTGGTGACAATAGTAAAGGTAAAATAGTGGCAACAGGTACTATTGGTCTATCTCCTCATACAATTGAAAATGTTTCTCTTGTTGTTGGATTAAAACATAATTTATTAAGTATAAGTCAATTATGTGACAAGGGTTACAAAATGATTTTCGAACATGATAAATGTTATGCTTATGACAAGAATGGAACAAAACTATTTGAAGGATATAGAAACAAGAATGTTTATTTAGTCAAACCTTCAAATGTAACTTTCGAAAAATGTTTCTTTGCTATGTCTGAAAATATAAAAATATGGCATAGAAGACTTGGTCATGTTAATTTCAATCAACTCGAAAAACTATCCAAGAAGAAAATTATTTTTGGCTTACCAAGAATAAATATAAAACAAGACATTAAATGTGAAACATGTATGAAAAATAAAATGGTTTCGTCACCTCATAAAAGCAAGAATGTAATCTCTACTAAAAGACCATTGGAATTGTTGCATTTAGATTTATTTGGTCCAACAAGAACTTTAAGTCTTGGTGGATGTCGTTTTGGTCTTGTAATTGTTGATGATTATTCTAGATATACATGGGTGTTTTTCTTAAAACAGAAGAGTAACACATTTGAAGTATTTGAAAGATTTGCTAAGCAAATTCAAAATGAAAAAGGAATGTCCATAATAAGTTTAAGAACCGATCATGGAAGAGAGTTTGACAATGCTTTATTCATAAATTTTTGCGATGAAAATGGTATAGCTCATAATTTTTCCGCTCCTTATACTCCTCAACAAAACGGGGTTGTAGAAAGGAAGAATAGAACTCTTCAAGAAATGACAAGAACTTTGTTAAATGAAAACAAAGTAGCTGAGTTTTTATGGGCAGAGGCTGTATCAACAGCATGTTACATAATAAATAGAGTGTATCTAAGACCATTAACTTCAAAAACATCATATGAGTTGTTTAAAGGAAGAAAACCTACTGTATCTTATTTTCATGCTTTTGGATCTAAGTGTTATGTGTTGAAAAACAATCTAAATATGGGAAAATTTGATGAAAGATCCGAAGAATGTTTATTTGTAGGATATTCCTTGAACAGTAGAGCTTATCGTGTTTTTAACTTAAAAACAAGAATAATCGAAGAAACTATAAATGTAAAATTTATTGAGAAAATTGAGGATGATGATTTTGATGATGAAGAGAGTGAAGAATTAGTTAAAAAGGAGGATATTAGTTCTCAAGCAAAAGATGAGCAGAATTCTGAAACATCAGAAGAAGTTGCTCCTCAAAATGATACAGAAACTGAGTCAGAAGAAAACTCAGAAACTCCTTCAGAAGCTATTTCAGAAGGTATTTCAGAAAGTAGCAGAAACTGGAGGTATGTATCTGCACATCCATCTGAGCAAATTATTGGTGATTTAAATACAGGAGTAAGAACTAGAAGTAGTTTACAAGAATTTGAAAGTCATTTTGCTTTAATATCAGAAATTGAACCTAGTAATATTGATGAAGCATTAAATGATAATAATTGGATTGAAGCAATGCAAGAAGAACTCAATCAATTCCAAAGAAATCAAGTATGGAATTTAGTACCGTGTCCTAAGGATAAATCAATAATAGGCACCAAATGGGTATTTAAAAACAAACTTGATGAAAATGGAAAAATAGTCAGAAACAAAGCTAGACTTGTAGCTAAAGGATATTCACAAGAAGAAGGAATAGATTATGATGAAACATATGCACCTGTAGCTAGGCTTGAAGCAATTAGATTATTACTTGCTTTTGCATGTTACAAAGATTTTAAATTATTCCAAATGGATGTTAAAAGTGCTTTTTTAAATGGTTATATTAAAGAGGAAGTTTATGTACATCAACCACCTGGATTTGAAGATCCATCAAAAGAAGATTATGTATTTAAGCTAAGAAAAGCGTTATATGGTCTTAAACAAGCTCCTAGAGCTTGGTATGAAAGATTAAGTGAATTTTTGATCTCAAATGGTTTTTCAAGAGGAAAAGTGGATACAACTTTGTTCTTAAAACATTTTGAACAAGATATTCTGATTGTTCAAATTTATGTTGATGATATCATTTTTGGATCAACTAATGAGAAATATTGCAAAGAATTCTCTAGTATGATGCAGGCTGAATTTGAGATGTCCATGATGGGAGAGCTAAATTTCTTTCTTGGTTTGCAAATTAAGCAAACAAAAGATGGAATTTTTATCCATCAAGAGAAATATACAAAACAAATAGTGAAGAAGTTTGGTTTTGAGAATTGTAAAGGAGCTGCAACTCCAATGAGCACAACTACAAGGTTAGATCTTGATTCTAAAGGGAAAAAGGTAAATGAAAAGTTATATAGAAGCTTAATTGGTTCTTTATTATATCTTACAGCTTCTAGACCTGATATATTGTTTGCTGTATGCTTATGTGCTAGATTTCAAAGTGCACCTACTGAATTACATTTAAAAACAGTTAAAAGAATCTTTAAGTACATTTCTTGTACATCTAAGATAGGCATTTGGTTTCCAAAGAATAAAAATTTTGAATTACTAGGATATTCAGATGCAGATTATGCAGGATGTAAAGTAGATAGAAAAAGTACTTCAGGTACATGTCAATTTTTAGGAGATAAATTAATATCTTGGTCTTCAAAGAAACAAAATTCTGTAGCTCTTTCAACAGCTGAGGCAGAATATATTTCAATTGGAAATTGCTGTGCTCAAATCTTATGGATAAAACAACAATTGAATGATTATGGAATTAATTGCAAAAATGTACCAATAAAATGTGATAATACTAGTGCAATTAATTTAACCAAAAATCCAGTTCAACATTCAAGAACAAAACATATTGAAATAAGACATCATTTCATAAGGGATCATGTAAATATTGGCAATATTAGTATTAATTTTGTCCCTACAGAAAGACAATTAGCTGACATTTTTACAAAACCCCTTGAAAAATCTCGATTTGAATTTATTCGTAATGAAATAGGAATATGTAATCCTTTGTAATTTCTGATATTTATTTTGCATTAATTGCTCGATCAGAAATTTCATTAGATTCATTTTCTTATACTCAAGTAGTCTCAATTTACGAGATTCTTTATGTTGGAAACATAAATTCGTGTTAAGAGGATTACACGATTAAAGAGGATGAATAAAAGATATTTTGTTTTCTGTTGGAAATCTAAACAGAATTAATAACTGATCTTGTGCATCGTGCAATTTTTAACCATCGATTTTTTCTCTCTCCTTCCATTTCAAAATTTATCTTTTCTCTCTCAATCTGCAAAATCCTCTCGTGTGTTGTTCAAACCCTCACGTTTTTCCTTCAACATATGGCTCCAAGAAAATCTTCCCGAATTCAATCCAAGGGTTTCAAATCTAAACCATCTAAAACCCCCGTTGAAATCTCTGTGGATTCTGACTCTCAACACAGTTCGAAATCATCTAAGGGTGTTCATGTTGAAACAACACCAAAGGCAACCGCGATAAGGTCTAAAGCATCTCAAGATCCTTCTTTGGCAAAGGATACTGAAAAAGAAGTGACTGAGGAAAAGAGTTCATCTGAGGAACTCGCTTCTGAATCCACTAAGGAAAAGGAAGTTGATAACGAAAGTGGTTCAGAATCGGATGCTGAATCAGAAGCTGATTCAGACGCAAAATCAGAGAGTGCGAAAGCAAGCTCTGAATCTACCTCACCTCTCCGTCTTTTCAGAAAAAGAAAGCTGACCCTAAGAAGGTATCAAAAAGGGGAAATAAACAGAAGGAGGAAACCCTAAAACCTGTCAGGTTGGTTAAATCCAAAATCCACCCTTGTTCTTTTATCGATTTCCAATTCTTTGAAAAGAAAGGATTTTATGCTGTTTTTGGCTAGACAGAATAGGAGCTAAAGGGTTGTGATTTACGCATTGATATAATTGGAGAATTAGTTGAAGAATTTTACAAGAATCTGAAATTTGAAAATGAGACTTTGTTGATCTCGAAAGTTGGAGGAAAAAGGATCGTGGTCAATAGAAAGATGCTGATTGATTGTTTAGGTCTGTTAGATCATGGGGATGATCACGAGCTGATAACCTTAGGTAGAAATGAATCTATGCAACTCTTGAATGATGGCATTGGAAAGTTTCATGCCAAAGATATTTTCATTTCTGAATTCGAGTTGTTGATAAGGTTGCTGCACAAGATTGTTATCGAGTGCATATTACCAAAGAAAGGAAGTCCTACTTCCATTTCTAAAGAGGAAGCAATCATTGTTCTGGGGATGAAGTTGCAAAAACAACTAGACTTGCCTAGGATTATCTTACGGCACATGTGGAGAAATAAAAAGCACATGATTTATGGAAACATAATCATGAAAATTTTGCAAAAACATCATGTGAAGATGCCTAAGCATGTTCGTAGTCCTCAAATAATGAAGAAGATTGGTGATAAAGTGATTAAGCACATGAGTATTTCGATAAAGGAGAAATTTTGGTACAGCATTGATGGAGCTTTCTATGTTCATCCGAAGAATCGCAAGAGAGAATTGACTCTCAAAAGAATCTTGGACGAAATAGAAAAAGAGGATCCACATGGTGTTGAAAATCAAAGAAGAGGAAATCTGATAAGGATGCCAAAGGAAAAGGGAAGGCTCCTGTTGCAGCAAAGAAGAGAAAAAGGGATTATGAGTTGGGGACTGGGAAGAAGTTTGAGATCAAAGAAGGGCAGACTGTTGAATCAGATTCTGATTCAGAGACTGAATCAGAGGGTATTCCCTTGAAGCCACCAGGAGAGACGTCCCAACCTATCTCTCTCCAACAGATTGACAATCTCATTTCTTCTCGAATGGAAGCATTCTTGAAGAAATTTGATTTGTCCTCTGTTCAAAAATCTCCTTTAGTCCTCCCCGCTCCTCAAGTGGAAACCACTCCATCTGAGCCAATTTCTGATCCTGTCTTTCCTACAACAACACCTGGTTCATCATCTCCACCTGCGGCTGACATTCCTAAAGATCCAACATCTCCATCAGCTGCTGGAATCCCTCATATTGCTGATCCTGACTCCATTCCACCTACAGAGGATGTAGAGCAACCAGCAGAACATGTTCCTGAACCAACTCCACCAGTTGCTGATCCAATGGAACAAGTTCCTGCTACTGCTGAGGAAACCCCTGTTGCAGCTAAAGACATTCCTGTTGACCCTACTCCTGAACAACAAGCTGCGGTTTCTCTCCTATCCATCCCTCAACAATCCCCTGCTGAACAACAAACTGATGTTACACAATCTCCAACTCCTGCTAAATTCTCTGGCAGGAAGAAATCTCTGGCAAGGAAGAAAACATCTAGAAAGAAATAGAGTCTCTTTATTTTTTTTTTTTTGCGAATTTTCTATATTTTGTTTTTTTGTAATGAAAATATTTTTCTTTTGGATATTTTTGTGATATTTTCTGTTATGCTGAAATCTCTATATTTCCTTGACTTGAATGAATTTTATATGCATAAATTCAGGGGAGTTATTTTTTTTCTGATAACAAAAAGGGGGAGAAGATATATGATGAAAAACAAATCTTAAGATATCAATATAGTTTGTGCAATATGCTTATGATATGAGATTTGATTATATTTGTGAGTTAGTGATTGATCCGTATGTATGAGTTTTGGTTAAATCTGATATGTTTTTGATATATGATATTATATTTGTTTTTAATCATAAGGTTTTGTTATCTTCAAAAAGGGGGAGAATGTTGGAATCTCTCATAATATTTTGATGATAACAAAAAGGAGTAAAAAGTTTTTTTTTAACAAATAAATAAAGTATAGCAATCAAAACCAAAACCAAAATATTTCATGATTGAACTAATCATCAGATTTTTTAGAAATTGTTTCAGAAGGTAGTTCAGAGTCATTTTCAGAAGGTATTTCAGATTCATTTTCAGAAGGAAGATCAGAAACTAAATCTGTTCCAGAACAGAAGATGCACAGAATGTTGCGAATTTATTTATACCTATCATCTGAAGGCCTGACTCCACGAAATGAATATATTTGGGTAGTATATTCATTTGTTCCACTAAAGTTGGATAAAATATCCAAGGAGATTTATTTCATCAATTTTATTATAAGTTACGTCTATTTAATTTTCTTGAGGAAGAAGATCGTCAGATTTTTATGTTCACGTGTCAGCAAATTCCTAAAGATAAGGGATATATTTTACCAAGTTCATTTGGTTCAAATTTTTCGAAACGAAGATCTTTTAAAGCTTATCTTCAAGGATAAAGGATATCACTATTTTTATGGGATAGTTTGTTGAAGTATTTATCCAAATTGTTATGGATAAACATATCAAGATATATGAGACATTATCAGATGACAGCATCAACGAAATTTGGATAAAGCTAAGAAGATTATTCGGGATTGATCATACACGTAACAGACACTTCAAAGGAGGAATTTGCCAAGTCAAAATATTTTCAATTTGAAGAATTCGAATTGTTTTGAACGACTTCTTTACTAGCCGTTGAGATAAAACAATATATAGAGGAAGCACAACAACGAGGAAGATATGATGAGAAGAACGAATCTTGCTCTAACTCTCTGTTGAAAGAAAAAGTCTTCGAGTGCATTTCTCTCAAAAGTCCTTGTGTTACAAAGTGTTCACAATATTTTTGTTCGAAAAATAGGATATTTATTGTATTTCCTTGATTGAGTATCATTCAAATTTTTTTTAGTGAGGTTGAGTGTTGCAAGTTATCTGTTAGACCAATTGTGTGTTATAGGATAACCGTGAGAATTGGGACAGAGTGTATTGTAGCCAAGAGGATTGGCAAGACAAGCTTGTAACTTTTGATTTTGGATATAGTGGAACAAACCAGTGTGGAATACCGGGTCCCCAACGTGGAGTTAGAAGAGAGGACTGACGCTCGAGGCGGAACCTCTATAAATCGATTTGCATTTTTCTCTACCCTAATCTTTTTATTTTCGTGCAATTATATTGAAGTATTTGATAAACTGTCACGTTTCAGAACCTGTTTCAGAGAGTACTTCAGAGAGTTATCTGTATTCCGCATAAAATTAAATTTGATCTGTTTTGAATTAAAATAGATATACAAGTGATTATCAGCTGTTTAGTTTCTAAACAGCAAGTTTAATTAATTCTAAGTTTAATAAAGTAATCAAAAGGAAGTGAATTGAAAATTTCGAAAAGAATTTATTTTTTGTGAATAAGCAATTCACCCCCCTATTGCTTACATTATTGGGACCAACATTATGAATTGTCTTGTAATAGTTTATGTAGGGAAGTCCATGGACGAATGAAATTGAAGTTGAATGATTTGTATTTTGAAGTATAGTGATTCGAATATGAAGTTTAGTGGATTGTATCTGAAATATAGTAAATTTGCATTTCCTTTACATTGTTACTCAATTGTATCAACATAAAATGTATCATTCCGATGTGTCTCCTTTATGTGTTAGACGCCTTGTACATAGTATGGAAGCCTTCGCATGACTGAGGTGGTCATTCTTAGGCTTTAATATTGTGTACGGTGGACTGCCACGTTTAGGGTACTCTTCGGGGCATGACAACGTGATAATCTGTCATACTCAATATTAAAGCTTAAGTATGACAACCTTAGTCATACCAAAAGTTTCGATACCGGATGTAAGGCTTACCTTCACAATCATAGAGGACCATCTTTGAAACAAGTTGTTTAAGAAGATATTTATATAGCAATTAAGAATGGAAATCATAACATAAACATCTTAATATATGAACATATAAAGGTCTTACAATATATCATAGGGGCATTTCCCTATCAAAAGATAAAGTCTATCCAAGTCTATTCAAAATAAATACATTGGAGATTTACTTAAAAGTTTAAGTCTACTACTAGTCTTTGATTTTATCCAAAAACTCCATAGTCCAAAAGGTAGTACCTGAGAGAAATATCCCTGGGGCTTCAACTATAGGTAGGGGTGCTGCAATAGATATCTATAAGAGGGTAAGCTTCTTGCTTAGTGAGAATTAATTTCACAAATAAAGAACTTGGACAATCAATATCAAAACAAGTTATTTAAACAAGCATATGAGATGTAATCAAACACATGAGCAAACAATACATATGATTTCCGGAAATCATATGTTGAATGGATTTACCTCTTCATTTGAGGTTAGGTGTTCTGGGCAACAAGGCCATAGTTTTCAAGTGAAGTTTTTGTAGTTTTTATACTAGCCACTACTAGCCGTTAAAATGTAGCTATTTTAGGTGTCCACCCACTATTTCATTATGGGCTATCAATTGCCATAGAGTAGAATTTCAGGTTCTACTGTCCTCATTACTATGCCCTTGTCCCACCAAGGGTATAGTAATGAATGCAATGTGAATCACTATGTGTAATGCATGAATAATTTTATTTATGTAATCATGGCATAATATTAGATATCTTAAAAGTGATCATATAATTCGCAGATAAATCATTCATATACTAAATCATACAATGATTAGTTAACAATTCCCGCTTCGATATACTTAATATAATTTCAATCATATAAGTAAGGAAAATGCGCTATCATGTTTTTATCTTTTCCTAATTCTAGTGCCTCTAAACTACAAGAAAAAACATAAGTATAGAAATGTAAGAATTTAAACTCACTCAGCCATGGTAGTAGAAGCTCCTAGTCAAAGTAATCCTCTGGGTAGGGAAGCTCGGACTCCACGTCACCAAAACAAGAGAAATACCCAAAATGAGTATTTCTTGAAAGTTCTACTTGAACTTGTAATTCTATTTCACTAAGCTCGTCAAAAATCATATAGAGTGAAATTCTAACTTAAAACGGCCATAACTTGTTCATTTTAACTCGGAATTTCGTGTATTATATATTGTTTTCTATCTATTCAAAAAGATCTATTTTTAAGGTTTTTTTTTTCAGAAAAGATCATTTGTGCCTCTAAAAGATAGGTAAAGAATCAGTATGAAAATCCTAGCCTTTAAAACATGATTTTTTTTTCCAAACTTTTTGTCACGCCCTGAAAGGTACCTTAAACGTGGCAATCCACCGTATACAATATTAAAGCCTAAGAATGACCACCTCAGTCACGCGAAGGCTTCCATACTATGTACAAGGCGTCTAACACATGGAGGAGACTCATCGGAGTAATGCATTTTATGTTGATACAACTTGAGAACAATGTAAAGGAAATTCAATTCACTATTCTTCAAAAATACAACTCATTAACTTCAATTACAATTCATCAAAAGATTCTACTACATAAACTATTACAAGGCAAATAATAAAACCTAGCTAATAACTTCAAACATTCTTATGTCTTGCCGGAATCCTGAAGTCATTCTCGACTTCAACCATCTCAGTCCCCACTTAGCATTCTTGAGATAACCTGTTCATTTAAACAACTATTGGGGTATAAGCTACACTAGCTTAGTGAGTGAAAACTTCCAGGATTACATTTATAACACGTCATACAATCAAGTGATTAGTCAGACAAGTGATATGCATCAAACTCGTGAATTCAACAAACATATGACCTGCCGGAAATCATATGTGGATGGACTTACGCCCTCCATCCCGGGTTAGCAGATTAACGAATCCTGCGGTACGACCAAGACCGTTTCAGCTTACGGACAACTATAAACTATAAAATCGTTTAAGGTACAACGATAAACCAACAAATGCTAATGCTCCATCCCCATCGTGTATGAATGAGTTCAATTTCATCTTCAATTCCGAATAATCAATTATACCAATTCTTTTAAGTGATCAGTCAATAATCGCAGACAATCAATTCTAATTCATCTATACAAGCAATAGTTAATCACTCGGCTTCGATATTCTTCATTCCATTTCTCATATTAACAGCAAGCATACATAGTTCCCATTCGTCCCCATCATGCATATCCATTTTATCTTTACCAAATATCTAGTGCAACTATTATTACAATCACATACAATAAATGAAATCGGAAGTAATACTCACTCGGCCATTGGATCACCGGTCTCTTAGTATAAGTAATCCGGTGGTAGGGAATCGTCGATATCGGGGTCACCTAAAAAGGAAGAAATACCCTAATAAGTATTTCATCACTTAACTAGTCCAAGCTATCTCACACAATCTATCAAATTCGTAATTCTCGTCCTAAGCGGGAATTCCAACTTAAAACGGCCATAACTTGGTCATTTTAACTCGGAATCTCGCAAATTATATATCGATTTCTATCTACTTCGAAAGATCTATCTATTTCTAATATTATTTTTAAGTTTTGAAAACATTTAGGTCTCGGAACAGAGGGATCAGATCTGATCAGTAACGGTTTCCGATTCCGAAAAATAGTTTTGTAAATGTTTGTAATGTTTCTACTATGTAGATTAGCTATACATGCAATATGAATGATTTCCTAACATGAATGACATGAGATGAGTTTAATGTATGCATGATCTTGATGATTTTTGCTAAAAGGAAATTTTATAACTTTTTATCTTGCAAGACCATAATAACAACTACTTATGAAAAATCTAGTTTTCTAACTTTGATTATTTCCATTTGTTTTGCATTTATTACTTAAGAAAATATAATTATTTTTGTTAAAATTGAGTCTTCATTATATCTATTACTTATGACTTTCATTTCTTCATAAAAATTTCCATTTTGCACTTTGTAAACATGTTTTCAAGTGGGGTTGATTCCAAAATCCGAATTTTACAAAAATTAGTTTTTGAGTGATTCCTTTAAGTAAAAAAAAATCATTTGATACTTAGAAATTTAAGGCTCAACCATATATAACTACTAAGGGCTTCATTCTTACACAAAAATTTGCATTTTACGCTTTGCAAATATGTTTTCCAATATGATCTACTCAAAAATCCGAATTTTAGAAAATCCACTTTTTGCATGATTCCTTTGGGAAAAACTTGTTTAATGCATTAAAATTTAAGGCTTCACTATATCAATTACTTAAGGACTTCATTTAACACATAAAACATCCATTTTGAGCTTGAATACTAGGTGTTCTTATGGCCTTCATTCAAAATTACGAATTTCACAAATTGACTACTAACTTAAAATTTTCCATTTTAATTCCATTACTTGTTTTACACATTACTCATGCCTAAACTCATTTTAACTTGTAAAAATCATTGCTCAATGATATCTATTACCTATATACTTCATTTTTCACATAAAACATGAGTTTTGGAGTTGATACATGGGTTCTAAAAATTAGTCTTGGTTGGGATCCGAATTTACAAAATTCATTTTTGGTTATATCTTTTGATAAAATCTATCTAAGCTCATGAAAATCCATTCCTTACATATCCTATCCTAAGAGCCTTTCATTTCTTAAATAAAAACTTCATTTTTGAGTTGGAAAACATGTTTTTAAAATAGGCCTTGGCCAAAATCCGAAAATAGAATTTTTATTTTGAAAATAACTTTTGAAAATCACTTTTGATTCTTGTAAAAAGAAGTCTTGATGATATACATATGTTAAGCCTTCATTTTCTTAAGTAAAAATTATATTTTGACACTTGGAAAGTGGTTTTTAAATATTGGTCTTGCCAAAATACGAATTTCACCAATTTTGTTCAAGTTCAAATTTAAAGTCTACACATAATATGAACATACACCTAGATGAAACCCATGAAAACAAACTTTAAACTCATAGATCTAAACTTTGCTCATCAAAATTTCTCATTTATGTTATCTATACCCTAAGCCCTTCATTTTAAATGAAAAATACACATTTTGAAGTTGAAAAACCACTTTTCTAACTATGGTTCCATTTTCATCCGAATTTTCAAAAATCATTTTGCTTGAAAATAAAATAGATCTTGAGTTTCCTATAACTTTCCTACCATCATCATATTATAGCAAGTTGTTCATGAACATAAACAAAGATCTAATGCATCTATGAACTCAAAACTTTAGATCTAGTATTCTAAACTAGTTTTACATGCATGAATCACTAAGATAGACATGTGAATGCTAGATCTATGCATAAATCATAAGGAATAACAAAAATAACAACTTAAATAACAAGATCTATGGCATAAACAAAAATCAAAGCCATAAAAAGTTAGATCTACAAAATATAATAACTTTAAACAAGAAAATAATTATAATACAAGGTAATAAAAGTGGAGAAGAGAAAGATTTCATTTTTGGCATCATCATCCTAAGCTTTTAAGCTTATGGAAGTTCATTTGATGCATGAAACCTTCATTATACTTTACCTATATCACCTATGGAGCTTTGGGATGAAGATTTGCTTAGAAAATCTTTAAAATGGTGTGGAAGCCAAGGAAGGGGGCAGCTTTGTTTATTGGAGAAGAACAAGAGAAATGAAGAAAAGAGAGGAAAAATGAGAGAGAAAGAAAGAAGAAAGAGGAAAGTGAATAAATGAAGGAGAGAGAAAGTGAGTGTATTAATTGAGAAAAGAGAGAAAAAAAATAAAACAAGGGCAGCCAAAGGGAGAGGGGCTGCTGCACGTGAAAAGAGAGGGAGGAGAGAGGGTTGATGAAATTTGACTTGAATTTGAATTGTGTAATAAATGTATAATGTAACTTTCTTAAGAAGGAGTGAAAAATAATTAATTTGGTCAAAATGGAGTAAATGAAGGACAATGGCAGCCATCAAGGAGTCAAAAATCTGCCATGAATAGATATAATGAAGTGTAAAAAGATTGAAGTGAAAAGGAAGTGATATGTGTAAGGTGTACTTGAAGGTATGGGTTGTAAAAGTACTTTATTAATAAAATAAATTAAAATAAAATAAAATTGGAAAATTTATTCCAAATAATTGTAGCAGAATTTTCATAATAAAAATTAAATAATTATTTGAATTATTTTAGTATTTTAACAAATACGTTACCGGCACGATCAAAATACGCGAATATGGGCTATAAATAATATTTTTATAACCCGAAAAATTCTAGAAAAATATTTTATGGGAATAAAAATATTTTTAAAATATTTTCCAATTATTAAATTAATTTATTTTATTTTTAGTACCGGGTCTTAAACAGAATCTGATCCCGTAAAGACCCGAAACGAACTAAATTTTAGAAAAATAAAATTTTCTATAACATATAAAATATTTATATTAAAATATAAGACTTTATAAGAATAATAAAATTTTGTAATAAAATAAAAATGAATAGTGCAAAAGTCTAATCAATTACCGGTAATAATGGAAATACGATAAAAATGTTATAACTGTAACTTTTATAACCCGAAAAATTATATAACTGATATATTTAGAAATCTTATGAAATTACGAGTCTAACGGTACTATTGGTATATTTTTTATGTCTCAAGCCCTGGGACACGCTTTTCGAAGTCTGTATCCGAACGGGTTCGAAATAGGTCAAAAATTTACTAATCTGATATTTTTAAACAAACTCATATTACTATGAGTTATTCCACATATTTAGCTACGCCTTGGCCTCTAGGGTTAGGGGCACTAAGTTGCCGGACTTAGGCTATTGCATTCCGATTAAGGTTTCTGGGTGATTTTTCAGGTTTAGACTTTTGTCAATTTGGAAACTGATATTTATGTTTATACAACATTTTTAATTTGAGAAATCTATTTTTAAATTTTATTTTTGTAAGTATTTAATATCTCTTAATGTTTTTGGAATTCTTAAATCGAGTTTTATTTCCAAAGGTCAATCATTATTTACTTTTTAATAGTTTGTTTTTGGGCTTTATATTACCCGATTTTATAAGTTGGAGTTAATTATGGAATTTTTTGTACGTCGTAGTTTTGAATTTGAAGACCACTGTGTTCTTATTTTATTTTTTTAAAGATTTTCATTTTCTCAAGATTAAGAAGTTTATGTATTCGTTCGCGTTTTTGGACTAGTTGAAATTTGGTTTTAATTTGGAGTGATTTCTAGGGTTTATTTTCGAAGTCCATCTTAAAATTATTTATTGAAATTTTTCGGGGCTTACACTTTTTATCAACAAAAAATCCCATAGCAAACATGTAAGCCCCTAGATTTTTCGGTAATATAAGTAAACCCTAAGAATAGGAAGTCAAACCGGAACCCTAAAGTTAACCTAGTTCTATATTAGTCTAGTAGATTTAGATTAGGCAATCCCGTGTTCTTAAACCCTAGACAATGAAATTGAGATAATTATGGAAAATGGTTCATAATAATATAGGAAAGCTTAAAAATATCAGATTCACAATTTTCTAGTGTCTTTTAGATCCAAACGGGATCAGTTTTCAAAAACCGTGCCCTGGTGCACCAGATAGTGAAAATATTCTGACAACACCAATAGACTCGTAAAAATATAAGGTTTTCAAAAATATTAGTTTTAAAATTTTTCGATAACTAAAAATATCAAATATAGGCCGTTTACACATATTTTCTTTACTACCAGTGTTTTAATTGTTTAGTTTACTATTCATAGTACTATTTCTACTATTCATTACTATTTCTCTATCTCTACTTTTTCTTACACTCTATTTTTACACACTACCATACCTATACTTTACAATTTACCTTTCCTATACAACTTTAATCACATCACACTTTACACATTTTTTTTATTACAAAACAACAAAATAAATAATTTCCTCCCTCCTTTACAAGCCAAAACTAGCGCCTCCCTCTCTCTCATCCATCAATTTAGTTTCTTTTTTAATTTACTTAATTACATCTAATTTCCACTCAAAAAACCTATAAATACCCCATTCGTCATTCATTCTTTCACAAAACTTATTTCCTACAAAAACTCAACCAAAATTTCTTTGCAAACACTCTCTCTCAAATACTCTCTTAAGTTCTCTCTTCTCTCTATAAAACCATTTCCTACATAATACTACAGCTCATTCTTTTCCTCTTCAACAAACACATAACCTTAGGTAAATTTCTTGTGTAAACCGCCAAAAATTTTCATAATCCTTAAAAATAATTCTATAAGTATAAATATCAAAAACCCGAAAAATCAACTTGAGATTAATTCTAGACCGAGTCAAATACCGGAAACGAAACCCTAAAACTCGAACCAAGTTAAAACTTAATTCCAAATGAGAACAAAAACGAGTTTTCTCAATCTTGAGAAAACAGGAACCCTTGAAACGAAATATAAAGTCTAACTACCGGTTTAATCAACGTCCGTACATCAATTAAAGTACCCAACCGTCTTCTAACACGCAAATCAAGACAATATATCCAAATAACGATCAACAGCAAAATCTTAAAACCTTTGATAAATTTCAGAAATCACAAATTTCAAATTCTCACCAAAAGTCAAACTGAGTCAACTCATAACCCTAGACTCGGTTAAACGATTCCGAGAACTAAAAACTATTAAATAATCACAAATAAAATAAAATATAAATTTTCGAGCTAAAAATTCTAAAACGATCAAGACTCGAAAATTATACGATCTTACGAATATCTCGACGAAAATGGAAATCAAAACGAAACCCTAAAAGTCAACAAGCCTATAACGAACTCTAGTGTTTAAGATCCGGCAATCCCGCATTTTCAAACCCTAGAAAACGAAATTAAGTTAATGACCTAGAATAGTTCGTAATAACATAGGATAACATAAAAATATCAGATTCGCGAATTTCGAGTGACCTTCGGACCCAAACGAGATCGGTTCTCGAAAAGCGTGTCCCGGAGCTCGGAATATAAAAAATATTCCGTTTATACCAATAGACTCGTAAAAATACAAGGATTCCAAAAATATCAGTTTTAGAATTTTTCGATAGTTAAAAATTTCAGATATCGCATTATTATGCGTATTTTTATTACTACCGGTACTTTAATTGTCTAGTCTACTATTCATAGTACTTTTCTACTATTCATTACTATTCATCTATCTCTACTTTTTCTTACACCTATTTCTTACACCTACATATCTATTTTCTTACTTTTTTTCATTTCCAATACAACTTTAATCACATCAAACTTTACACATTACTTCTTTATTACAAACAAATAAAACAAATAAATTTCTCTCTCCTCACATGCCCAAAACCGGCGCCTATCTCCCTCCCATGCATCTAATTATTTTTCTTCTTCAATTTATTTTATTACATCTAAATTCCACTCCAAAAATTCTATAAATACCACCTCTCCTCTTCTCATTTCTTCACATATTTCTCAAGTAAAGAATTTATGCAAAAATTCTCTCTAAACACTCTCTCCATACTCTTACAAGAACTCTCTTCTTGTAAGAAGAAAATCTCTCCTACCAAAACTTCTTTATGTAATACAACTACCATCTCTCCATAACCACATAACCATATTCACTACCATCTTCATACCTCTTACATACCTTAGGTAAATATTTCTTCCATCTATTATTATCCATGTCATGTAACTTAACATGACTATGGTGTTGTTTTGAAACTCATATGAGTAGTAAAAGCAACAACATGTTCATGTTTTGTTCTTGTACATAAGCTTCCTATTTTATTATGTTGTTATTATTATTGTGATTATTTGCTTATATATATAGTATTATGTACATTATGTATATATATTTATTTAGAGCATATAAGCTCATTTGTTATTTATTTATTTTCAAGTTATGCAATTTATTTATTTTATGCTGATATTAAGACTAGTATTTCTAGTCTTAGACTTGTCCATATCAAGTCAAAACAATCTTTTATTTATTTTCTTTAATCTTTCGGGACTAGTCCATTCTTAGTCCCGAGATGCCTTAAAGCTAAGGCTCTAATACTTGATCGGGATTCCTTGAAGAAGCTAAGGTTCCCAATGCTTGATAGTTTTATTTTTTGCTCATTATTCATTTCAGTATTTTCTTATGTTCCTATTAATTTATATGCTCATAATACTTGCAATTACATAATGCTAATGTCTCAACTAATCCAAAAATAAATTTTACTTTACTTAATGAACTCAAAGCTAAGTTTCCAATTATATGATTTACCACAAAAACATGAAGTTATTATCAACAAACCTAGAAATAGAATAATACAATTTTCTCAAAGTTTTCTTAAATAACAAGGATAGTTTTACCAAGAAAACATAAATAAATATTTTCCTTGTATTTTATGGTAATCTAAGTTTTTAGAAAAAAAAAATAAATCGTTAATATTGAAAGTATAAGACCTAAACTCTTTTCTAAGCTAAGAAACAAATTAGTTTTCAAAGGTAAGATAAAAATCAACTCATAAATTTATAAATCCACTTAGGAAAAATAATGATTTTTAAATCTCTAAAAAGAAGGAACTCATTTCCAAAAGAATATAAATAGATTAAACAAAAATGGATTTTATCAATAAAAGATGATTCTTTTCAAAAGAGATGAAAGAACGAGTTTTGGAAAGTAAAAGCTTATATTTTAGAAAGGAATATAAGAAAACAGACTCATTTTCTAGGACCATCTTAAATAAACAAATTATGAAAAGGTTTTCGACAAATAAATTAATCTTTTATCACTAGAAATGAAATTTATGAAAGACTAGGGTTAAAGGAGAATTTGCTTGTTTTGGAAAAAGGAATGAAGGAAATAAAACAAGGATGTACTTATTTATAATAAAAATATAAAGTTTCTTCCAAATACTTGAAAAGAATTTATCAAATAAGTTTTAAAAGAATTGTTTTATGAAATAAATTGTTGAGACACTACCATTAGAAATTTTGCATATAAAGTGAGCTTACCTATATATTCAAAGTGTTTATCAAATATATAATTATATTGTTACAAAAGGATTTCTTTAAAATGGAGTTGAGCTAGAAAATGGATTTTTGCAAAAGTTTAGAAAATTCGTCTTAAATCTGTAGCTAACGTTTTCGGAACCCAAATGACCTTTTATGACCAAGATAACCTTAGAAATGGATAGATCTTTTTGAATAGGTAGAAAACGATATATTATATGCGAAATTTCGAGTTAAAATGAGCAAGTTATGACCATTTTAAGTTGGAATTTCTTCCCATACGATTTTACCACGATTTTAAGAGAAGTTTAGAATCTCCAAGAATAGAAATTCATGAAAGACTTATCCCGGGAATTTCTTTTGTCTAGGTGACGAAGGATACGAGAATACCCTACCCGAGGATTACTACGACTAAGAAGATAGCGAAATGGACGGGTGAGTTATTCCTTCTAATTTCGTTACCTTACTTGTGCTTGTAATGTAGTAGCATTAGTATACTAAGAAAAGATAAAAACGAATATATTTGGGGATTTCGGGATTATGCGTATATATATGATTCTATTTTATGCGTGAATTGAGAACTAAGAATATCGTAACTTCGATCTGCTTGTTTAAATAATTTTGTTTACTTACTTGTATGATTGTTTATTGTTGTTAAATTGATTGATCGCCCCTAATAAACCTTAATAAGGTTTGACCTAAGAACAATAAAACGTTCACGCATAGCATCCATCAAGTCACATCTATTTCGAAAGGCTGCTACTCCTACGCGTAGAGTTGGATTGGCTGTGATCATGCGGTGCCACGGGCCATGTTCCTTCCTGGAGAATCCAAATCGCTCGGGGAAAGCGACTCTAGGTTTGGAGCCGAGCCAACCGAACGCTGTGGGTGAGGACCTGGGGACTAGCAGTAGAAGGTCGAGGACCTTCAACCTCGATTCCCTAACCTTTGATACGGAGGGGTAAATCCGTTCTATATATGGTTTCCGGATGACTATATATATATTCGCGTAATCATATGATTGTTGCATTGTATGCATATATATGTGTGTTTAAATAAATAAACTTGTTTGAAAATGTGGTGCGAATGAAAGGGAATATCTCACTAAGCTAGTTGTAGCTTATACCCCTATAGATTTTGTTGAAACAGGTATATTCGTGGGTTAAATTTGAGGATCATGACATTGAAGAAATCATGAAAGGATCGTTAAGCTTCTATGGAGGAAATAGAATCATAAGATAAGTAATTTTGTAAGGGTCTTTACATATAATGACTTATATGAATAGTGATGTATATTTATTTGAAGATAATAGATGGACAAGCCCCTAAGAATTGCAATGAAATATGTTTATGATTTGTGATAAGTATTCTCTTTGCCTTGTTACTTATTTATTATCAATATAAATTGCGCTACTCCGATGCGTTCCCTTGGTTGTGATGTACGCCTTGTGCATGATATGGAGGCCTTTGCATGACTAAGGTAGTCATTCCTAGGTTTTAGTATTGTGTACGGCGGACTGCCACGTTTGGGGTACCCCTCTGGGCGTGACATCTTGCACATACTCATCATGTTCATACAACTTAGCATGAGCATAGTGTATGTTTCTTAGACTCATGAGAGTTAAAAAAGCAACAATATGTTCATGTTCATGTCTTCCATTATGTTATTATTATGTTGTTATTATTATCGTTATTATTATTTATTCTAATCTAACTTCTATATAGTATCATGTATATATATTTCTTTAGAGCATATAAGCTCACTTTTTATTTATTTATTTCTATGCTTTGCAATTTATTTATTTCATACTATTATTAAGACTAGTCTTTGTAGTCTTAAACTTGTCCTTATCAAGTTAAACAATTTTCTTTCTTTTCTTTTCTTTCCTTTTGGGTCTAGTCATTCTTAGTCCCGGGATACCTTGATGAAGCTAAGGTTCCCAATACTTGACTTTATTATTATGCTCTTATTTATTATTATACATATCTTATTTTATTATGTGATATTGTTATGTTTCTCATATCTACATAATCTCATTCATGTATGAACATGTTGATGTTGTCTCAACCATAATGAAAATGAGTTTTCTTAAGTAATAAAAATAAGAACTCTATTTAAAAATAAATTTTGTCACATAAGAAATGATTTTTTCCATAAAAACTTAAAGTTTTATCTTAACAAATATTTTCAAAAGATAGATAAATTTAGCTCAAGTTTTAATAACAATAGTATATGGGATTTTATCAATGAATACATAAAATAAAGTTATCACAAACTCTTTTTTCAAATTAATGAAATAAGAATGTTTCTTTAAACAAAAGTTTTCTTAAACTCATATGTAAAGTTTTCATCAACATATTAAGATTTAGATAAGTTTTACAAAATTATCAAGAATAACCTTTCTAAGGATAAGCTTTAATTAGGAAATAAAAATAATAAATAACTTATAAGATCATTAATATTATTTAGTGAATCTAACTTTAGAAAAACTTTAGAACACATAACCAAGAAATATTTAGAAAAACTATATTTTTCAACCACTAAGAATAAAGTTGTAGGAATCCTAACAAGACTAAAATTAATTTTTGAAAATTTAATTATTCTCAATATTAAAAAATGGAGGAAATACTCACTTATAATAATTTAAGAAATTTTCCAAACAAAACTAAAAAGGAAATTTTCAAGTCTTAGCATTTTCTCACTTTTAAGATACATTGTTTTACAAAAATTATTGTTGAGACAACACCACTAAATTCATGCATATAATTTGACTCTATATATATATTCAAAGGATTTTTCAACCAAACAAATATCTATATTTTTTGAACAAAGATTTTTGGATGGAGAAAAGTTCGAAAACTTGAGTTTTGAAATCTTGAATTTTCGCAACAAATCTATACATCACTATTCCAAGACCCAAATGACTTCTTTTAATAAAAATAACCTTATAAATGGATAGATCTTTTCGAGTTGGTAGAAATAGGTATATAATATGTGAAATTCCAAGTTAAAATGAGTAAGTTATGGCTATTTTAAGTTGGAATTTGCATTCATGCGAATTTTGACGAATTCAATAAAATAGAATTAGAGGTTTTTAGTAGATCTTGGGAAATACTCATTTAGGGTATTTATTTTGTCTAGGTCTCGAGGACTAAGATATTCTCTTCCCCAAGGATTACTTCGACTCATAGAAGATCGCTATGGACGAGTGAGTTTCCTTTACGTTTATGTATTCGCGCATGTGCTCGTAGAGTAGAGCACTAGATGTTAGGAAAAGATAAAATTGATATGCATGCGGGTTATCATGAGAATTGTATATGTGAATTGTTATGTGTGATCAATGAACAATTAGTATATCGAAGCTCAATTGTTGATTATCATAATTGCTTCTATGTATGTATTACTATTGTGTAATTATTGCTTGATTGCTTTAAATGAACTAATGTCGGATTGAATATCTCATAAATAAATTTCTCATGCATATCACATAAAATATCATTTCGAAATTTTGCTATTACTCAGTATGGGGTAGGAAAGATAAATTGCTTAGCTACATCTTGAGGATTTAAGACATTCAAGAAATATGGCCTCAAGTTGTAGCCGAGCCGAATCGATCGCTTTGGGTAAGGAAAGGCCGAGGACTAGTAGTACGGTTTGTTGGAACCCCAAGACGCGCGCAAACTTTTAAAGAGATCGTTTGGGACCCAGTTCAAATCATTCTCTAACCACCAATAGATGAGTAAATCCATCATACATACGAAACCGAATAGTCGAATGTACTGTTTAATCATATGGTTGTTGCATTTCATATGCTTGTTTAATGAACTTAGTTGAATGCATGTTATGAGTACTTTTGTGTAAGGAATATCTCACTAAGCTAGTTATGCTTATACCCCTACAGACTTTTGCACCCGAGACCATCTTCATCATCCGGGTAGAATCTTTATTGTAGGAAGCTTTTGGAGGAACTCTGTTTTGAAGTTTTAGATTAGATTTCCTTTAAAATCTTCTAGCTTTAGTTAATCTTCATATTAAGACCATGTTGCTATAATAATTATCAGGGAAATGCCCCTTAGAAGTTGTAAGACTATATATTTCAATGAAATATATTAAGTATTGTTTTGTATGTTCCGCTGCCAATATCTTAAAATGCGTTACTCCACCGGTCTCCCTTTGATGTGAATGTATGCCTTGTACTGATATGGAAGCTTTCGAGTGACTGAGGTAGTCGTTCTTAAGTTTAATATTGTGTACGGCGGGCTATTACGTTTAGGGTACCTGCTGGGGCGTGACAAAACATATACACACACACATATATATATATATATAGTTGAAAAATCTTTTTAATATATATGCAACTCATATTATACATATGATTTTAGTGATGTTGTCTTAACCGATGATTTTTCATAAAACCATTTTGTCCTGGTAGTTGGAAAAGTGAAGTTTAACAAAATTATGTTAAGTTGTTTAGCAAAAAATTAAGGATTTTTAAGTCATTAAATATGTGATATAATTTATTTTCCTTAATTCTAAAAGAAAAAATTTGATTAAAAAACTTTAATCTTTCTAAGTTATCCTCAAATTTTATTCCCTAAGTATACTTTACTTGGTGAGCTGATTTTTAACTTATTTTGGAAATCTTGTATTGGTCTTTGCACTTAGTAAAAATGTTAGTAAGGATTTTATAATCAAGTTTTTAAGAAACTTCTTATAGAAAAGTATTATCAACCTTAAGTGTTTTAATGGTAGTTTGAAAAGAAAATAAAGAGTTCCTTAGTTATTTTTGTAAAAGCTTTGTATGTCAGCAACACTAGAATCTTTGGTAATTTTTGTCAACAAAAAAAAAAAATCCTTTGAAAAGTATTTAGTTGAAAGAAATTTCTAAATCTTAATGAAACTTTTCTTAAGTGGTGAGGTACACTTTTAAAGTAAGTTGAGCTTATTTTCTTTTATTTTAAAAAAGGACTTTTTATTTCTATTAAGACAACCATCAATATGATGATGCATGAACAATGATTATGTAGCTAGTAACATAGCAAAAATAATAATAATAAGAAAAATGGAAAATATATGGATGAGCAAGAAATAAATATCAAGTATTAGAAGTCTTAGCTTGATACCAAGGCTTTCGGACTTAGTCATGGGCAAGTCCAAAAAAAGAAAAACAAAAGAAATAAGAAAAATCATTTTAACTACATAAGGACAAGTCTAAGATTAGAAAGACTAGTCTTAATAGTAAAGCATGTAATAAATAAATATATTGCGAAGCATAATAAATAAATAACAATTATGTTAGTGAGCTTATATGCTCTAAGAAATATATATACATAAATATAGATAATATAATATAAGAGTTAGATTAGAACAATCATAATAACATGTAACAAAATAACAATAATAAAATAAAATAATAATAAAATGTAATGTATTCATGAACTAGAACAAAACATGAACATAGTATTACTTCTATAACATTTAAATGTTCAAAAAACATATATTATAGTCATGTTAAGTTACATGACATGGTTGATCCGCTTAAAATGTGTATATAAATAAAGTGTGAATTCTTCCAGCATGTATATTGGGTTTGATCAAGTAATGTAGATAGGAGTTGAGTATCGTTCCTACGAGGATTACTTAATTACCACTACCGGTATTAGATTCTACTGATATTCAGGCTAATGATTTAGCTTATAATTTAAGTTAGACTAAATAAATCCTAAACTAATTATGGTAGAGAGAGTGTTTTCAAATGATATATCAATGGTTAGAAGGAAATACAAAATCCACCCAAAATCTATCAATCAAATCTCTATCATGCTACAATGGTTATTAGTTTTGTGGAAATTTATATGAGATTATCAAAAAAGATTTAAAAACCTCTAAAAAAAACATAAATCAATCCACCAGCTCCCGATGCGCAAATTGATAATGGAATCGAAATCACAATCATGAATCTTTCGATTTTATGATTGACTAATGTTATAAAACATTGCATGAATCACAATCAGGTAATCTCTAAATTAGATTAAAATTCGGCACTTCCGCAATTGATAAATTAACCTAATATAAAAATTCCAATCAGAACCTTAATTTCTCAGAGCTCATATAAACCAATTAGGATTTATAAATAAGAATAACAATATAAATTTTCCATAAATCTCATAATCCTATAACACAATTACAATTATCATATCAAATAAACTAGGGTTTTATTAAATTTCCTACAAAAGACATAGAAATTAGACATCAAAGACAATAATCAATTGCAAAGCAAAGAAACAATTGCAAGATTCATATAGAAAATCAATAAAACAACAGACAAAAATCAAGTAATTAGATATCACCAGATCTGTTGCCTACAAATATGATCTGGGTTTCTTGAGATCAGTTTCAATAATGTGTCTTTGAAATCAAAGTCTTCCAATGATATCAATATAAGATCTACACTAGTCTCTACCTACCTAAATTACCCTAAAGGATTTTCTTCTTCCTTAGATTCCTTTTTTTTCCTTGGATTTTTTCTTTGTTCTCTGGATCTCTCTCTTGATTGTCCCCTCTATCTTCATTTTGTAATGATCTTCATGAGTATGGAATTGAATGCTCATTATGGAAAGTGGGAAGTTGCAGGAGTTATGGGTCTCTTGGCTTTCCAAAGTAACACCCCTTTAATGCCCAATAAACGTTTCTTTAATAAATAGGGGGACATTGTTCAATAAAATAACTCCTCTAAAGACACCGACACTTTTGGACTTCTACACTGGCAGCATTAAGGTGGCCTAACATGTTACACCGGCAATGTGAAGGACAGCGTTCACCCAACGTTTGGATTTTGTATTCTATTCACGGTCAAGGCCATTGGTACGTCAACAGCGTAGATGTAATATACTAAATAATTTTAAGTCGTAAGTGTTCACAAGCCACTAGATTCTATTATGCATTTTATGTTGATGTTAAAAATAGGTTAAGTTTGATCAATTTCGTGTTAGAACAAGATTGGCATCAATTGGATTATTTTCATAATTTCTGCAATAAAGGCCGGCATCTTTAGTGAAGAACGCCGCCGGCCTAGGACTTAAATTTGCCAGCTTACTCTGTAATACATTGTATGCCGCCTCCTGGAGAATCTACGCCGCCGGCGTACAGACGGCGTAGGATGGGAACAGTAGCGTTTTTCTTAACGTTGGGAGGAAAGCTGCCGGCATTCATAGGGTTTCCTTTCTACACCGGCATGAAAGCCGCCGGCGTAAGTCCAAGATTTGCCGGCGTATGAAGGGACGATTTGAATTATGGGAATCAAAGCCCCGATGAACGCTACCGACCTTCGTGTAGATCTGGCCAGTGTATAGTGTAAGCCGGCAAGATCTGCAGGTACGTCGCCGGCGTAGAGCCAAATTTCTATAAATACGAGACGTGAAAATCATTTTCGACAGACATTTCCTTATAACATATTCCCTTCATATTAGAGAGTTCTGAAGCGTTCTTGGTGATTTAGGCCTAGAGAATCATTCGGAGGGTGTTTCTAATTAAAAGTAAGTGATCTTAACCTTCTCATTTGGATTATATACAAATTTGTATAAGTATCTTAGGGTTTGGATGAATATTTCATGAAGGATTTTGAAGAATATACCCTAGCTCGTGTTTTGATCAGAATAGGAAGAGAAGAAACAAGTATTATACGTTCCATATCAGTAAGTATAAGTTTTGAATCCTCTTTATACGAAATTGGACAGCTTTGATATTTCGATATTGATCACATGAAGTGTTTTATAGGGCTTTGGTGGAAATTCTGATTTAAGGATTTGAAATATCCATTCTTTGATAATATTGGAGGTGCTTGGGGTTATTGATCAGTATAATTCGAGTTTGGGAAGTTCTGTATCAGGTTAGTTTAGATAGGTTGTTTATGTTAAGATATTGCGATCATGTCTGTTGATATATATATATATATATATATATTGTAACAGGACATTGGAGTTGTGAAACTGTGGTTGATTTGGATATAATAATTTCTGGAGTTTGGGTTGACTTTGTGTGTTGGTATCAAATTCTGAGGATTTGATTTGGATTCCTGAAATTTAGAAAGGTACGACCAATCCATTGTTTATTGTATGTGCTTGTAGATTAGAATTTGTGAATGGATGTAGGAACAGAATTGCATAATAAACTTAATAAATATTCGGCTTAATAATTGTCTGTCTGGTTGTGATTGGCTTTGACCAGTAGAGACCTGGCAGACAGTGATACTGGTG
This sequence comes from Combretum micranthum, assembly GCA_024138025.1. Taxonomy (NCBI): domain Eukaryota; kingdom Viridiplantae; phylum Streptophyta; class Magnoliopsida; order Myrtales; family Combretaceae; genus Combretum; species Combretum micranthum. The sequence goes on along the minus strand of JAMXBD010001460.1, from coordinate 163,710 downwards.
AGGCACCCTGATGATCTTAGTGTGAGGTTGTCCCGAGTGGACTCGTGCTAAGAAATGATTCCGGTAGAATTTAGGTGTTCAGGAATTGGATGTTTGGGGAGTACCCACTCATCCATATATGTATATATGATTACTATTTTCAAATCAGTTGGTGTTTTTATAGCAGAGTCTGAGTTACTCTGGGTTCAGGATTTATGTATACTAGATTCTGAACTGTGTTGTTTTGCTGGACTAAAATAGATAATAAACTGTTGTATGCATTTAGTTTAGTTGCATTTATTTATACATGTTGTTTGTGCATAATCTTGCTTGAACTGGATTGGATATTATCGTACTGGGCTTCGCCGCTCATTCTATTACATTTCAGGTGCAGGTGATGATAATGTGATTTACGATCTTTCGGGTTTTGATATCATCTATGAGGATGGGGATGGCGTTAGCGGTCCTGACTACCCTGCTGATGACTAGTTTATAGTCATAGATGATATAGGATGGATCAGAGAAGACTTTAATGATTATTTATATTTTTTATTGAAATTTTAAGTTGTATTTGGAGTTTCATGTGGTGACAGTTTTAGGGCATGGTTTGACTTGTTGACCTGCAGTTATGTCAACAATGTCTAGTTTTTGATTATGGAGATTTTATATTTATCAATGTTTATTTATGAGACCATATGATTTTTTATACCTTGTGAGTTATACAGGTGATATAATGTTTGTGGAATTAGAGCCTTAGCGTGTCCTAATCAAGAGAGACACGTGGCGGGTTGTAATGCCTTATTTTAGGGCGTTACAGCTTAATTGGTATCAGAGCAATAGGTTTTAAATCTGGTAGACCTAAGTTTTGACTCCTTAGGACGGTGAGATAAGATGAGAGGGGTAGATAAATAGGGTTGTTGTCTAGTTAAGCTATTGATGTTAGATTTAAGTTGTTAAATCAAGTTGGACACCCTTGTTCTAATCTATAAGGTTTTGTTTGTTTTAGAATGCCGCCCAGGAGAAGAAATGCTGAGGAAAATGAAGAGGAACATCAGGCTCGCAATGAGAATTTACCACCTCCACCGGCAGGACAAGCGCCAGTGGATGTAGCACAGCTTATGCAGGCTGTGAATGCATTGATAGGAGTGGTAGGTCAGCAGCAACAGGATATGAGGAGAGACATGCAGATAGTTCAAGAAAATGCTGATGCTTGGAGGCAAGAGACTCAAAGGCTGCATGGACATGGGGGTAATGGAGCCCGACATCCAGATGTGCTGAGCCTTAACAAGTTTGTGGATTTAGTTCACAAGTTTGAGCCAGTGCCGGGAAAACCATTGGAAGCTCAGGTGTGGATAGAGGAAGTAGAGAAAACATTTGCAGCATGGACATTCCTGAGAACAAGAAAGTGGAATATGCATCATATTTGCTATCTGGCAGAGCAAATAACTGGTGGGCGAGTACTAAGAGACACATGCCAGGGATGATCACATGGCAGATGTTTCACCAGGCTTTCTTCAGAGAATACTTCCCGACAGCATTAAACAAAAGATGTTGCAAGATTATTATACGCTGCAGCAAGGAAAGCTTTCAGTTGAGGAATATGAGGCTGAGTTACACAGACTGATGAGGTTTCTACCCGATGCACTGAAAGAAAGTGAGGAAGCAAAAGTTAGTCGATTCATCACTGGATTGGAACCGGAGATACAGTACCAGGTGAACTTGATGGATCTGAGCAATTATGCAGCAGTGGTGAACAAGGCTAAGATGATTGAGCAGGGTTTGAGTAGAATCAAGAGCCGGAACCACCAAGGAATCAAGTATATTTAGGGAAGAGACCAGCTGTCAGTGTTGTTACTCAAGATAAAGGAAAGAGACCATTTGTGCAGCAGTACAAATCTGTAGGGCAGAGTTCTGACAAGAGATGCCCTAGATGCCTTGGGCCACACGACTTGAGGGACTGCAAGTGGATAGAGAACGCATGTTTTTCATGTGGAAAGTTGGGACATAAAAGCAATGTTTGCACAGAGAAGACAGTTCCACAGGTTTTCTGTTTTAAATGTGGTCAAAGAGGACACAGAGCAGTGGACTGCAAAGAGGGACATATGGGCAGAGTTTCCCATGGACAGAGTCAACGAGCACCAGCTAAGATTTATGCTCTCCAGAGGAATGAGACAGCTTCTATAGACACTGTTGCGGGTATGTTACCTATACTACAGCATAGTGCCTATATTTTATTTGATACTGGTGCTAGCTTCTCATGCATATCTGAATCTTTTGTGAGTACATGTGGTTTATGTGTGGAGATCATGTCTGATGTGGTATCTGTTAGTACTCCTTTGGGTTCTGGATCTGTTTTGGATAAAGTTTGTAGATCTGTAGATATTGTGATAGAAAATAGACATCTACCTGCTGATTTGATTGTAATTGATATGGTGGATTTTGATATTATTCTGGGAGTAGACTGGTTAGCAAAATATCATGCTGTGATAGATTGCCATCACCTAGTGATAGAGTTTGATTTACCTGAGGGAGATCGGTTTAAGTATAAGTTAGTGGTACAAAGACCCCCAGTACTACCAACTTATGAGTTGTGGGGTAAACCAGTTTTGGCATCGATGATAAAGGAAGATAAACAGATGGTGAAAGTGACAGATATACCGGTTGTGAGTGAGTACCCAAAGTTTTTCCAGATGATTTACCTGGATTACCACCTATGAGGGAAGTGGAGTTTGGAATAGATTTGGTGCCAGGAACTACACCGATATCAAAAGCACCCTATAGAATGGCTCCTACCGAATTGGCAGAGCTTAAGGTGCAATTGGATGATCTAAAGAAAAAGTTTATACGACCGAGTGTATCGCCATGGGGAGCTCCAGTACTATTCGTTAAGAAGAAAGATGGAAGTATGCGGTTATGTATAGATTACAGGGAGTTAAATCAGGTAACAATAAAGAATAAGTACCCGTTACCAAGGATTGACGACCTGTTTGATCAGTTAGCAGGAGCTTCAGTTTTCTCTAAGATTGATCTGAGATCTGGATATCATCAGTTGAGAATAAAGGCAGAGGATATTCAGAAAACTGCTTTCAGGACGAGATATGGACACTACGAATTCGTGGTCATGCCTTTTGGGTTAACGAATGCTCCAGCAGTGTTCATGGATCTAATGAATCGAGTTTTTAGAGAATACCTTGATATGTTTGTGGTAGTATTCATAGATGATGTTTTGGTATACTCGAGAAATAAGGAAGAACATGAGGAACATTTAAGATTGGTTTTGAATAAGTTGAAAGAGGAGCGGTTATATGCTAAACTTTCAAAATGCGAGTTTTGGTTGGAGCAGGTATCATTCTTGGGGCATATAGTAAATGGAAGTGGAATATCGGTAGACCCCGAGAAAATCAAAGCAGTGGTTGAATGGCCAAGACCTAAAACTGTGTCAGAAATCAGAAGTTTTCTGGGAATGGCAGGTTATTATAGGCGATTTGTGAAAGATTTTTCCAAGATTGCCAGTCCTTTGACGAGATTGACACAGAAAGGAATTAAGTACGAATGGTGCAAGAAGTGTGAAGATAGTTTCCAGTTGTTGAAAGACAGATTAGTAAAAGCACCAGTATTGGCATTGCCAGTGAGTGGTGAGGAATATGCAATCTATAGTGATGCCTCGCTTCAGGGTTTAGGATGTGTTTTGATGCAAGGGGGCAGGGTTATTGCATATGCCTCGAGACAGTTGAAACCGTACGAGAAGAATTATCCTACACATGACTTGGAACTAGCGGCAGTTGTACACGCTTTGAAACTTTGGAGACATTATCTGTATGGTGAGAGATGCAAAGTGTACACAGATCACAAGAGTCTCAAATATATTCACACAGAGAGAATTGAATATGAGACAGCGAAGGTGGCTTGAATTAATTAAGGACTACGACATCGACATGCAGTATCACCCAGGGAAAGCAAATGTCGTGGCAGATGCATTGAGCAGGAAGCGGTAGAGAATTTGGCAGCTATAGTTACTACAGAACGGCATCTATTGATGAAATGAGGAAATTTGAATTAGAGATAATCACAAGACAAGTAGGTGAACGTTTGGCTAATATGAGAATACAACCTACTCTTGTGGACAGAATTAAAACGGGTCAGTCAGATGATCAGAGTATATTGGAGATCAAAAGAAGAATGGAAATGGGACAAGCACCAGAATTTTATATTGATGATGAAGGTATTTTACGGTACAAAGGAAGGTTATGTGTGCCAATCCAAGGAGATTTAAAGAAAGAACTGCTAAAGGAAGCACACTATTCTAGTTATTCCATACATCCGGGAGGGAACAAGATGTACCAGGACTTGAAAAAGTTGTATTGGTGGAATAACATGAAAAAGGAAATTGCAGAATACGTCTCTAAGTGTCACACGTGTCAAATGATAAATATCGAACACCGGAGACCGGTAGGAGAGTTGAAACCATTGCCAATACCATAGTGGAAGTGGGAACACATCACGGTGGATTTTGTTTCCGCTTTACCCAAGACGAAAGAGAAGTTTGATTCGATTTGGGTTATTGTGGATCGTCTCATGAAAGCGGCTCATTTTATACCTATCAAGACCGGGTATAAGTTGGAACGGTTAGCTCAGTTATATATCAATGAAATTGTGAGATTGCATGGAGTGCCAGTATCCATCATATCAGACCGATACACGAGGTTTGTTGGAAGATTTTGGAAGAGTCTACATCAGGACGTTAGAACGAAAGTGGTATTTAGTATGGCTTATCACCCACAGACTGATGGTCAGTCGGAAAGGACTATTCAGACCTTAGAGGACATGTTGAGGGCATGCGTATTGGACTTTAAAGGAGCTTGGAATGAGTATTTGCCTTTAATAGAGTTCTCATATAATAATAGCTATCAAGCTTCGATCGGTATGCCTCCATTTGAAGCGTTGTATGGGAGGAAGTGCAGATCACCTATTCATTGGGATGAAGTAGGTGAAAGACAATTATTGGGACCCGAGTTGGTTCAGGATGCAGTCGATAAAATTAGTATGATCAGACAAAGGTTACAAGCTGCTCAAAGTCGACAAAAGAGCTATGCGGACAAAAGAAGAAGACCCTTGGAATTTGAAGTGGGTGAGCATGTGTTGCTCAAGATATCACCAACAAAAGGGGTTGTTAGATTTGGACTACGAGGAAAATTAAACCTTCGATACATGGGACCGTACGAAATATTAGAAAGGATAGGCGACATGGCTTACAGATTGGCCTTACCGCCTGATCTAGAAGGAGTACACAACGTGTTCCATGTATCAATGCTTAGAAAGTATGTCCGAGATCCAAATGAAGTCATTGCTCTTGAGCCATTAGATGTTCAACCAAATCTTACTACAGTGGAAAAGCTAATAAAAGTTGTTGATTATAAGGAGAAAATTTTGAGGAACAAGGTTATCAGATATGTTCGGGTACAGTGGACAAATCAAACAGAACATGAAGCTACTTAGGAACTGGAGGAGGACATGAGATCCAGATATCCCAAGATATTTCAATAATTCAGGTAAATTTTCGAGGACGAAAATTCTTTTAGGGGGAGATAAATGTAATATACTAAATAATTTTAAGTTGTAAGTGTTCACAAGCCACTAGATTCTAATATGCCTTTTATGTTGATGTTAAAAATAGGTTAAGTTTGTTCACTTTCATGTTAGAACAAGATTGACATCAATTGGATTATTTTCTTAATTTCTGCAATAAAGGCCGGCATCTCTGGTGAAGAACGCCGCCGGCCTAGGACTTAAATTTGCCAGCTTACTCTGTAATACATTGTACGCCGCTTCCTGGAAAATCTACGCCGCCGGCGTACAGACGGCGTAGGATGGGAACAGTAGCGTTTTTCTTAACGCTGGGAGGAAAGATACCGACATTCATAGGGTTTCCTTTCTACACCGGCATAAAAGCCGCGCGTATAAGTCCAAGATTTGCCGACGTATGAAGGGACGATTTGAATTATGGGAATCAAAGCCCCGATGAACGCTGCCGGCCTTTGTGTAGATCTGGCCAGCGTATAGTGTAAGCCAGCAAGATCTGCAGGTACGTCGCCGGCGTATGACCAAATTTCTATAAATACGAGACGCGAAAATCATTTTCGACAGACATTTCCTTATAACATATTCCCTTCATATAAGAGAGTTCTGAAGCATTCTTGGTGATTTAGGCCTGGAGAATCATTCGGAGGGTGTATCTAATTAAAAGTAAGTGATCTTAACCTTCTCATTTGGATTATATACAAATTTGTATAAGTATCATAGGGTTTGGATGAATATTTCATGAAGGATTTTGAAGAATATACCCTATCTCGTGTTTTGATCAGAATAGGAAGAGAAGAAACAAGTATTATACGTTCCATATTAGTAAGTATAAGTTTTGAATCCTCTTTATATGAAATTGGACAGCTTTGATATTTCGATATTGATCATATGAAGTGTTTTATAGGGCTTTGGTGGAAATTCTGATTTAAGGATTTGAAATATCCGTTCTTTGATAATATTGGAGGTGCTTGGGGTTATTGATCAGTATAATTCGAGTTTGGGAAGTTCTGTATCAGGTTAGTTTTAGAGGTTGTTTTATGTTAAGATATTGCGATCATGTCTGTTGATATATATATATATATTGTAACAGGACATTGGAGTTGTGAAACTGAGGTTGATTGGGATATAATAATTTCTAGAGTTTTGGTTGACTTTGTGCTGTTGGTATCAAATTCTGAGGATTTGAATTGGATTCCTGAAATTTAGAAAGGTACGACCAATCCATTGTTTGTTGTATGTGGTTGTAGATTAGAATTTTTGTGAATGGATGTAGGAACATAATTTGCATAATAAACTTAATAAATATTCGGCTTAATAATTGTCTGTCTGTTTGTGATTGGCTTTGACCAGTAGAGACCTGGTAGACAGTGATACTGGTGAGGCACCCCGATGTCTTAGTGTGAGGTTGTCCCGAGTGAACTCGTGCTAAGAAATGATTCCAGTAGAATTTAGGTGTTCAGGAATTTGGATGTTTGGGGAGTACCCACTCATTCATATATGTATATATGATTAACTATTTTCAAATCAGTTTGATGTTTTTATAGCAGAGTCTGAGTTACTCTGGGTTCAGGATTTATGTATACTAGATTCTGAACTGTGTTGTTTTGCTGGACTAAAATAGATAATAAACTGTTGTATGCATTTAGTTTAGTTACATTTATTTATACATGTTGTTTGTGCATAATCTTGCTTGAACTGGATTGGATATTATCGTACTGGGCTTCGCCACTCATTCTATTACATTTCAGGTGCAGGTGATGATAATGTGATTTACGATCTTTCGGGTTTTGATATCATCTATGAGGATGGGGATGGCGTTAGCGGTCCTGACTATCCTGCTGATGACTAGTTATATAGTCATAGATGATATAGGATGTATTAGAGAAGACTTTAATGATTAGTTTATAATTTATTTATTGAAATTTTAAGTTGTATTTGGAGTTTTCATGTGGTGACAGTTTTAGGGCATGGTTTGACTTGTTGACCTGTAGTTATGTCAACAAGGTCTAGTTTTCTGATTATGGAGATTTTATATTTATCTGAATGTTTATTTATCAGAACCATATGATTTTCTTCTATACCTTGTGAGTTATACAGGTGATATAATGAAAATTTGTGGATATTAGAGCCTTAGCGTGTCCTAATTAAGAGAGGACACGTGGTGGGTTGTAATGCCTTATTTTAGGGCATTACAGCAGATTTGGATCTAGCCGGCGTAATTCTCAATTGTAGAGGCCGACTTTTATTTCATGTATGCTGACTGTGTAGTAAGCGGCTTTATATTTCGCATTCTGTACCATAGGTGCACCGCCCCTATGCCGGTGGTGTTGCTTCCTTTCCAGCTGGTGTACATTGATTTTTGCATTCAAAACAAGTGAATTTTCTCCATTTTGGATATGTTTGATTGAATAAAGCTTTTATCATCTTAATTGAAAATTTAGCACAAATAAGTACTATTCTTATGCGATTTCTACAAAATCTATGACATATACATGAATAATCAAGGGAAAAGTGCATGAATTATGACCTTATCAATGGTAAGAAAATATAGGTAAGAAATTTACCTAAGATAGAAATATGGTTAGTAGTTAAGGAGAGTTTTTAGTAGTATGTGTGTAGAAGAAATGTGGGAAAATGGGAAAGGTGAAAAGAGATTTTTAGAGAGAGGATTTGATGAGTGATTTTAGAAGAGTTTTGTTATGGTAAATGAGTATGTGAAAGAAATGGAGGAGATGTGGTATTTATAGAGTTTTGTAAAGGGATAATTGTGTGAATTAAATAAATTGAAATAGAAAAAAAATGTGTGTATGTATATGCATGGCCAGCATGAACATGAGGGGGAGAGAGAGTGTGAGTTTTGTTTTGTTTTGTATTTTTGTTAATTAAAAGTAATAATTCGTAAGGTATGATGTGATTGAAATGTATGAGAAAAGTAAAAAGTAGGAAATAAGTATGGTAGAGTGTAAGAATAGGTATAGAAAAAGTAGAAATAGATTAATAGTAATGAATAGTATAGAATAATATTACGAATAGTAGATAAGACAAATTAATACCGATAGTAAAGAAAATACATATAATTAAGTTATATCTGATATTTTTGGATATTTAAAAATTATAAAACTGATATTTTTGAAATCCTTATATTTTTTATGAATCTAATGGTATTATTAGAATATTTTTACTATCGGGTGTACCAGGACATGGTTTTTAAAAATTGATCCGTTCGAATTTGAAATACATTAAAAATTAACAAATATGATATTTTAAGCTTCCTTATATTATTATGAACTATTATCCATACTTATATCAATTTCGTTGTTTTGGGGTTAAGAGCGTGAGATTGTCGGATTTAAATCTACTAGGGTTTGATATAAATTTGTTGACCTTAGCGTTTTTTGGTTGACTTCTGGTTTAGGGTTTAAGCATAAACTGTAGCTTAAAATCTACGGGCTTATAAGAATGCCCCGCAATGAACTCGTGACCAAGGAGAACCTAGCACATCAAGGAATCGTCCCTTCAATAAGGGTAAGAAGATGATAGTGCGAAGTTACTTGAGGCTGTTCGTAGCAAAAAGGCCTAAAATGACCCCTAGCTTCAATCATCATGGAATGACCCCCTCCCTGTAAAAGTTGATAGAAGGAAGCTTGAAAGATGAAGGAAGAAAGAAGAAATGTGGTCACCACCCGAGTACATCCCGAAAGTCTAAATCAAATTTTGTAACAAGATCAATCTAAGTTATAGGATCAATTAAGGATTTAGTTTATGTCATCGAAAAGGTGTTTTGTATTTGTTATGTTTTGTAATTTCCATTAAAATTATGTAACTAAAATTTTAAACAATTGACCTAGATAAGGATGCGCAAGGGAACAACGTACATCAAATAACCCACCAAATGAAGGAAATCAACAAGAATCGCCTCAAGTGGTTTCACCCCCTAATCCACAGGGCGATCTCTAGGCCACAATCAGTAAGTTGGCCTAGATGTTGAATGTCGTGGTGCAACAAGAAAACATAAACATACCAACACTAGCACAAGCACTGCCTCAGCAAGCACCACAAGCATCTGTTGAAGGACCTACACCACATGATGCTCAGTTACACACCGTGCCTTTGCTACCACCACCACCACTTCGACCATACAGGACTTTGCTCCCAAAGTTCATTAAGAGCAATTGCTACTTTGATGGAGCATTTGGAAAGCTGGACGAAGCTGAAGATTGGTTAACGCAAATAGAGAGATCTTTTGCCACATATGAAGTACCGCACCACCTCCATTTAAGTTACGGGACATATATGTTGAGGTTCAATGCCAAAATTTGGTAGGAGTCGAAAAGTCGTGAGTTGTTGCCACCTATCACTTAGGACATGTTTAGAAATGAGTTTTTGGAGAATTACTTTCCTGGTAGTTTATGAGTGAGATGCAGTGCTGACTTCCTGCATATATCTTGGAAAGGAAGGACGGTGGAACAATACGAGACGGAGTTTAGTAGACGTTTGCAGTATGCTCCTAAGTCTTACAAGTAAAGTGAGGAATTGAAGCGGCAAGTATTCCTAAATGGATTGGATAAAGACTTAAGGATGAGATTGGAGGAGTTCAACATTCAGATTTTTAGAGAGTTGGTGGAAAGAGCACGAATCATTGAAGAAGCAAAGAAAAGAAAGGCTTGAGCTCCGGAGAAAAAAATATTTGTTTTCAAGAAGAAATTCCAAGATAGAACTAGCTCAAGTTTCTCTTCCAAGAGGTTCAAGACTATTGGTAGCTTTGAAGGAAACATCAGTGGAAGTGATAAACTCATATTTTACTTACTTTTCATGAATCAAAATTCCTTAATTATTATAGGTTTTGATAGAAATCACAAGGAATTGGTACTCAATTGCTCTCATTTTGATTTTTTAGGTCATAAAAGACTTAACAAACAAAATATAAGCAAATTGCAAGAAGTTGTGCAAATTTAAAAAATAGAACATTCAACACTGACCAAATAAAACCTACGTCATTGGTGCTAAGTCAGCATTAGTCATGATTGGAAAGCAAAATATTAAGGCTGGCATAAACGACACTAGCGTACAAGACAAGTTCCATCGATTTCTGCAATTTCATTGTATGCTAGCAAAACCAAATTTAAAGCCGTTGACGTTGAGGCGGTGTTGGTTGTCTACAGAAGGCATTTCTTTAAAGCCGAAGCCAACACTACCAGCATTCGACTTCACAGCTCTTATCCTACACCGAAAAATCCTCATCCTACGCCTTCGAAGTAGAGGTGGTGCACAATAAGTACGGAATCGACATTTTAAGCATTGACATCAACATTGCTAGTATAGATTCAGAGTGTCAACAATTTACATTGAACACGGGCTAGATCTATATCAAAGCCGTCGGCATATACCATGTAACTAGGGGTGGGCAAAAAAATCAACCGAACCAAACCAATCCAAATCGAAAATATGGTTTTTTTTCATGGTTTGGTTTGAAAATTTTCAAATCCAAACTAATCCGTAAATTTATGGTTTGGTTTGGAAGGTAAACTAAACCAATCCATAAAACCGAACCAAACTGTTTTAGAAAAATATAATAAAATTTTACTATATGTTTATATGATTTCATTTGATATTTATTATTTGGTGAATATTAATTAAAATCAACTTGTCCTTTTTTTAATTTTTTTAAGCTCATGATATGTAATTTTTTGTTGATGATGAACTATTGTTTTTGTAATAGCTTTTAATTTTGTAAAGTATGAAATTTATTTATTCAGTTATAAACTTTCATTATGTATTGTTTAATATATTTTGTCAGCTAATCATTTTATTCATTGATGAATTTTGTTTATAGATGATTTTTTTTTAGTTAAATTATTGGTAGATAATTGACAATGATGGTTATATTAAAAATAATAAATTACAACTTACTATGTATTGGTTAGTGAATACATTTTATTCGTGGACAGTTAATTTTATAGAGAACTATAGATTGAAAGTATGTTGAATTTATAAAGTATTTTGTTATGGTTTATAATATCAACTTTGTAAAATGATATAAATATCCAAGAATCTACACAAATGTAAAAATACTAGATTTTTAGTTAGAATTTTGATTTGAATCGTAATCCAAACTGAACCAAATCGTTATTTAATGGTTTAAAAATTTATAATCCAAACCAAACCGTTATTTAAGGTTTGGTTTGGAATGGAAAAAAAAACCATACCATAAATTATGGTTTGGTTTGATTTTAGGAAAAACCGAATCAAACCGATCCGTGCCCACCCCTACATGTAACCGTTGGTGTACGTGCTATCTTTTGTAATTTCAATTCTTCATTTTATAAGAAGCCATGACCAGATCTGATTGGAATGAATTCTAGAGCTTTTAGAAATCATTAGAAAAAGAGAGATTAAGAATGTGTTTGTGTGTTTCAATCCTAAGCACTAAAACCCTAATGTTCTAGCAACTTTAGAGGTTATTTAGGGTTTAGATATAATCAAGAAATTGCCTTAATTTTGGGTTGATGGATTTAGAGACAAAATTTGATGAAAAGAATTGTCTTTGAGGTGTTTTCTTATCCATGATCTGTGTTATGAGGTCACAGTTGTCTTTAAGGTCTCCTTCCTTCCTAACTAGACTACATTAAACTATGCTCTTATAATTTTTAACTTTTAAATACAGGTGCAATGTTAATTGGCTAGTAAAAACCGGGTGCAAATGTAGTAAATAAACTGGTAAGACGAAGTCGATCCATAGAGAGCTAATGACTAATTACTAGAATATTGAATTTTACTCTAAGCTAAGCTATCCAATTTCAGATTTTTTTTAATTAATCTATAATGATTTAATTAAGGTTTAAACTAATTGATGATTTTGAACAACTAAAACCTTATATTCTACCAACAACAACGAAGGATATGGGTTTAGGAGATGCAACAACAATCAAGAACAATGCATTTCTATTCTCAGATTAAAATTGATTACTTGGGAATTAATCAAACTCAGAAGAATTTGCCCACCTCCCATAGCAGCAAAAATTTAAATCATAGCATAAACTACCTCGTCAAGGCAATTTATCTGCAATCCTCAAGTACATAGCAATTAGCTCTCACAAAAAATGCTAGTCTAGTTAAAAATTACAAGCTAAGCATCGCTAAGTGACCTAAATCTGTAACCCTAACTGCATTAAGAAAAGTGAGTTCATGAATTTCATCAAAAACATGCATATCCCTATGACAAATCCTCTTCAAAAATCCAAGATTTACTTATGCAGATTATCGAATACCTCCCAGGTATCTCTAATCCTATCCGTCTAACTCATGTTGGCCATTCATAAATGAAATAAACTACAAGTAATAATAATTAAATTCCCAAATAATCAAAATCAACATCAAAATAAGTCAAAATATTCAAATCATCAATTCCATTCATGTATGTTCATATATCAATAAAGAATAACATCTCAAACAAACAATCAAGCATACATATAACAGCTCATGGATAACAAAACACCTCAAAAAGAATTATTTTCATCAAATATTGTCTCCAAATCCATCAACCCAAAACTAAAGCAATTGCTTGATTGTATCTAAACCCTAAATCACCTATAAAGTTGCTAGAACATTAGGGTTTTAGTGCCCTAGGATTGAAACACACAAACACATTCTTAATCTCTCTTTTTCTAATGATTTCTCAAAGCTCTAGAATTCATTCCAATCAGATCTGGTCGTGGCTTCTTATAAAATGAAGAATTGGAATTACAAAAGATAGCACATACACTGGTGGTTACATGGTATATGCCGACGACTTTAATATAGATCTAGTCGGCATTCAATGTAAATTGGTGACACTCTAAAATCTACACTATCAGTGTTGATGCCAGTGCTTAAAATTTTGATTCCATATGCATTGTGCACCGCCTTTACACTAGAGGCGTAGGATGGAGATTTTCCAGTGTAGGATGAAAGCTGATGAAGTCTTCTTTGAATGCTGGTAGTATTGGCTTTCACTTTCAAGACATGCATTCTGCGGACAACCAACACCGCTTAAATGCCGACAGCTTTGAATTTAGTGTTGCCGATGTACAATGAAATTGCAGAAGCCGATGGAACTTATCTTGTACGCTAGCGTCGTTTATGCTAGCCTTAACATTTTTCTTTCTAATCACGACTAAGGCTGGCTTAACACAGGCAGCATAGGTCTTTATTTGGTCGGCATTGAATGTTCTGTTTCTTAAATTTGCACAACTTCTCCCAATTTGCTTATATTTTATTTGTTAAGTCTTTTATGACCTAAAAAATCAAAATGAGAGTAATTAAGTATCAATTCCTTATGATTGCTATCAAAATCTATAATAATTAAGGAAATTTGATTCATGAAAAGTAAGTAAAATATGAGTTAATCAAATTCCCCCACCCTTGAACTTTTGCTTGTCCTCAAGCAAAACACTTGAAAGCATAAATTTGAAATCCGTCATAGAAAGTACAAACTTGAACTTTTTCAATTCAAGCATCATTTTCCTTTCATTATTTATTACTTGCTATATTAGTGCCTACCGCTTAAACCAAACTAGATTCTTGCAATTAGAGTACTAAAATCAAAATTAAGAACCTAATCTAGACAAAGCAAACTTTAATCCTCATGTTTAACAAAAGAACTTTATATCCAAAAGTAAACACAAATTCCAATAAGGAAAAGCAACCATTTAGACTTCAATGGACATTTAGCATGCATATAATCCAAATAACAAAAGGTGAAAGCATGTGGTATCTACTCATTCCTTAGAGTTTCTCCCTCTTTATTTTAAGTCTTCTTTCATTTGAAGCTTTGTAATCTTTTTCTTTTTCTTTCCTTATAAGCATTTATTTTCTTTTTGGGGAGGTTTTTGCCTCCATCTTTTTGTGTATATATATATTTTTTTTTCAAAGTTCAATTATTGAACTTTTGCCTTTCCTTCCTTTTCGTTATAGTGAGTTCATTGAGTCGACACATCCGAGGCTCTTCACCCAAGTGACCAGGTTTTAAAGGGACCTTTAAGAACTCTTCCTCACTTTAATATTCAAGTTCAGATACTCATAACTCAAATACTTGAGTCATTGGAGTAGAGGCTATGCTTGTTTCTTTCTTTTCTTTTGAATGTAACACAAATTCAAGACTTATTTTTTTATAAAAGATCACTAAGAAAAGAATTTCTTCTATCTCGTTCACTAATTATTAAAAAGAATTCTCAAAAGAATTCAAAGGATTATATATAAACTAACTTTTTCCTAGAAGTAGACCTATTTATTTTCTTAAAGGGACTCGACCTACTCTCAAATTTCAAATTCCAAAGCTAAATACAAAGTAAGTTTGTTCCTTAAAGATTTCACTATTTAATTTTAACCAAGTAATCTAATCACAACAGTAGGTGAGTAAGGTACTTAAGTAAGTCAATTTCATATTCTTTTAAGATGTTATTCATAATTTTCTATACAATCTCAAGATTTCAAGAGAATATTGAAAAAAAATTGGCCTCAATTTGCCATATCATGCTTTTAGACAAAAAGTCAAAGTGTGGGTTCAATATTTCAAGCTCATATATCTTAAATATTTAATGTAAACAGTAAATCAGACATCAACAATCATACCTATACTCCACTTCATCCTTATTCTCTACATCTCAACTCCACATCCATCATCCTTCCCCCACACTTAAATCGAACAGTATCTTACTATTCTTAATTCAGCTCAAAAAGATAGGAAAGAAATAAATAGATATGAGAGGAAAGAAAGTAGTACTTCCCTGGTTTTAAAGATTCTGTACATGTAGAATTCTAACAGGATTTGAAAAATTCATCAATGGAGAAGATTATTCCTTGTTAATTCCATCTTATAGATCCATGCTTTATAACTTCAAATCAGACAATTCCTGCAATAGTAAGAGGGGAGAGATCATAGTATCTAGATTCAAAAGACAAAAAGAAAAAGAAAAAGACTTAAAAAGGAGAAAGACTCATCAGTACTCTTATGGTAGGTTGCTTCCCACCCTGCACTTGTATATAGTCCTTAGTTGGACTTTTCCATGTTAAGCTTAGCTTGGATCATGAAGAACTAAGTCTCTCTCATGTTCCCTCTTCCTGATCCTATCCCAAAAGTGTTTTAGTTGATGACCATTGACTTGGAATGGCTCCTCACCATCTTTCTTGATCTTAATCACTCCATAGGGGAAGACTTTTGTTATCTCAAATGGGCCTGACCATCTGGACCTTAGCTTGCCAAGAAAAAGCTTCAAACAAGAGTGTATAATAATACTTTATGTCCTTGCTTAAACTCTTGATAAAGAATTTGCTTATCATGCCACAACTTGATTCTCTTCTTATAAATGAGAGTATTCTCAAAAGCTTCATTCCTGAATTCTTCCAACTCACTCAATTGGAGTAGTCTGTGGTTCCCAGCCGCTTGCTTATCAAAATTTAAGAACTCTACTACCTAGTATGTTGTCATGCCCCAAAGGATATCCTAAACGCGACAATCCGCCACACTAGATATTTGAACTCAAGTGTGACAATCTTAGTCTCTCCATGAGTTTGAACACTGGGTGTAAGGCTCACATTCAACATATAGGGAACCATACTTTGATTCGAAATAGTTTAAGGAGACATACATAGCAACAAGAATGTGAATCATAACAGCTATATCTAGATTTAATCTATTACAAGATCTAAGGGGCATACCCCCGTCAAGAATATTAAGAGTTCTTAAGTTCTCAAAAGTCTCATACAACAACCATCAGATATTAATTTAGGAGATTTAACTAGAAGTCTATGCCTACATCTAGGTTCCGACTTCTTCAAAAAGCTTCTTAGAGTCCAAAAGTTGTACCTAAGGATAGTGGCTTCTCGAAGATAGCCATATATTTATACTGCAACAAGAAACTATTGGGGTATAAGCTTACGAGCTTAGTGAGATTCATTTCCAAATATTTAATACTCAACAACAGTCTATAATAGACAAGTTATTAACAACCATATGAAATGCACAAGCAAATGAGCATACAAGCATATGACTTTCCGGAAGCCATATGTGAATGGATTTATGCCCTCCATTCAGGGTTGGGGTAGTTTATAAGTCATGCAACCATAATCCCGATCTCTTTCTCTTATTATACAACATCTGTTGTTTTATGTGGTAGTTTCAAGTGCCTACCCCACTTCCATTAACTTAAGCGATCTCGCATCCATGTTAACACGGGCCTCCATGTCTTTGCTAATATATTTTTGTCCCACCAAAGGTATACTAGCTAATGCAATGTGACTCACTATGTGTTATGCATTATAATTTATTCATATAATCGTGGCATGTTAATTATGTAGGTTAAGAGCGATCATAGAGAATTTCAGACAATTCAAGTCTATAATAGCTCATACAATGTTTTTACAACAAGTCTCGTATCGATATACTTATCATTCATTCAACTAAGATTAGATCACAACTCATCACGATTTTATCTTTTCCTAATTCTAATGCCACTATGATTACAAGCACAAACATGAGCACAACTATTTAAGAAATGAACTCACTTTGCCATGGCGCGGAAATCCACTTAATCGTAATAGTCCTCGGGAAGGTAGTCCGTCTCCCAAGTCTCCTAAGAAAAAGAAACAACGCTAATGAGTATTTCTACGAAGTTTGAATGAACTTATAAATTCTATTATATCAAATTCGTTAAAATTCGTCTAAGAGGAAATTCCAACTTAAAACGGCCATAACTTGGTCATTTTAACTCGAAATTTCACATATTATATATCGATTTCTACCTATTCGACGAGAGATAACTATTTCTAGAGTTATTTTCAACAAGTGAGTTCGGTTGGTCCATGACCAGTAGGGTATAGAATACTACACGAATTTCTCATTCCACAATTCAACTTCTAACATCAAAACAAATATCATATTAAAGCTTTGATAGATATTTAACTATCATTATATCTTATAAGACTCTATTATATACATATACAACTCAATAACATGCATGATTCATGAGTGTTGGAAATTTCTAATTTCTTGTGTACTTAGATAATGTCAACAAGAAGGATGTGGCATTACTTTTCTAACTTTGTTTCTACAAATACATCATGTATAATGTAATACCTACATGCTATTTTCATCAAGGTTATGAGATGATCTATCTATATGTATACATATAGTACCAAGAATTCTTTTTTTGAAAAACTTTTACTTTGCAAAACTGTGAAATTTACTAAACTTAAGAAAAATAGTTTTTCTTCTTGTAAAATCATACTTGCTTTTATCAAAACTCAACCTTGATGACCTATATAGCCATCACCGTCATTATTTTAATAAAAACCTTCATTTTGGGATTAGAAAATAGATGTTTTAATAGGTGGCTTTCCAAATTACGAATTTTACAAAGCTTTAGAGAATAAAAACATTGTTTAAATCTATTCTTGGAAACCATCCCTTGTTCTAGGATTATATTTTGATAAACCTCTCTTATCTTTGTCAAAATTTGGTCTTTATTACATGTATCCCTTAGGACTTCTATTTTTTTTTTTAATAAAAATCATCATTTTGGCTTTTGGAAATAGGTGTTTAAATAATGGTTATTTTTAAATCCGAATTTTGAAATATTCATCTGAGTTTGTTTTCTTTGTAAAACTCATTTAGTCTTTCAAAAACCATTTCCTAATCAAACCTACCCCTTAAGGCTTTCATTTCATTAATAAAAATCTTGTTTTGAAGTTTCAAAAATGGGTGTTTATACTTCAAGACTCCTTTATTACGAATTTAAAACTTGTTGTTAAAATTGAAACATAACCTTTATAAATATTTCCTTGTTTTGAAAATATTCTTTAGTAGATCTAAGCTTTTCTCATCAAGATCATTCATTTATGATATCTATTCCCTAAGCCATTCATTTTAAATGAAAAATATACATTTTGAAGTTGAAAAATAGTTTTTCTAAATATGGTTCCTTTTTTATCCGAATTTTCAAAAATGACTTTTGTTGAAACTAAAATAGATCTTGAGCTTTATAATACTTTTCTGCTACCATCAAACTATTACAAGTTATTTATGAATAAAAAACAAAAACCTAATACATTTATGAACTCAAAACAACTAGATCTAGTTTACTATACTAGTCATTAATGCATAAACACTATGATGGTTATGTGAATGATGAATATATGCACAAATCATTAACAACAACAATATAACTTGAAAATAAAACAAGATAATAGCAAAATAACTCAAATAACAAGATCTAAAACATTGTGAGGGCAAGGATCTCATGTTCAAGTGTTTCCACATCCCTAACTTGAAGCTCATGGGGATTTTTATATAGAATCACACATGAATGAACATGCCATTACATGTTTTTAAGATACTAAGGTATAGATCTATTACTCATTGGTTGTGTGGAGTGAGAATCTTGAAAGAAAAACAAAGTGTGTGCGTGTGTATAGAGGAAGGGGGAGCTCACGGTTTGAAAGAGGAGAGGGAGAGAGAGTTTTTCAAAAAATTTTCTAAAGTCAAAAGGAAGAAAGAGAGAAAATGAAATGAAGTGGGTATAGATAGACAAATGGATTAGGGTTTGCCTTAATTTAACAAAATAAAATAAAACAAATTGGAGAGAGGGAAAGAGGGAGAGGGTGCACCGATTTGGAGAGTGTGAGAGAGAAAATAGAGTGTTGTGTAAGTTTTGGAATTAATTAAAGTAATTTAAGTAGTAAAAGTTATATTGGAAAAATAGATTGTAAGGAAAATGATGTAATTGTAAGAGTAGGGTGTAAAGATGTAAGAAATAGGTTATGGGTAGTTATATTTATGAATAGTGTAGAAGAAATCAAAAAGTAGATTAGACATTTAAAGTATCAGCAGTAATGAAAATACGATAAAAAGGTTATAACTGTAACTTTTATGACCCGAAAAATTATATAACTGATATATTTTGAAATCTTATGAAATTACGAGTCTAACGGTACTAATATCATATATTTAATATCTAGTGCCCTAGGACACACTTTTCGAAGTCTATACCCGATCGGGTTCGAAATAGATCAAAAATTCGCTAATCTTATCTTTTAAAGCATCCTAGTATTATTACAAACCAAACTACACCCTTTACTCATATTTCAACTCCTTGGTTTAGGAATACGGGATTTTCGGATCTAAACTATTAGGGTTTCTTGGGAATTTATTGACTTAGGCTTTCTGGTTGACTTTCCAATTTAGGGTTTGAACTTGGTATTACCCTAAAAAAAAAAAAAAAAAATTAGGGGTTTACATATGCTTTGTGTTTGAATTCTACAGGAAGGTGACAAGCTTTTCCATACAGCATCCGACATAGGGACATTCCAATTGGACTCTTGTAAGCAGTTTGGTAGGCCCAAAGTGCATCATCAAGCTTTAGCGACCAATCCTTTCTTGATGAATTGATTGTTTTCTCAAAGATTCGCTTAAGCTCTTTATTAGATAGCTCTATCTGAACACTTTCTTGAGTATGATAAGGTGTGGCCACCTTATGTCTCACTTGTAAACCCCGGTATTCTCGGTAGTTAAGAAACCCCGGGAATTGGAAGCGAAACCCTAATCCGGTCCAGTTTGAGTCTAGTGGAAGGAGCTTAGGAACCCTAAATCTGGCTTTCCTTCGGTTTCATAATAAAAGAAGTTTTATAAAGTAAATGAAGTGAATTATTGTCCTAAAGTATATTTTGGACCTTTGAAAATTTTAAATTCGGGAATTTTTCAATTCCGGGCCTTCCCGAGCTCAATTACGGAAAAGCGTGCCCTGGACCACGAATTCAGAAAAATGTTCTGGAATATTCATTAGAACCGTAATTTTATAAGGATTCCAAAAATATCAATTTTATAATTTTCCAAGCTATAAAAATTACAGTTATAGCTTTTCCAGTGTTTTCGTTACAACCGGTAAAGTAGATGTCTTGTCTACTATTCATAAGTATAACCTACACTACACACTACCCATACCCTATTCTTACATCCTTACAACTACTCATTTCAATTTTCTTTTCCAAGAAATTTTTTCTCTTAAATAATTATCACATTTATTACATTTTAATTAACTAAATTACAAAAAAAAATCAAATTTCACACACATACACTCCCGCGGCCCCCCCCCCCCCCCCCCCTTGATGGCCGGCGCCCCTCATCCCCTTTCCCTCTCTCTTTTGTTTTGTTTTTGATATTTTTATTCAATTATAAACCCTAATCTATTCATATATAAACATATTTTTCTCTCTCTCTCTTCATTTTACTTGTTTCAAATTTTTCAAAAGAGGAAAACTCTCTCTTTTTCCCCTTAAGTGCCGTGAGCCCCCCTCCCTCTTCCTCTCACATTTCCAACTCAAGTCTTCTTCATTTCTACCCTTAATCCCCTTTGGTATGTTGATTTTAGGCTTTGTTCTTCCTAGATCTTGTAATGGCAAGGCTATATTGTAAACCCCGATTTTTCAAGTAGCTAAGATAACCCTAGAACCGGAAATCAAAACCCTAAACCGGAATAGCTCAAGCCTGGAGTGAGAACTAGAAACCCTAATTCCGGCTTTTCCTCGGTTTCCAGTTAATAAACTTTTCTAAGAAAATTTAATTTTGATTATAGTTCTTGATTATATTTCAAACTAAGAAAATATCTGATTTTAAGAAAATTTCAATTCCGGGTCATCCCGAGAACCATTATAGAAAAACGTGCCCCGGAACTAGAATTTCAAAAATATACTTATGAGTACTCATTAGAACCGAAATAAAATAAGGATTTCAAAAATATATTTTTCATAATTTTCCGGTTTATGAAAAATACAGTTATAGCCTTTTTATTCGTATTTCATTACTACCGGAAATTAAATTGTCTTGTCAACTATTCATTACTATTCATAAAGTACCACCTACACTACCTATTAGCCACCCTACAAGTCTAAACCTTACCATCACTCAAATCAAACCCATTCTTCCATAACTTTTTGTCCCTTCACTTCACTTCAACTAATGACATATGATACAAATCAAATCAAGCCAAATCAAAATGAAACAAAGCAAGTTTCACCCAGCCCCCCCCCTTTCAAGCTCAAAACCGGCGCTACATGGCCCCCCTCCCCTTGTCCACTTTGCAAAATTTTGTCTCCATTTAACCTAATTACACTTCCTATATAAGCTATCTTTAGTCTCTCTCTCCTCATTCTTTCACTTCTCAAAACTCACAAAGTGTGAAAGCTCTCTTTCTTTCCTTATTTTCTTCCCTTGGCCGAAACTTTGGAGCCCCACACACATCCACACAACTTCTATTTTTCTCTTCTTATCTTCCATCCACTTCAAGTAAGTAAAGATCCACTACTTCCACTCATGAAACTTTGTTATGGCTAAGTGATTTTTGGATATCTCAACTCCATGTTCCCATGATCTTTTAGTAGGAACAATGAGATATCAAAACAAAAATCCCGAACCATTACAAAGTAGATCTATCTTTTAAAGAAGTTTCCATACCAAAAGCTTTACTTTTATCCATCAAAAAGTCTTTTAAACAAAGGATCTTTTATAAAAATATGGTTTTTATGTTTTTAAAACTCATTTAAGCTTTTGATAAAGTAGATCCATCATCTTATTACTCATGATCATGTAGGCATTAAGTTTCATTATTATTTTGTACTTATGTGCATAAATAGTCTTTAACACTTTTGTCTTTAGTAAATGACTTTCTAGTATATAGATCTATAGATAGATGAGTCCATGAAGTCAAAAAGAAAAGTACTTTACAAGAAAAAGACTTTTGAAAATTCGGATGACTTTGAAAACCTAGGTCAAAAACACTTTTAACAACTTCTAAACTTATATTTTATAAGAGAAATGAAGCCTATGGGTAATAGATAATGTTTAGTAGTATTTTTCATGAGTCTAAAGGAGTTTTTACTAAAGAAAATGTTGGAAACAAGAAATGAAGTCCATAGGAGTTTTGAGTTAAAAGTTATGAAAACCAAATTCGTAATAATGGATGTAGGGTTAGAAAACACTATTTTTCCAACTTCAAAAATGATATTTTCTTAAATAAATGAAGTCCTTAGGATATAGGTATAATAGATACTTAAAGTTTCAAGTATAAAATATATTTTCCTAAAGGAATCAACTTGAAAATGAACTTTTGTAAATTCGGATTTTTGGAAACCCCATAGTAAAAGACCCACTTAAAAGTTTATAAATGTGAATTTTATTAAAGAAATAAAGGCCTTAGGATATAACTAATATAAGGGTCAAAATTTCTTTAAATAAAGTAGATTTTCTAAAGGAAATCCATGTAAAATGTAGATGTGGTCAAGTGTAGTAAATTCACTTACTAAACATTGAGAGGAAATGGTTTCTAAGGAAAGTTTATTTCTAAAAATCGTTAAATCTAAAAGTTATAAGAACATAGACTCCTTAAGGTTCACATCATGACATTCATGATAGGGAAAATCATTACCATTGCATTTAGCATCATATTACACTTAGGAATCTCAAATGCATTCATGAAAACCGCATTTTTGGAATTGACAAACCCGCTGTACAGATCTGATCCCTCAATTCCGAGGCTTAGATATTTTCAAAACTTGATTTAAACTTCATATTTAGAAAGCTCTTCGAAGTAGATAGAATCGGTATAAATTTGCGAAATTCCGACTTAAAACGACCAAGTTATGGCCATTTTAAAACGGAACTTCGGAAATGACGCGAATTCCGATTTCACTAAGTTTCCTTAGAGTTTTAGTGTCCTAAGTTGATAGAATACTTATTAGGGTAATTTCTTATATGAATAGGTGAACCCGTGGACGGTGACGAGTTACCTCCGGACTTTTACTAGAAGACCGGAGTACCAATGGCGGAGTGAGTTTTTCTTCCCAATTCATTTATTGTATGTGCTTGTAAAGTAGTGCACTAGAATGTAGGTCAATTGAATGGAATATGATGGGGATTATGGGAAATTATATGATTGATGATGATGTGAGAAACAAATTAAGAATATCGAAACCGGGTGATAAACTTTGATTGTATAGTTAGCTATGATGGATTGTCTGATAAATTGATTGATCGCCTAAGTAAATTGGCTTAATCAACTACTTGAGTAATGATAAATTGACATGTGCATATCACAAGGGGATGGAGCATGAGCATTTGTAGGTTAGTCGTGAACCATAAACGACATCGAATAATCGTAGGTTAGTCGTGAACCATAAACGACATCGAATAATCGTAGGTTAGTCGTGAACCATAAACGACATCGAATAATCGTAGGTTAGTCGTGAACCATAAACGACATCGAATAATCGTAGGTTAGCCGTGATCCATAAACGGGATATTGTTAGTACCGCAGGATTCGTTAATCTGCTAACCCGGGATGGAGGGCGCAATTCCATCCACATATGATTTCCGGTTGGTCATATGTATGTTGAACTCATGTGTTTGATGCATACACTTGCTTGATTAATAACTTGTTGAATTGTTGTGACATAAATGTTTTTGTGGGAGATTACACTCACTAAGCTAGTTAGCTTACGTCCCTACAGTCCATTCCTTTTGCAGCTTACATTTATGGCTTAGGCGAAGAGACCCGGCTGAACAGGTACCGAAGCTAGGAGTTTTCCCTAGAAAGTTGTAATGTTTGTATTAGAACTTCCATAGAAAACTTCTAAGACTTGGATGACTGTAATGGACCGTTAAATATTCTTTTGCGGGGGAATGCCCCTTAGAATTTTGTAATATTTATTTATGTTCATGAATTATATCCTATTGCCCATGCATGCCAAATTAAGCTTTTATCTCCATTCGGACTTGTACTCTATTGTGTAAAGGTACGCCTTACATCTATATGAGACTCTCGAAAGACTAAGGTGGTAATTCGGGAATCTTATATGGCATGTGGCGGACTGTTACGTTTAGGGTACCCTATGGGGCGTGACAGTTTAAGTGGTATCAGAGCACTAGGTTATTAGGCATGACAATAGAGTTAAAATCGAACCTAGAACTAAGTAACTAGGATAAAATTGGAGTTAAAAGCTAGGCTAATTAATAGTTTTCTTGTTGTAGGTTTCCTTGGGTGAAACCCGAGAAAGAGCTAGAAACTTTACCAAGAGCCTAAACGAGACCATGGTGGAATACCGACTACGGCTAAGGGTTTTATGTGAAGACTTTGCATTGGTCCAACGACCTAGGACAATAAAAGAGATGTATAAACTATGGAAAGAGGGCCTTAGATATACAAGATGGATATCTGTGATAGATCAGTTAAGATATGATCCAATAAGGAGAAGAAGATGGACAATCATGGAGACTATTTATACCCTAGAGAGGGTGATGGTAGAATATGCTGGAGAACCCATGTTAAGAGAAGCCACATTTATTCTTAAGAATGAAGGAAGTCCCACCCACCCAGACTTTGGGAATTGGCATGGTATAGGACCACTTTATGTCCATGCCCGTGATGACCTGGATGATCATAGGGATTGGAATCTGGCGGATATTAGAAATCATTTGTGTGGCAAGCTAGATACCTCGATATTATACCATTCCTGGGAGGAGCTCCAGCTCCACAAGTAGGAAACGGGGGAGTACATATGATTAATGCCCCAGCTGTTGAGGAAGATGAGGTGAATGAAGGAAACAATGAGGGAGGAGGAAACAATGTGGAGGAATCTGAGGAGGAGGAAGACCCAGAAGAGGACCCAAATTGGATGGAAGAGGAGATGCCTAGATCCCCTACCCCTCCAGTCGTAGCTCCTGAACCACCCAACCCGCCACCAGAACCAGTTGTTTGGGACTTCAATAGGGATCTGGACATACCCGATAGTGGGAGGGTAGAACCAGAATTCGACCCCACCATGGAAAGATATATACCCAGTAGGCGAGCAGCCCCCTGAGGTTGAGGCCGTAGCCCCTGAGCCGGTAGTTCCAGAACCTGTGGAGAGAATGAATGAAGCTGACCCTTGGATAGGTGAATTTAGGGAAAGATGGAGCAGATGTGGGAAGAAGCTGGAAGAGAAGCGGAAAGAGAGATGGGAATTAGGAATGAATCCAATGATAGAGTTGATAGGAGGAAACAAATCAAGTAGGAGATCAAGAAGTGAGAGAAGAAGAAGAGGAAGAAGAAGAAAGAAGGAAGAGAGAGGAAGAAGAAGGAGGAACCAGAGCCTCTAGCCCGACCCGCTCAGAGAAGGAGATTGACTGTAAGGGCCTATTTGAGTCAGTTCATCCGAAAGGATGATGGAGGATCTTCTAGTCGAGGACGACTCCCCAGTCCCTCATCAGACGACTCTGATTAGCTATAGGATCTAGTATCCCATTGTCCAATAGTTTCTTTTGAATAGTAGGCAATGCGGGATGCCAAATTGCCTTAGGATCTCTTTATGGTTAGTATGTTGTTTTCCTTGTCTTTTCCTTTCCATGTCCCTAGATGTTGTTAGGTAGACTTTATTGGTAGTTTCGGAAGATTTGATTTGTGTTGTCTAATTTTGTAAGCTTATTTGAAAACAACTCTTGTACAGCACATCAAATCAATGAAGTATTATGTTGATTCCAAGAATGAAGTTTCACAAACATCATACTTTTGCATTAGCAGTAGGCTACATTCATTATACTTAATTGCATAAACATATTCTCATTCATATCATCATTGATTCAGAAATTCTTTGTTATTATGATTCTTGATTTGGAATTCCTTCGATTGCTATGATTTCAGCAATCGGGAATTTGACAAATATGTTTGTTGCATTCATCCAGATTCAAAACCAGAACCAACCCCAAAATCCCGAACCAAGTCTAAGGGGTTCTGCATCTTTACCACCTCCACCACCCCCTCCATACAGGAGAATGCAAGAGGAGTTTCCCATGCCACCAGAGGAGCAATCATATAATGCTCGTTACCCACCCCCTCCACCACCAAGAGGTTACCAGAGGAGTTCCCTCCCTGATTTTATAAAGAGTAACCGCTACTTTGATGGGGCGTTTGGAAAGCCCGATGAGGCAGAAGATTGGTTGGCTCAGATTGAGCACTCATTTGCAGCATACGAGACCCCACCACATCTCTGGTTGGAGTACGGCACATACATGTTAAGGTATAATGCACGTGTATGGTGGGAATCTAAACGAAGGAGTTTGGCAACCCCAGTTAGCTGGGAGACCTTTCGTAGAGAGTTCCTAGAGAACTATTTCCCCACCAGTCTCCGAGTAAGGTACAGCGCAGATTTCCTGCATGTGAGACAAAGAGGCAGAACGATTGAGCAGTATGAAACAGAATTCAATCACCTACTGCAGTATGCTCCTGAGTCATACAAGAATAGTGAGGAGCTGCAGAAACAAGTATTCCTGGAAGGTCTCGATGAGGACCTAAGAATAAAGATACAGGAATCTGGATTGTCGACCTACCTTGAGGTGATCGAAAAGGCCCGTTTGATTGAAGGGGCCAAAAAGAGAAAGTATGCTGAACCGGACAAAAGAGTGTTCGGAAAAAGGCACTTTGATGCCTCCAGCTCGAGCTATAGAGGAAAAAGGTTCAAGCCCTACCACGGTATTAAGGATAATTCTGGTGGGAGGTTTAACCAAACCAAGTCCAGCATTTCCTGTTGGAAGTGCAAAGGAGGCCACTACCTAAGGCAATGCCCCCAGTTGAAGGACAAGTGTTTCTTTTGTGGCAAAGCAGGTCATCTGGTTTATGCTTGCCCAAAGAAGATGACTATAACCTGCTACCTTTACAAGGAAAAGGGCCATGTAACCTCCGAGTGCCCTCAGAGGAAAAGTGGGACTACCCGGCCTTATGGGAATCCGGGAAATGATAACACCCAAAGGTCCGGCAGCAGAAGTGGAAGTCGTGCAGCCTCGGCCATGCATGGCATGTGGCTGTATAACTTTGAAGGCCAATGGATGATCGAGGATGACGAGGAGGAAGGCATGGAGCTGGCCGCGCTGGACCAAGACGGCGATGTGGATAGCGGCCTGGTGACAGGTTAGTAACAAGTTCCCTTTTAAGATAAAGTTCTTTGTTTTCGTAGCTAGTTTTTAGAAAGGAAGTTTAGACATCCACATCTTCATTTACATGTATGATCATAGAGTTATTTTGATTTCCATGCATTGATGATCATAAAAATGTAGTCTTGTATATGTATAGATATGTTAGATAGTAGATCTTTATATATAGGAGGCAAGAACATTGAAAAATAAAAGATTTTGTAGGAAATGGTTTGTTGGAAATTCGGATGGATTTGGAACCCTACTTTAAAAACCACCAAAACCATCTTTAAACTCATATTTCACATGAAAAATGAAGGGTATGTGTAATAGGTATATTGAAGGAGTGATTTCCATAAGTTTAGATGAGTTTAGGCATGATATAAATGTAAAACAAGTAGTAAAGTTAGAATGAAAAAATTGATTTATGGATGTATAGTCAAATTCGTATTTTTGGGTGATGCCCACATAAACACTTAATATCTAAGCTTAGATGGCATGTTTTATGAGCTAAATTAAGTCTTTAGATAATAGATATATAGGAGCCTCAATTTTTTATGCATTAAACAAGTTTTCTCATAAGGAAATTGCAAGAAAATGAAAATCTCAAAATTCGGATTTTTCTAAGTAGCCCATTCAAACACATATTTACTCAATGAAAAATGTGGATTTTTATGCATAAATGGAGGTCATGACTAATATGGATGTTGGTAAACCATTTTTAATTAGGTGATAAATAAATTCTAAGGATAAAATCATAAAAACATTAGGGGATGTAAGATTGGTAATAATGAATTGTTATAAGAAATCATTAAGGAATTTCCGAATAATTAGGAAGTCATAAGAGTCCATAATCAAAGATCATCAAAATCATGCATATATAGAGTTCATTACATGATATTCATGTTAGGAATTCATTCATATACCATTTATACATGAATCATCAACTAGGAACATTTCTCATCAAAAGCAAAGCAAATTTTCGGAATTGGAGAGTTTACTGAACAGATCTGACCCTACTGTTCCGTGACCTTAATGTTTTCAAAACTTGAAATTAATATTATAAATAGATAGATCTTTCGAAGTAGATAGAGATCGATATAAAATTTGCGAAATTCCGAGTTAAAATGACCAAGTTATGGCCGTTTTAAGTCGGAGCTTCCGCAAATAGCCAGAATTCCGAATTCATCTAGTCTAGATGCATAGTTTGGATTAGTTACTTGATGAGTATCTCATTAGGATTATTCTTACTTGGTAGGTGATCCCAAGCAAGATGACACCCTACCTCCCGACTATTACTACTAAAAAGACCGGCGTCCAATGGCCGAGTGAGTTTTACTTCTACTCTCAATTAATGATTATGATTGTAATGTAGTGGCACTAGTGGTGTAGGCAAAGATAAAAATGGATATGTATGATGGGATATATGGGAATTATATATATTTTGTCTGCTGTTGATGTGTGGAATGGAACTTAAGAAATATCAAAACCGGGTGTTAAGCTATTGACTGATTAGCTAGTATCTTATATTGAACGTCTGTGAAAACTTGTTGGTCACCTAAAAGAATTGAACTAATGTATATTCGACTTCAATTGTCATTGGATTCATTCATATCATGATGGGGATGGAGCATTGGCATTGGTTGGTTTTTCATGATCCATAAAACGAATATGTTGGTTAATCGTAATCCATAAAACAAATTTGTTGGTTAATCGTGATCCATAAAACGAATTATTGTTAGTTGACCGTGAGCTTAAACGGCGTCGTACCGCAAGATTTGTTAATCTGCTAACCCGGGAAGGAGGGCGCAAGTCCATCCACATATGATTTCCGGCTGGTCATATGTTTGCTAAACTCATTTGTTTGATGCATACACTTGCTTGAATAATCACTTGTTTGAATGAACTGTACTTAATTGTGATATGGAAGTTCTCACTCACTAAGCTAGTTAGCTTACGCCCCCATAGTTTTTACTTATTGCAGCACGAGTTTATCTGGCTTAGACCGAGGCAAGCCACAGCACAGGTACCGGAGATAAGAGTCTCCCATATAAGTTTACTTCATTCTTTTTGTATAGACTTCCATTGGAAACTAAAGGACTCTGGATGACTGTAATGGACTTGATATTATTTTGCAGGGAATGCCCCTTAGATTTTGTAAAGTATAATTATGCGTTTTGATTTATTATCTATGGCTAATGAATGCCACATTAAACTATTTAACTCTATTGGTTGAGTATTCTATTGTCGTAAAGGAACGCTTTACATCTATATAAGGCTCCCGAAGGGCTCGGATAGGGAATTCAAGAGTCTTATTTAGTATGTGGTGGGCTGTTACGTTTAGGATACCCTATGGGGTGTGACACACTCCATACCTTGCAAGCAAACTGTCAAACTATTTATTGCAAAAGTGAGTTCCTCCATCACTGATAATAGCTTGTGGTGTCCCAAACCTAGTGATGATGTTTCTTTTCAAGAACTTAAGTACTCCTCATGCATCATTGGTTGGAAGAGCAATAGCCTTTACCCACTTAGATACATAGTCAATAGCAACAAGGATATACTTGTTATTGAAGGATGATGGAAAGCTCCCATGAAATCTATCCCCCAAACATCAAAGATTTTAATCACCATGATACCATGCTGTGGCATCTCATGCCTTCTGGAAATGTTCCCTGTTCTTTGACATTGATTGCAACTTTGCACAAAATCTCTACAATCCTTGAACAGGGTAGGCCATTAAAATCCACATTAAAGTACCTTAGCTACGGTCCTTTCAACACCAAAATGACCACCAGCTTCATGACTATGGCAATGGTGAAGTATGTCAATAATTTCATATGTAGGTACACATCTCCCAATTACTTGGTCAGCAAAACTTTTAAAAAGATATGGTTCATCCTAGAAATACTACTTTACATCAGACAAAAATTTTCTTTTCTGGTGATGGGAAATTTTATAAGGCAAAATGCCAGCAACCAAGTAATTTACAATATCTGCATACCAAGATAGATCTTTAAGTGAGACTTCATAGAGATACTCATCAGGGAATGTTTGATTAATAGGCATCTCATCTTTCGCATTTACAATCCTTGAAAGGTGGTCTGCAATAGCATTTTCAACTTTCTTCTTCTCTCTAATCTCAATGTCAAACTCTTGTAGCAACAAGATCAACCTTATAAGCCTAGGCTTAGCATCTGATGTTGCTAACAAATACTTAAGTGCAGAATGGTCAGTATACACTATAGCTTCAGATCCAATGAGATATAATCTAAATTTGTCACAAGCAAATACTACAACTAGCAATTCCTTTTTTGTGGTAGCATAGTTGTGCTATGCATCATTCATCATCTTACTAGCATAGTAAATTACTTGGAAAGCTCGGTTCCTTCTCTAACTAAGCACTGCACACAACAGCCATGTCACTAGCATCACACATGAGTTCAAATGGCAAATGCCAATCTGGTGCCACAATCACTAGTGTAGTGGTCAATTTTTCTTTCAACAACTTAAAAGCTTGAAGACATAAATCATCAAAAGAGAATGGAGCATCCTTCTCTAATAAAGAGAAAGGGGTCTTGAAATCTTGGAAAAATCCTAGATAAACCTCCTATAAAACCCAACATGTCCAAAAAAACTTTGGATTCCCTTTACATTCATAGGCGGTGAGCATTGAGATAACCTCAACCTTAGCTTTATCCACCTCAATCCCCTTGTTTGAAATCTTATGGCCAAGCACAATTCCCTCAAGTTCAAAACTAGATTAGTATCTTTACATCTCTTAAGCACAAATGACAAGTTCTCTAGGCATTTATCAAATGAAGCTCCATATATAGAAAAGTCATACATGAAAACTTCAATGAATTTCTTAGTCATATTAGAGAACAATGCCATCATACATATATGGAATGTCGCTGGTGCATTACATAGACCAAAGGGCATGCGCCTAAATGCAAAAGTACCATATAGATAGGTAAACGTAGCCTTCTCATGATCCTCTGGAGCAATGGGTATTTGATTTTAGCCTGAATACCTATCCAAGAAACAATAATATTCATGCCTAGCTAGCTTCTCTAGCATTTAGTCTATGAAAGGAAGAGGGAAATGATCCTTTCAGGTGGCATTATTTAATTTGTGATAATCTATGCACACCCTCGATACGGTCATAGTCCTTGTGGGTATCAATTCATGCTTTTCATTTTGCACAACTATCATGCCCCTTTTTTTAGGCACCACTTGAATAGGACTCACCCAATTGCTGTCGGAGATAGGATAAATAAAACCTGCATCCAGAAGCTTCAACCTTTTTCACCACTTCTTTCAAAGTAGGATTGACTCTTCTTTGTGGTTGAATTGTAGGCTTGCATTCAGCTTCCATAAGAATCCTATGCGTCCATATGGATGGATGGATTCCTTGAATGTCTGTAATGGTTCACCTAATAGCGTCCTTGTGTCTCCTAAGCACCTCAAGCAACTTGCTTTCTTACTCAGATGACAACTCCATTAAGATGATAACTGGGAGTGTATCATTCTCACCCAAAAACACATATTTAAGGTGGCTCGAAAGTTGTTTCAACTCAAGTACAGTGGGCTCTCTTATGGATGGAATAAATGTCTTTGTACTGGCCTTTAAATGCTCAAATAGGGGTGGTCTCAACCAAACTCCTACAGCTCTATCAACCAGTGAACTTTCATTCATATCTTCATCAACCTTTTCATGTTCATCTTCCAAGTTAGGCATTACCAACAATTCATCCTTCGTATCATGAGAGATACCAAGCTCGTCTTTGTCATCACTCCAATCCTGTTAAAGCACATGCTTGGAATATCCACTCATTTCAAATGTATCATCCCTATATTCATGAACTAGCTGATCAGCTATATCCACATGGAAGCGTCACTAGCAGCTGAATGTTTGAAGGCTCTAAAAACATCAAAAGTGACTTACTCATCCGTAACCCTAAGTGTCAATTTCCCTTGTGCCACATCAATCAAGGCTTCCCTGGTAGCCAAGAATGGTCTACCCAAAATCAATGGTATTTCCCAGTCTTCTTCCATGTCAAGAACAATAAAGTTGGCCGAAAAGAGAAACTTACCCACTTTAACCAATACATCTTTCCACTATTCCTGTTGGATGCTTAATGCTTCTATCGGCTAGTTGCAAGGATATTGTTTTCGATTTATACTCTCCTAGCCTTAACTTCTTGAAGATTGATAAAGGCATAAGGTTAATGCTTGCTTCAAGATCACACAAGGCCTTATCAAAGTATGAGTCCTCAATGATGAAAGGGATAGTGAAGCTGCCCGGGTCTTTCAACTTTGGTGGCAACTTATTTTGAAGAATGATTGTACACTCATGAGTTAGCATAACTGTTTCATGTTCAGCTAGTTTCCTTTTCTTCATGAGGATTTCCTTCATAAACTTTGCATAGGATGGCATTTATTCAAGTGCATCCATGAATGGGATATTGATAGGCAACTTCTTAAAATTTTCCAAAAACTTGGCAAATTGATGATCTAATTGTTGTTGCTTCAACCTCCCAGGAAATGGAATAGGTGGAACATATGGCTTCACTTCAGACTTCCTTTTCTCTACTTCTTCCACCTCTCTTGTCCTCTTGTCATGGCTTAATGATGGCTCATCCATCTTGCTTTCTCTTAAAGTTTCAGCTCTATCCTCTTTCCTTTCAATCTCTCTCTTCACATGATTTACACTTCACAATCTCATGGTCATCCAAATCTTCATTGTTCTTACCATCTCTCTGGTTCACTTCTCCTCCATTTCTAAGCTTAATAGCTTTCACTCCCTCTTTAAGATTCCTTTTAGTGTTGCTTAGAAGAGTGCCTTGGGGACGGTTTCTTGATGCATTAGACGATTGAGCTATTTGATTATGCAGGTCATGAATAATTGCTTCTTGATTTTGTGGCTTGGCCAACAATTGCTGCAACAGCTTAATGGTTGTGTCGGTTTTGTCCTTCTCTCTTTGTGGATGCGATTGATGCCTAATCATAGGTGGTGGTGATAGTGCTCTTGGTGTGTTTTCTACTTTCCATCTCAGTTTTGGATTGTCTCGCCAACCTAGATTGTAGGTATTTAAGTATGGATTGTAATTCCTAACTCCCCTCTCATACTAGTTCACATAGTTTGCTTGTTCACTACTAGAGCTTGGAACATAAGAGTCTTCCATTGGATACTCCAATTGACTCATTAGAGAACCACCATGAGAGATATCATTCATGCTTGGATTATAAGTTGATTCCCCTACTTGACGTAGATTGCATTTTACTCATTTGGCTAGTAAGTGATGTTACTTGTTGTTGAATTTTTGAAACTATTTCTGATTCATACATAGCACTCACTTGTCTTGGCCTATTCTGCTTGCTATGCCAATTAAAGGTGTTTCATGCCATTCCTTCTATAAGATCATAAGTGATCAAGCTACCACCTGCTGTAACATCGATCATAGTCTTCAAATTATCACTATGAGAAGTGTAGAACGTTCTTACCAAATCATGTAGAGAAATCCCATGGTGAGGGCAGCGTTTGAGGAGTTTCTTAAATCTTTCCCATACTTCATAAAGAGCTTCATCTTCATATTGTCGAAAGGAAAATATCTCATTCCTCGGCTGAATGGTCTCGTTGGGAGGAAAAAATTTCTCCAAGAATTTCTATGCTACTTGATCGCAACTTGTCAAAAGAGTGTGGGGGTAAAGAATTTAACTAGTTTCTTGTCTTATCTCTTAGGGAAAAGGGGAATAATTGAAGGTGAATAGCATTGTCAGATACCCCATTACTCTTAATCGTAGCACAAATCTGTAGGAAGTTCATCAAATGGTCATGTGGGCCTTTGAAATTTCCTCCACCAAATTGATTAACCTACACCATTTGGATCAAAGCTAGCTTTAACTCAAAGTTGTTTGCTTGAACGGCCGGCCATGCAATGGATGGTGCAACTCCATCAACTGTGGGCATAAATTATTCCCACATTGATATGTGAATCTCATTCTCTACATCCTGATGAGGAGGATTTTCATTTGGCACAATTGGAACTAGAAGATTTCTTTGCCCATCTGCTTGATTTCCATCTTGTCCATTCTCATTTCCATTGTGTCCTTGGTTTCCATTCCTTCTCTCCTCTCTTTGTTGGTCATTTTCATTTCTTTTTCTCTCAATTGTTCTTGTAATTTCTATATCATCTCTTCTCTCCCTCAAACGTTGATGAAATTTTCTATCAATTTCTAGATCAAATATCAAATCTAGGACTTGTTCACCTGACATACAAGAGCAAACGAATCAAGGTAAACTATTTTTGGATTTTTCAAAAATTTTCAAATTTTTATGAGATTTTCTAAATATATGCTTAGTCTAAAGGATTAATTACTATTCTAATATTAGCAACCGAAGCTCCCCGACAATGGTGCCAATTGACTGGATTACACCAAACTACACTCTTATAATTTTCAACTTTTAAATACAGGCGCAATATTAACTGGCCAGTAAAAACTAGGTGCAAATGCAGTAAATAAATTGGTAAGACCAAGTCGATCCATAGAGAGCTAATGACTAATTACTAGAATATTGAATTTTATCCTAAGCTAAGCTATCCAATTTCTTTTTTTTTTTTTTTAATTCATCTATGATGATTTAACTAAGGTCTAAACTAATTGATGATTTAAACAACTAAAGATTATATTCTAGCAACAACAATGAGGGATACGAATTCATGAGATGCAACGACAATCAAGAACAATGCATTTCTATTCTCATTTGAATTGAATCATGCCTCAAGTTGATATTAAAATTGATTATTTGGGATTTAATCAAACTCACTAGAATTCACCTACCTCTCGGAGTAGCAAAAATTCAGATCATAGCATAAACTATCTCGTCAAGGCAATTTATCTACAATCCTTAAGTACATAGCAATTCGTTCTCACAAAAAATACTATTCTAATTAAAATTACAAACTAAGCACCGCCAAGTGACCTAAATATGTAACCCTAACTGCATTAAGAAAAGTGAGTTCATGAATTTCATAAAAAACATGCATATCCCTATGACAAATCCTTTTCAAAAATCCAAGATTTACTTATGCAAATTATCGAATCCCTCCCGAGTATCTCTAATCCTATTCGTCTAACTCATATTGGACATTCATAAATCAAACAGTCTATAAGTAATAATAATTAAATTCCCAAATAATATAGGTCAACATCAAAATAAGTCAAAATATTCAAATCATCAAATCCATTCATGCATGTTCATATATCAATAAAGAAAGCATCTCAAACATACAATCAAGCATTATTGCTCATAAAGAAATTTCAAGAAAGGTAAGTCCCTTCTATGCTCTTACTTCTTCCATAAAAGCTCAATAATCCACTATTAACTTTCTCAAGGCCTCGTCCTTGGATAAAGTCTCAAGTATGCCTATTTCAATAAAAGTCTATAGGGGTGTAAGCTTATATCATGCTTAGTGAGATATTTCCCCGTCATTTGCATCAACAATCATAAAAAAAACAAGTTGATTAGTCAAGCATATGCTATGCTTATGCAACAATCACATGAAGAACACATATCAAGGGTTAGGGAATGGTTGATGAAGGTCTTCTTGATCTTCTCCCTATGTACTCACCAGAAATGTTTGGTTGGCATGGCTCTAAACCTAGAGTTACATTCTCTAAGCGATGTGGATTCTTTAAGACGCAATATGGCCTGTGTTCCAGAATAATTGCAGCCCATCTAACTCTACGCATAGAAGTAGTAGCCTTTCGCAATGTGACTTGACGGATGTTATGCGTAATCATTTCCTTGTTAACGCCATTCCGTATTATGATTCATTAAGGATGATCAATTAATTTATGGACGAAGATTTATGGGACATATATGTTGAGGTTCAATGCCATAATTTGATAGGAGTCAAAAAGTTATGAGTTGCCGCCACTTGTCACTTGGGACATGTTTAGAATGAGTTTTTGGAGAATTACTTTCTTGGCAGTTTAAGAGTGAGATACAGTGTCGACTTCCTGCATATATCTCAAAAAGGAAGGTTGGTGGAGCAATACGAGACGAAGTTTAGTAGACTTCTGTAGTATGCTCCTGAGTCCTACATGTATAGTGAGGAATTAAAGTGGCAAGTATTCCTTGCAGCTAGTAGTAAATATAGGTTTTCTCAGCTAATGAGCTAGATGAATTATGTTTAGATGCCTAGGAGAACAACAGATTGTACAAAGAAAAGGTTAAGAAGTGGCATGATATGAAAATCAAGCTCCTACGTGAATTTTAGGAAGGGGATTTAGTTATATTGTTCAATTCTTAGCTAAAGCTCTTCCAGGCAAATTAAAATCAAGATGGTTAATGCCTTTTAAGGTTAAGAGGGTCTTTCCCATGGCACTATAGAAGTTGAGAACTCTAACAAATAAGTATTTGAGGTCAATGGGCAAAGACTCAAATTATATCAAGGACTATCACAAGATCCAGAAAGGATGGAGGAGTTATATCTAGTGCAGACTCATTGAGCTTTCAATGATGGTTTTTGTCGAGCTAATGACACTAAGCAAGCTCTTAATGGGAGGCAATCCATTTTAAACTCTTTTTCCTTAACATTTTCTTTTGTGAATAAATAAGTTTTTAAGACAAGAGATTCTTTGATTTTAAGATGATAATTTGGATAGAATGGCATCAACATTCGAGATAGTGATTTCGAAAAGCAAAAAAAGTTATGCACAAAAAAATTCAAGAAAGATCAGGAAATCTACCCGATAATTTTGCCTAAAACTCAACCCTTGAGCATTAATAGAGAAGTTTTCTCAAAACTTCTAATTTTTAATCTTTCTCTGAATATTTCTGCGATTATCCCCTACTTTTTTATCAAGATTTTAAAACATTGAGGACGATGTTCATATTAAGTGGGGGGGGAGGGAAATTAGCAAGATTGTGTTGAAATTAAAGTTCTATTAAAAGAATAGAGTAACTACACTCTGATTGATCAGTTTTCTCACACAAATTATAAGAAATTATTGAAATGGCTAAAATTTGACCATAATTTTCAAAAATTTGAAATAAAATCACTAATTAACTCAATAGAGCAATTAATGAACATTATCATATTGAGTTAACTTTACTATGTGTACATCACCTTATAAATATCTATTTGAAGTAGTTTTATTTTTTATTTAATCTAGAAATTTAGAACTGGAATTAGCTTAAGGTCCTTAGTAAGGTTACTCAATTAAGTTGTAAAAGCTTAAATGATTTGTATGTTTTTCAATTTAGTCATTTTGAGAGCTTTGAAATCTTTAATGCAAGATTTAAATGATGATCATAACTTGATGATTTTTCCTTGTGCTCAAGATAATCAAAACAAAACAAAAAAAAAAAAGAAAAAAAAAAACTATGCGCTTAGGGTTGAAATGGGCAGGGGTTGGTCCCCTTAGAAGAGAAATTTCTTGAGCCCTCTTTTAATTTAAAATAAGCCATGAACATAGGGAAAAAAAAAAAAGAGCAATAATACAAGGGCAAAAACCCTCCAAAGGAAAATGTAAAGAAGAAGGCAAAAACCTTTCCCTCTACAGCTTTGAGGTACATAAATAATCAATAAGAATGAAATAAAAAAAACATTAATAAGGAAAGAAATTCAAGGGATGAAATAATCTACTTAGGTAAGTTCGGTGATTTTAGCAAAAGTAAGTTTAGCACAGTTAGTGAGAATGATTGAATATTTAAAGTACTAAATGATTTGAGCTTAAATGATATGGTTAAATTTCCATTTATGATTTATCTTCTTATTCCAAAAAGCCTTGCTCGATTATGTTAAATTGATGTTTGCTTGAGGACAAGCAAAGGCTTAAGTATGGGGGAATTTGATAGGTCTATTTTACTCTATTTTTATTCATAAGAATTTAGGCTTAATTTGATACATTTCTGGATAAATTCCTATGAATCTTGTTCTTTTATTATTTAAATGTTGTTTTTCAGCACCTAGAACAAAAAGAAGAGGAAACAAAGTGTTTTGATTAGATTTGGAGCAAAAAACCAACAACTATGCAAAAGCGTAACTTGGCCAAGCCCTACAAAAGACCAATCAAAGGTAAAACAATAAGGCAAAACAAAGGCAAAATTGTCCATGGCACCCTACATTGAGCCCTCGACATGACCCTTAACATCTGTATTATGATCGAGCCCTAGACTTTAGGATACAGCTTCTATCGCACCATAATGTCAAGCTTTAGATTCACCACCCACAACCGAAGCTGGATAGAAATCACATCTTTGAATAGAAAGGCACAACTTGGGTCAAGTTCAACACTCAAGCCCTCGACAAACTCGATTTATCCCTTGGTTGAATCTGGACAAGAGCTCAAGCTTTTTAGCAGCGAGCCACAGCTTAGGTTAAGGCCTAACATCTAGGCAACATTCGAGTGCTCAATCTACCATGCAAAAAGTGGCCTTATGAGCTGGCAATCTGGAAGCACATGTGAAAATAAGGAATGAATTCGATTGAAAAAAATCTGCCAAGTCAGCAAATAACATCGTCATGATTTCTGTGCCTAATCTTATAAGTAAATGTGCATAGGCATAAGATGATAATGATCTATATCATTTGTAACAAATTCCTAACATAAGGTAGAGAGAGAATTCTTTGGCAAAAGAATTGTTTCTTCTTACTTAAGAAATCTTGAAGTTTTATAGGTAAATTCATTATAAACATGACTTTTTTTTTTGTAAGGACCTGTGCTTAATTTGTAATTTCATCTTTAATTCTGTATTATTTTTTCAAGAATTTGTGCTTAATGTCTGCATCCATGGAGAAATAATCAATCAACTTAGGGTTTGTGAATCAAAGACTTAATTCATTTGATTTCAAAGTGTTTTAATGAATATCGATTGGGTATTTGTAATTAGTAGCTAAAACTTAATTTCGTAGGTCCAAATGAGTGGTGCACCTTTTAAATTTTATGCCTGATTTCAACTGAATAGATTGAGAGATTATTCTTTTGAATAAATCTGAGCTACTAATAGAGTTGTTCATAATCACCTTGAGAGATGGATGGTGAAACTTTCTGTCACTTATTGTTAAATCCATTAAGTTGGTTTTAAAACACGGGATTCTTAAAATTTATGCGGATCTAAACCAGTGATAATTATGAAGAGATTCCAGTAGTCTGGTCTAGATCTAGTGTTTCTGACCTTAAGAGAGGCTTTAACTTATATTCGTGAGTCAAACAGTGTAAATTTACTAGTATACAACTGTATGAGTTTATTGTGAACATGATAAGAACTTAGTGAAGTAATCTCTAAGGCTTCTTCTTGGATTAACAAGCTTATCTTATGATTTGCCTTTAAAACCTATGTATATTCATTAACACTAATATAACTTCTGTTTTTATTATGCTTTGCTAAATTTTCTTTAGCTAGATAATAAATGAATAATGAGTATGGTAGATGCCAATAATCCCTTAAAATATGACCTAAAATTTTCTATGCTACTTTGGTATGTGCACTTGCCTAATGTTGGCAGTTGCGACTGAAGTTGAACGGAACTTATTAGTTTTATAAAATTTTAAATGCTTCAACTTCGTGTTCTTGAATGTTTTTAACTCTACGAACACCAACCACATACGTGTAAGCACTGTTACCAACACCAATCGTATCATCAAGCAGCTCCTCTTAGCCTTATGGCCAATCTCTAATATCAGCTTATTTTCTTTAGCACCTGTTGGATCATTGGGTACACCATCACCCAACCCATCCTTACAGCTGCACATCAACCAACCCCAGCTCCTATCCATTCCCATTCACAACACCCCCAATACCAAGATCTTCTCGGCATCCCCTTCTTTAAACACAACCATCTTCTTAGCAGCTGCAGCTTTATTATGATCCTACACCAATATATCTAAACATCAATTCAAAAAAAAAAAAAATAACAATTTGAGGCCTCTTTATATTACTTAAATGTGAGTCTTGGCTCAATAGGCCCATGTCCATGTGTTGGTGAAACATGAGAAGCGAGTTCTAAGGAGAGTGTGAACTCATTTCTCCCACTTGGTAAGATGATTTTTAGCCCATTTTAGGTGAAAATAATACCTTATTAAACCTTCTTTATACCAATAAATCTCCTAAATGAAAGATAGGGCGAGTAAAAAAAAATATTTACGGCATATAATAAATACCTTTTACTTAAATAGCTTTTGATCGCATTCATCTCTTATTTAGAGAAATAAAAACTTTTTATCCACTATTTGAATTCTGATCTAAATGCTAGTGCTTCCTTGTGTAATTTTTCTTCTTCTTCTTCTTCTTTTTCCATAAATATCTCAATATTATAGTTGTAAGAATGTATTAAATATCCCTTTTGCTGTATTAAATACATAATTATGCATATGTATGGCCGTTGCAAAATACTAGCTAAAGAAAAAACTTGGCAAGTTGTCAAGCTAAAATCAATTTATGGTACGATATGAGCTTTATAACTTATTGGAAGAGATTTTACTCATATGGCTAGAATATCCTCTGCAAAATACCTCTCCTCTCATGTGTCGCACTGTATGGCACTTCCCCACGCACTTTCTTTTTCTATACAAAATGATCTTTAAAGCGAAGAATCCTAAGTATAAAACCCAAAAGCCAAAATTTCTTTTTATCACCTAATGCAGCTAGGGGTTATTGGGAATTATGGGAAACAGAATCTAGCCCTTTTTATATACTCCTCTTTTATTTTCAGGAAAATATATCAACTTTACGAGCCCACTGGGAAAATGTACAGGGACATCTGAGATTCAGCTTTTGGACATTGATTATTTGGACGTAAATATAAAACAAGCTCGTGGGGTTGCCGCAAAAGTTCATGTTGCCCCCATCATAACTAAAACATATTAAAAAAAAAAAAAAATTAAAAAGATGGAATGATTCCGAGTTCGCAGGTATAGCTTTTGGTTACATGCTGAATGCAAGACAGTACCGCCCGCTAGCCCAATACAGGGTCCGACGTCCCCATCTCTTGTCAAATTTCGTCACGAAAAGAAAGGAAAAAAATAATAATAATAAAGTTGGCAAAAGTTAGGCAAATATTGATGAAAAGAAAATTTCGATCATGCTAGACACATCAACTTGTATATATACACTAATAGGACCATGCACTATACATGTATGTAATAGATATATATATATATATATATAATAGTAGTTGGGACATATATATATACATATATATAATATAGTAGGAGATAATAATTTTATTAATATATTAATGATCAAGATAGAAAAAAAAAAAAATTAATGTTTTGTGAAGTTGGGATAGATATATTTTCTTTCGATGATATAGAGTGGTTATTTATCATGTAGATTAATTTAAATTTAAAGTGAAATATAAACTTTGAAAACAAGTAACAAACAAAAATACTGTCTCCCACTAAAATAATATATATTATATCACACACATATAAAGTTCTATTAATGGTGATTTTTTGCAATACTTGTTAGGAGTATTTTAGGATTTTATGAATAATCAAAATTATCATTAGAAAGTGAACACTTAAAAATTTCTTTCTTGAAATGCTCAAGTCATCAACTAATTAATATATTTGTGTGTACACATAGATATGATTTTTTTTTTCCTATTTTTAGTGGATCAACGTCATGCATTTCGACAGAGAACGTTACTGACCTATCACGATCAACTTAACATTTTGTACATAAAAGAATCCCACGAACAAGAAATGATTTCAGTATGTAACTGAAATGAAACAACCATCTTTTGGCAAAGGAAAAATCCGAACCTAAATGCTTATAGGTGGGATAAGCGTGCACGTATGACGACGTTCAGGGACGACGCATACATATATGCACACACCCACACACCCAAAAAGATGTTAAAACATCAATTCTCTTTTGGGAGAAGATAAATATATAGATGAGGACATCAATTAATAATATTAATGATCCTTTCCGGCCAATAAAGCATTAGCATATAAAGCTTTCTAATGATATATTAATTCCCTTTTCATTGCCAAAATCAACGCATAGAAGAAACAGTGATGAAACCCTAATGAAGTAATGGATATATAATATGTAATATATATAAATGCATATTTGTTAAACTTTGCCAGAAGGACTTCTTTATTATTCTTCAGCCGAAACCCCATCTCTTTCTAGTCAAATAGTTCATATTAATTTTGACCAAAAGCGGTTCAAAGTTTCTTACTTGCGATCGATTTGTTATGGTTTTGATTCATCCAAGACGACAGTCCACAAATAAATAGGGCAAATGTCCGTTCGGTACCTAAACTTGAATCAAAATATCAATTAAATCTTGAACTTTTAAATTACTCAATTTATATTCTAAATGAACTTTTCATACTTTAAATTATCTCACTCTTTTATTATCTTTAAAAAAAAAATGACACATGTTATATAATAATAGGATAAGATAGTGTTTAGAACATGAAAAATTCATTTGGGTATAAAATTGAACAAATTAAAAGTTCATATACCTAATTGATCTTCTAGTCAAAATTTAGGTACTAGATTGGCATTAAGCACAAATAAATACCCAGACTTAAGAATAATAAAAAAGATCGTGGGGGTATAAATTAGATATACAAATTAGAATGATGGTCCAGGAAGACTTTTTTATATATATCCTATAGGGGGTGAGGATGTAAATGTTTTTTATATCGATTGAGTTCAAGGAATATTTGTGCTAATTATTCAGGTCAAATGAAAAATACAAATGATTAGGTTCACATTAGGGATCCATTTGAATTTTTAAATTTTTATTTATATCATCTATATATTTGATTTGTATTTGTAATTTATCTATATTATATCTGTCTCATATTATTTTTATTTATTATAAATAAATTATTAATTTTTTATCGATATTTTTTTTTTTCTTACAAAATTATATTTAAAAACGGTAAAACTATTATGCCAAAATATCAAAAGATAAACTTTAATATAAGCTAGTCTAGTTTAAGCTTTCTACGCCAATCGTGTACACATGAGAGCTCTAGAAAACCCCTACCCGTCTTATCTTTTCATC
Source organism: Combretum micranthum (assembly GCA_024138025.1). Lineage (NCBI taxonomy): Eukaryota > Viridiplantae > Streptophyta > Magnoliopsida > Myrtales > Combretaceae > Combretum > Combretum micranthum. The sequence continues at coordinate 120,138 of JAMXBD010001460.1, read as the reverse complement.
ATTAAACTTATCTAATTATGAGTTTTATTATACTAAGCTTTATTTGTACTGCCTAATTCTTCTCTCAAGGAATCTATAATTCCTATATTTAAGTTGTCTCTATTCAAAGATCAAGTACTCTAGCACTAAATATTCAAAGTTCTTCTCCAGTCACATCTCATAACATTTTGATCCGCTAAGATTGTCAATATTCTTCCGTGATATTATTGGGAAAATCACTGTTTGATTGACTAGAAATTGGAATCCCGGTTATTAAATTCTCAATTTTATTATTTATTAAAAAAATATAGAATCGGTAAAATTATATAAAACCATAAAAAAATAGCTACAATTATAAACATGTAGAATTATACACTTGCATTCATAATTCTACTTAAAGTCGGTACCTAAATAATTTTGATTCTATATTATTTAAAAAAAAAACATCATAAACTCATAAAATCATAAAATTGACTCATGATTCCAACAAATATGCATCAATATATAAAACAACCTACTATAATTTAACAAAACTTATCATAATTTGATGAAAGCTACCATTTACTATAATAAAACTTATCTATTATAATCCAAAGAATACACCATGATAAATCTACCACAATCCAGAAAAACCTATTGTAATATGATTGAGTCCTAAATTTAAGTCACTAACTGCTCATTCACTTTATTGTAATTGCAATTCCATTACGGTCTTATTCCTTACGAATAGTTATTTCGATGTTTAGTTCACTAAATAACTATTACACAGTGAATCTCTATTATACAAAACATTGAATAATCATTCTTTATTCAAACCTATGAAGACTAATTCAATGGTGAAGTATCTATTTTTCAAAATATCACCATTTAAATAAAAAATTAATAAAAAAATCATATTACAGTTTTATATTCCATTCCTTTATAATATGAATTTTATCACAGCTTTATTCATTCAGCAAAATGAACGAACTGTAAATTGCGACTTACCCCATTACTTTAGCCTATTCTTCCTCCTCGATGCTTCTCTATTCTATCCTACTTGAGGTTTCATTCTAAACACCCCAATAATTGATATGAAAGTACATCATATTCTCGACGTATGCATGTCAAACTCATCCTCGTAAAGAAGTCTGGATACCATATCTTTTAATGTATTGCCGTGACGTTTTTATTCATCCGAGTTTGATCGTATCTGAATTCAATTCACCTAGATATGCACATAAATAATAGGTTATTATACGTACAGGAAAGACAGCAGGCATTGGGCAGAGAGAGAGCCCTCTTGTTAGGCTTTCCAACTCATATATCTCTTTGGATGCCACTAAAAAGAAGGTTGAAAGCAAATGAAAGGGAATAGGAAAAATTGGCTACAATCGAGGGAGCGTCAAGCGTGGATGTCGTTTGTTCTTTATTGCTTTCCTCTTTGTGTGATAGTGGCTGGACCTGATATCTCCATTTAAATTCCAAATACAAAGAGTGGAGACAAAAGTCTTCACGTTTAATCATCAACAAAATAAATATACATAGCGTCCATTCACTCCTCATCCCGACATCATCCATCACAACCTCACCTTATTATTTCACTAGTGCTTAAATTTTACCAAACAATCATATTCCATAGTCAATTTCAGTACAGCTTACTTGGCTTGTGAAGCACCAATGAATTTAATGCTTCCGACCTAGATAATCATCGGAACCGACCCTAACTCTCTTTTAACCTTTTTATTTTATTTTATTTTGTTTTATTTTTTCAGGGACCATGACTCTTAAATGTTTGAATCACTTATCTACGATGGTCCTAGCTAGGATAGATCAATTCTCGCAATTTTCCAACTCCATATCATCTCCCACTACTAAAAATAATATGAAAAAAAATTTACGAAATTAATTTTGTTGAATGCAATTTATTATCTTTTTTTTTTTTCCGAAACGGAGAATTATTATTGATGGTATAGTATAGATAACAACACACGTTTCGGCCACGGGAATGCAAAACTTTTTTGACATCTAAATTACGATTGGTAGCCGTGAAATAATTAAATACCATGCGGTTATAAAAAGAAACAATAAATGAATCAATATATTTTATGAAATCAATTTCTTAAATTTTTTTTACATAAATTTTTTATTAGTAGAAGGTGATATGGAGTTGGAAAATTGCATATTCTTTGCTCCAAATCTTTCATTTTTCATTGACCTTTTCGTGAAACGAAATACGAATCGGATGGCGTAAAACTCTATTCGCTAATAAAGCCAGATATGAAAGGTAAAGTCAGAAGTAAAATTTAAACAGGAAATTCAAGTGGCATCGTCAAAGGTGTCATGATGCTTCCACGTTTTACCGCCAAAGTGTGTGTACATATATGTTTTTTTCCATATACCATAAAGACGAGGCTGCTGAGCCGAAAGTTAACCGTAGGCTTCATGATAATGGATGACATTAGGAAAGCAAATGCAATAAAAGAAAGTACATTGACACGCTAATAGGAAATGCCAAATAAGACTAATTATTGATACAATTAAACGGATCAAAGCATAATCTGTGCCGCCGATCTTTACTCCGGGAAACAAAAGTTTTTTGTCTTATGATCTCTGAATTTATATATGTTGTCGGGGCGGTAAAACCATTTTTTTTTTTTTTTTTGACCAAAGGGACAGTAAAACCATACTTGGACGAACTACAAGATCTGTTTTTAAATATGTTGATATAAGGTTGGCTTTGTTAGGTCAGTTTGGCATATATGAATATACAATCTAAGATGACTTAGAGGTACAATAAATCATTTTCATTTGAGAATTTAATGGTTCATGGGTAAAAATTACTTAATGTAAAATACTCTATTGATGCAAGTTGAGAAACTTGATAGCAATTTTTTTAAATTTGTAAACCACACTTGAGATCTAGTAAGAAATGGTAATTATACGAAGATGTTATAAGAGCGAATGAGCAAATAACTGATGAAAATTCATGTTTAGTCTACACAAAATGAAGAACTTGTACAATAGATCTCGATTTCAACAGTGCCTTGCGTCAAAAGAGGAGTTATAATCCTTGGAAAATGAATCTTGAGCATTAAATTTTGACTAAATGAGTTACCAATTTGTCATGATCATCACATAGCGCGAAGTAGGATCTTCCAAATGATTGAAACGGCACACTGTTTAAGCTAAAGTAGCATTTTTCCCAGCAAACAACATTTCTCAAAATTCTATAGAATAAGTTGTTTGGATTGTTGACTCTGAAAAAAAATTTTGTATTAGGATAAATTTGTTCTGAGTTGTTTAATAAAATTTTCACACTTCTCGTCACCGATAGATATTTCTCCGTATAATGCGATTTCATTCGAAACCATTAAACAAAGTGATCTGGACAAAGTGATATTCATAATTTTTTCTCTCTAATTTAGTAAAATTTTTATAAATGCTTTATATCTAGCTTGATTCACATGAATAGACATGTAATGGGATCGCAATTAAGGCTCCAACCTTACTTATATTTTGGATACTTTTTTAAAAGGTGGAATTGTCAATTCCCTTTGAATAGGATTTCATTCTTAAACTTAAGGGAGAGTTGTTTGATTTCCAACTTTTAAAATATAAATTACACTTTTAACCATATTTACGCTATTAATAATATAAATGTTATGTGTATCTATATAATTATATATATTGTTAAATGTGTTATGTTATGCTTATACAAAGTTTGAGAATCTACTCTATGGGGACTTCTATGCCCCTTGAATGATACCACCATTAAAATTTGATTATAATAGATTAAAGTAATAAATCTATATATTAAGGGTTCGATGATCAATTGGAATCGATTTCCGATGATCAATTGAGTCGATTTAAGTAGTTCAATGATTATGAGTAGGACAATTCCGATGAAAAAAGCACAAGACCATACAATTTTCCATACTACATATCATATGTGTATACATCATAATGAAATATGATATTTACTTATTACTTATGCATGTATATATTTTGGAATATGTTAAAATACATTATAAATTTATCATTTGATTATTTTTGGAAAGATATTTTTATCTATATCTATTGTATATCATTGCTATATGTCGCTAATGTATGTATTAGCATTGCAAATATATGTAGAAAACATTTATATGGCAATTTAAGGTATAACTACATTATGTAATATATTACTTTTATGTTGTATCATACTTGATGTATGTACATATTCATGTCTCTTATATAACACATAGTAAAACTATGTTAAAACTATGATGATATATTATGTTATATATATATTATTTGAGAAAACTACACCGAAAGACATCAACATTTCAGAGAAGTTGAATCAAGGTATCAATATTTCTAGTGATTAAAAAACAAAAGATCAAGGTTTTACTTGGTTAAAAAAAGACGAACCAACAGTTTAATTGGGTGGCATGTCATTTTATTTAAGTGATGTCATTTTTAAAATATGGGTTAATGCCACAAACGGTATTTGAACTTTTGCAAAATATGCAATCAGATGCTTCAACTTTGAAAATAATCAATTTAGTATATAGATTAACTTTTAATGTATGCCAATAGTATCTCCATCAAATTCCTTTAAAGACTAAATTGATCAATCTCAAAGTTCAAGTATTAAATTGATCAATTTTAAAGTTTAGATACCTAATTGAATATTTTGTAAAAGTTTATGTACTATTCGTAGCATTAACCCTTAAAATATTATAACAATTCGCTAAACTACTCAATTCTTTACATAATTCTATTAATATTTATACATCAATTTTTCAAATAGATGAATCCTTTTTCAAGAAATTAAATTTTAGGAAATATTTTTGTAAAATTATGTTTTTAGTAACTTGAACCTATGTGTGTGTGTGTAAGTTAATACTCGAACTATGTAAGGATATAGGTGTAAGGGCTTATTTTCTACGGTTTGGATCAGCTAAGCCATTATTTTACCGTTGGTAATCCCCGTCAAATTAACTATTACATTCTTCTTAATGGTTAAATGATAGAGTAAGTGATCCTACTAACATGGCTATAAAAGTAGTCTCAATATCCCCTTTACATTCACTCTATATTATTAACATATTAAATAATATATTTTATCAAATTCAAATGCCAAATGTTTATATTCCTATTTAAGTATTTTAAATATACAATAGGAGTAGGCGAGTAACCCTATTATAAAGGGTGTCACCTATATCCTATTTAATTGGATAAGTTTTGAGTAGGTAATGAGAGTTTTAGAGTAGTTCTAGGTGCATGGATTTTTCAAACCTACTCTCACTATGTAGGGTACAAATACAAGATCTTTATATTGTGTAGCTACCCTAGAACTTGTATTATTGTAAACCTCTAGATTTTAAGCTATGGTTTATGCTTAAACCCTAAACCGAAAGTCAACCAAAAAGTCTAAATTCAAAAAACCTATAACAAAACCTAGTAGTTTTAGATCCGGTAATCTTGCGCTCTTAACCCCTAAACAACGAAATTGAAATAATTGTGGTTCGTAATAATATAAGGAAACTTGAAAATATCATATTCGTTAATTTTTAGTGTATTTTGGATCCAAACGGGATCAGTTTTCAAAAACCGTGCTCCGGTACACCCGATGGTAAAAATATTTTGATAATACCAATAAACTCATAAAAATATAAGGATTTCAAAAATAGTAGTTTTATAACTTTTCGGTATCTAAAAATATCTAATATAGCTTAATTACGCGTATTTTCTTTACTACGGATATTAATTTGTTTTATCTACTATTCATAATACTATTCTACACTATTCACTACTATTCATCTATTTCTATTTTTTCTGTAAACCCCTAAATTTTTTGAATCGGTTTAGCACAAAACCCTAACCGAAAGTCAAACGAAACCCTAAAGGTCAACAAAACCCTAGTTTACCGTATCAAGCTAAATCCGGCATTGCCGGTTTCTTTGGCCCTGAAAAACGAAGTTAGGATAATTAGCTCGAATAGTCCGTAATAACCATAGGTTTTATAAAAGTTTCAGTTCCGCGGAATTCGGGTGTCCTTCGAACCCGATCGGACACAGTTCTCAAAAAACGTGTCCGGAAGCCCGGACTAGTAAAAATATTCCGAAATACCGTTAGACTCGTAAAAATATAAGTTTTCCAAAAATATCAATTTCGTAATTTTTCGGTAAGTAAAAATAACAGATATAGCTATTATACGCGTATTTTCTTACTACCGGTACTTTAATTGTCATATCTACTTTACATTACACTATTCATTACTATTCTACACTATTCTTTTATCTCTACTTTTTCTTACACCTACTCTTACACTCTACATAACCTATAATCTTAACTTTTTACCTTTCCCATAACTTTATATCACATCTACTTACAATTACATCTTTTATTTTCCAAAAAGTCACAAAATTAAATCACTTCCCCCCTCACAAATGGCCGGCCCCCTCTCTCTCTCCATCACAATTTTGTTTCAATTTTGAATTTATTTTAATCACACAAAAATCACTCCTCACATTTTCCTATAAATACCCCCTCCTCTTTCACTTCTTTCACACATTCACTACCCACAAATTCATACCAAAACTCTCTCAATTTTTCCTCTCAAAGCTCTCTCAAATTACTATCTCAAAACTCTCTCAAAATAATTCCACAACAACTTCCACCAACAACAAAAACCCATAACCACATAACCATATCAAAATCTTCTTTAGGTAACCCTTTATAATTCTTTCTTCTTCTTCATGTCATGTAACTTTACATGACCATAGTGTGAGTTTCCAAATACTACAAGTTGTGGAAACTACATTATGTTCATGTATTGTTCTTGTTCATGCCAATCCATTTATGTTTATGTTGATTTATTATTGTTTATATATCTATACATATTCTTTAGAGCATATAAGCTCACTTGCAATTTATTTATTTCATGCAAAGCAATTTATTTACTTTTCCATTGCAATTTATTTATTTATTCCTTGTTGAAATAAGACTAGTCTCTAGTCTTAGACTTGTCCTCATCAAGTCAAAACAAGCTTTTCTTCTTTCATTTTATTTCATTATGGGACTAGTTTATTTCTTAGTCCCGGGAGCCTTGAAAAAGCTAAGACTCCAATACTTGACTTTATTATTTATGCTTTATGTTATTTATTATCATGTTCATTTAGATTGTTGTCCAAAAGTTTTATTTTCTAAAGATAATTAAATAAAAGAAGGCTTTTTGTCACTTAGAAATAAGTTTATGTAAAGTATAAAATCAACAAAAATAAACTCATTCTTTTCATGTTACCAAAAAGAGAACTCACTATAATTTTAAACTACTTTTGCTTTGAAAAATACTAAAATCTTTATTATCCACCTTGTTTTTCAAAAGGAGATATTTTTGTTAAAATGGTTCTTTTCATAAGAAAGAAAATAAGATGGATGACTTAGGAGATTTTTAAGTAAAGACCTTTGCAAACTAATAGGCAAAGAAAATTTATAGTTTGAAAATAATAAAGTTATTTCTTTTCAAGTTACAAGAGGAAATTAATAGAATTATAGAAATTAGTTTTTCTACAAAAGTCCTTAATTGTTCCACATTATTTTTATGAAGAAAACAAATTTTCATACATGGATGAATATTTTTGAAAAATATGAGACATGAGAAAAAATGAGAAATATCAAGTAAAGATTTTTACAAAACAAGTAAACAAAATTTACACAAGAAAAATGAAGAATAGCATATTTCCTAGAAAACTTCAAATATAGTATTAATGTAACTTAGAAAGGAGAAATTTTATTTTCAAAGGTCACTTAGAAAAGATAAATGAAACCAACATAAAACGTTTTTAGAAAATAAAGAAAACAAGGTATTCATTTCAAAGAAATTTACAAAAACAATTTCCGAAAAGCTTCAACCCGACATTGTTTTACCTAAGAAAAATAATTTGGACAACAAGACACTTGAGCATGCTTAAATATGAGTTATATAGTTATAAAAAGAGAATTTTTCAACTATATAGATAACTAAGTATTTATCAAACAAATTTTGATTTCTTGAACCAAAGTTGTTTTTACTTGAAAATCCGTGGTGAATTTTGTCGCCACTTTTTCGGAGCCTATATGGCTTTGTTTGTGGGAAATAATTTTAGAAATGGGTAGATCTTTTCGAGTAGATAGAAATCGGTATATTATATGCGCGATTCCGAGTTAAAATGACCAAGTTATGGCCATTTTAAGTTGGAACATTCTTCTATACGAACTTTAACGTTCTTTGACATTGTTTTGTCAAAATTCAAGAAAATCTTCAAGAAAAACTCATTATGGGTATTTTCTTTGGTTAGGTGACCCGAGGAAGGATTTCTTCACCCCGAGAACTATTACGATTAAGTGGAGTGTGTGAACGACTCATCCGCTTAGAGGAATAGACGACAATGGCATCGTGAGTTTATTTCCATTAAATGCTACACTTGTTGTGCTTGTAAATTAGTTGCACTAGAGTTAGGAAAAGATAAACCGATATGCATGTAAAATAATTCCTTGAAAGAATTCTAAGAATATCGAAGCCCGAATTGTTCTAAGTGATTGTTTTAGTTTAATATTGATTTGTGTGAAATTCCTTGATCACCTTAAAGTTGAAAATAATTATGTTATGACTTTATAAATTAATGAAACTCATGCATACCACGAAGTGAGTCACATTGCATGGTTGGGTTATTATCCTTGGGTGAGAAGGATAGTAGGCTCATGTCGAAAGCAACACTTGGCGGAAGATCTGAAAGCGATTGCTTGGCGGCTTAATGGAATGTGCTTGGCGGTTGATCCGAAAGCAAGGTCAAATCAAGTAGATTCGGCATACTTGGCGATGAGTGCTCGCAAGTTTAAAAGTTTTTAATAAATGCTTGGAGATGAGTGCTCGCAAGCTTAAATTTTTTTATTAAACTACTTGTTTTGAGTATCACCAAACCCCGAATGGAGGGCGTAAATCCATTCAACATATAGTTCCCGGAAAGCTATATGATTGTTTGCCCACGTGTTTGATGCATTACATATGTGTGATTAACCAACTTGTTTGAATCTTGTTACAAGAAGTTATTTATGGAAATAGTTCTCACTAAGCCTATTAGCTTATACCCCGATAGCTATCTTTTGTAGTTCCCGTACTTATGGTTAAGGCCACGTGGACCATGCGGGCAGGTAATCCCTTTTGAACATTAGAAATCTGAATAAAGTATAGCTTAGTATTAGCATGTTAATAGATTGGTAATTTAGGGAGTTGTCCCTAAGTTTGTAAAGTTTATGCCATGGACAAATAATTATTGTGATTCTTCTTTTCTTAATATGTTTTTATATCTCCTTAAACTTCATTATGCCACATATGGTCCTCTAAAATTGTGAAAGTAAGCCTTACACTTAATATAAAAGCTTTTGGAGATGACTAAGGTTGTCATACTTAAGCTTTAATATTGAGTGTGGCGGACTGTCACGTTTAGGGTACCCATCGGGGCGTGACATTTTCTACATCTATTCTTATACTCTACCATATTTATTTTCTACTTTTTACATTTCCATCTCTCTCTGCTATTCATACCAGCCCCCCTCTCCCACACACACATTTTTTTCTTTTTCAATTTATTTAATTTACATAATTTTCACTTCTCAAAACTCTATAAATACTCCATCTCCCTCCATTTCTTTTATACACATATTTACCTTACCAAAACACTCTTAAATTAACTCCATAAATTCTCTCTCCCAAAATCTCTTTTCTTTTCTTTACTACCCTCCTACATACTTTCTACACACATACTATCCTAAAACCCCTCTTAATTACCACTCTCATATTCCCACCTTAGGTAAATTTCTTACTCACATATTCTTCCCATATCATGTAACCTAATATGATCAAGGTATATGTTAGGGCTGTTCATGGATCGGTTAATCGGTCCATTACTCTATTTTTTGAACCTAACTGTAATGATCGGTTTTTACATATCTCGATCATGAACCGATCTATTATAAACAGTTAACCATCTTAACGGTTAACCAATTTATTCGGTTTTCAATTTTTAAATATTTAACATAATGCTTTCAAGAAATCAAATTGACAATTTCAGAAAACGTTATTTTTTATCCTTTATCATAGAGTTTTTCTTCAAATTATTATATGTATTACAAGAGCTAAAAAAAAAAAGAAAACCAAATTAAGCAATGGGGAAAAACAAACCTTTGGATGTATCATTATCAATAAAATCAAACCAAATCAATTACCATAATTAACTCCATTAGACATACAACAATAGTATTTTAATCGAAATCCAAGAAATATTAACATAGGTAAATTATATGTATATGTAAATCATATGTGTGTGTATATATATTTTAAAAAAATAATTATATGTATATGTAAATTATATATATAATATATTTATAAATACTAAAGCGGTTAACCATTAACCATCGGTTTTTTGTGGTTACAAACTGAAACCGAAAACCGGAAAAAATAAGAACTGTAATCCTAAACCAAAATCAACAGATCGGTTAATCATATTTTTCGGATTTGTTTTACGGTTTCGGTTCGGTTTTTCGGTTTCATCAATTTTTTTGCACATTCCTAGTGTATGTTTCTTAAACATTTAAATGTTATAGAAGCAACACTATGTTCATGTTTTATTCTTGTTCATGAATAAATTTCATATTATGTTGTTTTATTTATGTACATGTTATTATTATTGTCCTGACCTAACAATTACATCATATTATCTATATTTATGTATCTATATGTATTTCTTAGAGCATATAAGCTCACTAACATAACCATTATTTATTTATATATTTATTTATTTATGCTTGTGTCACGCCCCAATGGATACCCTAAACGTGACAGTCCGCCACACTCAATATTAAAGCTTAAGTATGACAACTTTAGTCATTTCCAAAAGCTTTTATATTAAGTGTAAGGTTTACTTTCACAATTTTAGAGGACCATATATGGAATAATGAAGCTTAAGGAGATATAAAAACATATTAAGAAAAGAAGAATCACAATAATTATTTGTTCATGGCAAAAACTTTACAAACTTAGGGACAACTTCCTAAATTACTAATCTATTATATACATATTAACATGCTAATACTGAGCTATACTTTATCCAGATTTCTAATGTTCAAAAGGGATTACCTGCCCGCATGGTCCACGTGGCCTTAACCATAAGTACGGGAACTGCAAAAGATATCTGTTGGGGTATAAGCTAATAGGCTTAGTGAGAACTATTTCCATAAATAACTTCTTGTAACAAGATTCAAACAAGTTGATTTAATCAAACAAATGTAATGCACAAGCACGTGGGCAAACAAGCATATAGCTTTCCGGGAACTATATGTTGAATGGATTTACGCCCTCCATTCGGGGTTTGGTGATACTTATCCTCAAAACAAGTAGTTTTAATAACAGAAAATTTAAGCTTGCGAGCACTCATCGCCAAGCATTCATTAAAAAGTTTTAAACTTGCGAGCACTCATCGCCAAGTATTCCGAATCTACTTGATTTGACCTTGCTTTCGGATCCGCCAAGCATATTCCATTAAGCCGCCAAGCAATCGCTTTCGGATCTCCGCCAAGTGTTGCTTTCGACATGAGCTTACTATCCTTCTCACCCAAGGATAATAACCCAACCATGCAATGTGACTCACTTCGTGGTATGCATGAGTTCATTAATTTATAAAGTCATAACATAATTATTTTCAACTTTATGGTGATCAAGGAATTTCACACAAATCAATATTAAACTAAAACAATCACTTAGAACAATTCGGGCTTCGATATTCTTAGAATTCTTTCAAGGAATTATTTTACATGCATATCGGTTTATCTTTTCCTAACTCTAGTGCAACTAATTTACAAGCACAACAAGTGTAGCATTTAATGGAAATAAACTCACGATGCCATTGTCGTCTATTCCTCTAAGCGGATGAGTCGTTCACACACTCCACTTAATCGTAATAGTTCTCGGGTAAAAATCCTTCCTCGGGGTCACCTAACCAAAGAAAATACCCACAATGAGTTTTTCTTGATGATTTTCTTGAATTTTGACAAAACAATGTCAAAGAACGTTAAAGTTCGTATAGAAGAATGTTCCAACTTAAAATGGCCATAACTTGGTCATTTTAACTCGGAATTGCGCATATAATATACCGATTTCTATCTACTCGAAAAGATCTACCCATTTCTAAAATTATTTCCACAAACAAAGCCATATAGGCTCCGAAAAAGTGGCGACAAAATTCACCACGGATTTCAAGTAAAAACAACTTTGGTTCAAGAAATCAAAATTTGTTTGATAAATACTTAGTTATCTATATAGTTGAAAAATTCTCTTTTTATAACTATATAACTCATATTTAAGCATGCTCAAGTGTCTTGTTGTCCAATTATTTTTCTTAGGTAAAACAATGTCGGGTTGAAGCTTTTCGGAAATTGTTTTTGTAAATTTCTTTGAAATGAATACCTTGTTTTCTTTATTTTCTAAAAACGTTTTATGTTGGTTTTATTTATCTTTTCTAAGTGACCTTTGAAAATAAATTTTCTACTTTCTAAGTTACATTAATACTATATTGAAGTTTTCTAGGAAATATGCTATTCTTCATTTTTCTTGTGTAAATTCCTTTGTTTACTTGTTTTGAAAAAATTCTTACTTGATATTTCTTTTTCTCTTGTCTCTATTTTTCAAAAATAATCATCCATGCATGAAAATTTGTTTTCTTCATAAAAACAATGTGAACAATTAAGGACTTTTTGTAGAAAAACTAATTTCTATAATCTTATTAACTTCTTCTTGTAACTTGAAAAGAAATAACTTTATTATTTTCAAACCATAAATTTTCTTTGCCTATTTGTTTGCAAAGGTCTTTACTTAAAATTTCCTTAGTCATTCATTTTCTTCTTATAAAAAGAACCATTTTTGTCAACAAATATTTTCTTTTGAAAACAAGGTAGATAACAAAGATTTAAGTAGCTTTTTAAGTAAAAATAGTTTCTAAATTCATAGTGATTCTTTTTGTAACTTGAAAATGAATGAGTTTATTTTTGTTATCTTATATTTTTACGTTTCACATAAACTTATTCCTAAGTGAAAAAAGCCTTCTTTTATTTAATTATCTTAAATAAAACTTTTGGACAACAATCTAAATGAACATGATTATGAGAATAATAATAAACAAAATAACATAAAGCATAATAATAAAGTCAAGTATTGGAGTCTTAGCTTTTTCAAGGCTCCCGGGACTAAGAAATAACTAGTCCCATAATGAAATAAAATGAAAGAAGAAAACTTGTTTTGACTTGATGAGGACAAGTCTAAGACTAGAGACTAGTCTTAAAAACAACTTGAATAAAAAAATGCATTGAAGTAAATAAATTGCATGAAAGGTAAATAAATTGCAAGATTATGAGCTTATATGCTCTAAATAGTATATATAGCTATATAGATATATAGATAGTTATGAACATAAAAGAGACATAAATGAACATAAGAGAAACATAAATGAGTATAAAGAAACATGAACATAAAGGAATTGTGTTATGAACAAAAACAAAGTATGAACCTATTGTTGCTTTCTTAACCTTCATGGTTTTAGAAAACACACACTAAGCTCATACTAAGTAGATGAACATGAAGAAATCTTGAGAAATTTTTACCTAAAGAAAGCTAAACTAAGAAGACTTCTTGAAAGAACTCTTGAGAGAAATTGAGAGATTTTGTAGAGTAACTTTAGAGAAGAAGTGGTGTGAAAGAAGTGAAAGGAGGGGGGTATTTATAGGAAATTGAGGAGTGATTTTTGTGTGATTAAAATAAAGTAAAATTAAAAAAATTGGGCATGTGAGGGGGGGGGCCGGCCATGAGTGTAGGAGGGAGTGTGATTTATTTTTTTGACTTTTTGAAAATAAAAGATGTAATATGTAAGTAGATGTGATATAAAGTTATGGGAAAGGTAAAAAGTTAAGATTATAGGTTATGTAGAGTGTAAGAATAGGTGTAAGAAAAAGTAGAGATAAAAGAATAGTGTAGAATAGTAATGAATAGTGTAATGTAAAGTAGATATGACAATTAAAGTACCGGTAGTAAGAAAATACGCGTATAATAGCTATATCTGTTATTTTTACTTACCGAAAAATTACGAAACTGATATTTTTGGAAAACTTATATTTTTACGAGTCTAACGGTGTATTCGGAATATTTTTACTATTCCGGGCTTCCGGACACGTTTTTCGAGAACTGTGTCCGATCGGGTTCGAAGGACACCCGAATTTCGCGAAACTGAAATTTTATAAAACCTATGGTTATTACGAACTATTTTAGCTAATTATCCAACTTCTTTTCTAGGGCGGAAAACGGCAATGCCGGATTTAGATGGATACGGTAAACTAGGGTTTTGTTGACCTTTAGGGTTTCGTTTGACTTCCGGTTTAGGGTTTTATGCTAAACCGATTCCGAAAATTTAGGGGTTTATAGCTTGTAATTTATTTATTTCTTTCATGCTTTAATATTAAGACTACTCTTTCTATTCTTAGACTTGTCCTTATCAAGTCAAAAAAATTTTCTTGTTTCTTTTGTTTTTATTTCTTTGGACTTGTTCATGACTAAGTTCGAAAGCTTTGAAATCAAGCTAAGACTTCTAATACTTGATATTTATTTTTTGCTTATTCTATATTTTTTTATCTTATTATTATTATTTTTTTCATGTTACTAGCAACATATTCATACTTGATGCATGATCATATTGATAATTGTCTTAATACAAATAAAAGATTCTTTCTTAAGTAAAAGAAAATAAGCTCAAGTTACTTTACAAATATAGTTTTATCACTTAGGAAAAAGTTTCTTTAAGACTTATAATTTTATTTCAACTAAGTACTTTACAAAGGATTTTTGACCAAAAATCACCATCGATTCTAAGTGTTGATGATATACAAAACTTTTGCAAAAACAACTAAGGAAATTGCTTATTTTAATTTCAAACTATTATTAAAAGACTTTAAGATTGATAATACTTCTCCATAAATAATTTTCTTAAAAACTTGATTATAAAATATTTACTAGTATTTTTAGTAAAAGAACTACACAATTTTTCTAAATAAGTTAAGAAATCAACTCACCAAGTAAAATATACTTAGAAAATAAAAATTTGGGAATAACTTAGAAAGACTAAAGTTTTGAATCAAAAGTTATCTTTTAAGAATCTAAGAAAATAAATTATATCACATATTTAATGACTTAAAAATCCTTAGTTTTATTTCCAAACAACTTAACATAATTTTGTCAAATTTAACTTTTTCAACTACTAAAACAAGATTGTTTTATAGGAAATTATTGATCAAGACAACATCATTAGAATCATGTGTTTATTATGAGTTACATATGTATTAAAAGGATTTTTCAATTATATATATATATATATATATGTTTTCTATGAAATTTTTTATTGATATAAAGTTAGAAAAATCATATTTTAAAAGTGGAAATTTTCATGTTGATTATGTACGGAGTCTTTTAGAAAACCAAATGACCTTTTATGAAGAAATTAGAAATGGATAGATTTTTTCGAGTAGGTAGAAAACGGTATATAATATGTGAAATTCCAAGTTAAAATGAGCAAGTTATGGTCATTTTAAGTTGGAATTTCACTTTATACGAATTTTGACAAACTTATTGAAATAGAATTTCAAATTTCAGTAGAACTTCCAAGAAATACTTATTTTTAGTATTTCTTTTGTACAAGTGACGTGGAGTCCAAGCTACCTTACTCGGAGGATTACTTTGACTAAGAAGTTTCTGCTACTATGGCTGAGTGAGTTTAAATTCTCACATTTTGTACTTATGTATTTGCTTGTAGTTTAGTGGCACTAGAATTAGAAAAAGATAAAAATGTGATAACGCATGTGCTTTACTTACATGATTGAAATTATGTTAAGTATATCGAGGCAAGAATTATTGATTAATCATTGTATGATTTAGTATAGGAATGATTTGTTTGCAAATTCTATGATCTCTTATAAAATGTTTAATATTATACCATGACTACTTAAATAAAATGATTCATGTATGATACATAGTGAGTCACATTGCATTCATTACTATACCTTTAGTGGGACAAGAGTATATGATCTCTTAGAAAATCTACTCTATCGCTTTGATTGCCCATAATAAAAGGGTAGGTGAACACTCGAAATAACTACAATTTAGTGGCTAGTAGGAGCTCGTATAAAAACTTCGAAACTTTATTTGAGAACTATGGCCTTATTGCTCGAAACACCTAACCACTGAATGGAGAGGTAAATCCATTGAAATATATGATTCCCAAAAAATCGTATGTACTGTTTGCTTATGTGTTTGATTATATCTCATATGCTTGTTAAATAACTTGTATAAATATTGATTGTTTGAGTACTTTATTTGTGGAATTAATTCTCAATAAGCAAGAAGCTTACCCTCTTATAGATATCTTTTGCTGTACTCCTATTTATAGTTGACCCCTCGGGATTATTTCTCCCAGGTATTACCTTTTGGCCTAAGGAGTTTTTGGAAGAAGTCAAAGACTAGATGTAGACTTAGACTTCTAAGTAAATCTCCATGTATTTATTTTGAATAGACTTTAATACACCTTAAATTTGATAGGGGAATGCCCTTTTGATATTTTGTAAGACCTTTATATATTTCCATATTTAAGATGTTATGTTATGATTTCCATTCTTAAATTGCTATGTAGATGTCTTTTTAAACAACTTGTTTCAAAGTTAGTCTTCTATGATCATGAACATACGCTTTACACTTCGTATCAAAGCTTATGAGATGGCTAAAGTTATCATACTTAAGCTTTAATATGAAGTGTGATGTACTGTCGTGTTTAAGATACCTTTTGGGATGTAACAATTATAATATATACTAGATTTAGGTTCCAAGGTACCTACTACCACACTATAAAGGTTATTGAATATTATTAACAAATGAAATGCAAATAGTAGTATTATTTTTAAAAGTTTTTTAAATAGAAAAAAAAAAAACAAAGCTCATATATTGATCAATGTTGTCAAACTCGATCCTAGGGTTTGACCTAAACATGATATAGAGTCAATGGTCAATGGATAAAATCGAGTTAATTTAAGGATAAAACCGTAGTTAAACCGACCCATTCCCAAAGAGGATTTAGGTTCAACCTAGTTTAATCAATCAATCTACTTGAGGCAAACAATAATAATATTGAAAACATTAAATTGCTACTTAGTTACCTAAGGGTCTTTTTAGATGGTATGATTTTCATCTGTATCTTATCTGTATCTAGTTTGTTTGATATGTTTATTAATAAAAATATTTATTTTTCATTTGTATCTATTTCTTAATAAATGGTATATTTGAAAACGACAAAATAAGATGAACTAAACAAACCATAAATTGCTTCTTACATTATTATTTTATTTCCTATCTTCTTCCCTTTCTCCTTTCTTTTTGATTTTTTAAAACCTTTATTTAATCTACTATAATAGTTCAATTGCAACAACACATCGTTGCTTTTGACTGTGATTATTATGTGGTGTATATTGCAATATAACATATGTTCTTCAATTATATGTGCTTAATCTTTAAAGTAAATAGAATTGTTGGTTATATTTATAGGCTAATCAATATAATGCAATAAAAACTTTTAACCATTGAAAGTCACTACATGTTCTTCATTTTTATGT
The DNA here is from genome assembly GCA_024138025.1 of Combretum micranthum. Taxonomy (NCBI): domain Eukaryota; kingdom Viridiplantae; phylum Streptophyta; class Magnoliopsida; order Myrtales; family Combretaceae; genus Combretum; species Combretum micranthum. The sequence goes on along the minus strand of JAMXBD010001460.1, from coordinate 102,459 downwards.
GATGTCTAATAATCAAGTTCTATATGTGTTTACAACAAATTTCAACTTTCACATATCTATATGAAACCATACATATTACTTAAAATATGAGATAAACTTGATATTTTGAGGAAAAAATGAATAAATTTATTGGTTCCATAAGTTACCTATAGAGTGTAGGGTGATTTGAAGGTATTGGGATCATCTAATAACATATAAGCCTATATTGCTACAATTTTTTCTTAATATCGCCTACACTTTACTAACTTGATCGTTGAAGACACACCGAACAACTTCCAATGCCTACTAACTTGTGTTTATTTTGCAAGCCTAACATTATTTAGGTCAAAATTCAATCAACTCTACCAATAAAATTTTGACGATAACATTTTGGCATCATCTAAGAGATTCAACAAAAGTCAATCTCCCTTGTTTCTTTAAATTTGGTTAATATTTCAGTCACAATGTGAAGGAATTCGAAATGTGATAATAGCAATAATCCAAATAACTCCCAAGTGAATGATTTAACTAAGGCCTTAAATGTTGTAACCCCGACTATTGACTCACAATGTTTTGTGAAGATGGAAAGAGTATGTCATAAATTAACGGCACAAAATAGTGACATACAAAGGATATATAATAGGGTGATAGAACGCATTCATGAGCTTCAAGCTCGTGTTTATGAGTTGAAAGTCAAATGTAGCAATTTAATCTATTGTGTCTAACCTAGACAATTAGGAGCATAACTTACTACCACCTCCACCTCTATAGTTGATTAATTAGCAAGCATGATTTGTTAAACACCATAATCATACTCTGAGTTGTTGCATCCTACATGCTTGTCAGTGACCCTTTTGCTTAGCATCCCCTAGAACAATGGTATGATGATTAGATTGGTGAAGACATTAAATAACACTATAACCAAGCCAAGTAGAAAGAGCGAGTCATTGAAAGCCTACTTAGCAAGTCTTCCTTCATATAAGCTATCTAGGATGAGGTGTTGCCACCAAGCATAAAGCTCTCAACTTTGGATGCGTATAATATACCACAGTTCAAGAAGATGTCCACTCATGGATTTAGTGATGCCATCACCTTTAAAGGCTTTTCAAGCATCTTGAGAAGAGCAGTTTATACATGGTTCAGCTAGCTCACTTCAACTCCATTTTGCATTTAGAAAAGTTTATAAAACTCTTTTTAAAACACTTTATGGCTTACAAACCCCCTAACAAGCACACCTGTCCTTATACCTAGAAAGATAATAGTCTTGAAATGCTTTGCAAGATTTTATGGCATGGTTTTCTAAGGTTGTCCATGAAGTTCTAAAATAAATAAGTACAATATCCAAAACGAAAACATCTGAGCTTAGAAAGAGGTCAACAAGTTAAGGTTAGATCCAAGTAAAGAACAAGGTAGCCAGAAGGATAAAAGGTCAATCAAGGACTGTCTTGGCTAGCCTAAACACTAAACCTGCTCTTTCTATTGAACAAAAATGGGGTAAGAATGGATAAATAAGCATGTTCAATGCACACACTCATATTTATCCCCTTCAAGCCTTTAGGGAAATTTTTCTTAGAGGTTTGCAACAAAAATACATTGCTACCCCCCTAGAAAATAATAAGTAATCTTATTCAACACAAAAGTGGCAAGTATTATGACTACCATTGAGATCACAACCATAACACTAGTGAGTGTTTCTAGCTTAAAAATGCTATTCAAAATAACATAAAATGTGGCTACTTGAGAAAATACACTGTGGACTCATATAAAATGTGAAAAGGCCAACTCATTAGTGTTATCAAACTAATCAAGAACAAGAAGGAGGATAGCTAAGTCAATCATTTGAGCTCCTAAAAGCATCATTAATTGATGGGGGACCTTATACCATAAGTAGTCTAATATTTATGTCTATAGGCTAGCAGGTTATGTACATCAAACATAAAAAGACAAAAGTGGATTGATAGAAATCATGGTCTATTTAAATTGATAACTAAATCTAGAGATAGGAGATTGATGAACTTAGTTCAATGGATCATTCTTGATTAGCTAAATGAAGGAGAGATGGACTATTTATGGGGCTATTTGATGCACTTTACTTTTACACATAAGCTAGTGTGTCTAAGCATGGAGAAAAGGCAAGATTTGAAGAAGAAAATGCAAGTATTGAAGCTCATGCCCGCCAAAGACAACAAGTGAATATAGGCAACCAAAAGATGTTTTAGAGGTATGCATGGACCATGGCACACCTATGATGGCTCATCCATGCATGAAACCATGAGCACAGAGACGACAAAGAAACAGACTGGCCAAGGAGATCATAGCCTAAGGCACAATCATGCCTAGGACCATGACTAGTGCTAGATAGCGGTGACGATGCCTAGAACAACACTTTATCCAAGGGTCTAGTGGGTTTCACTCCTTAACATATGGCCGGGTTTTCAATTGTATCAATGTGTCCTATTTTAGTTGCCTATTTTTGAGTTTCCTTTTATATTTTTTATGATTTTATGTTCCTTTATTATCCTTACCTGATGTATGGGACTATATAACGGTCATTATAGTTATGTAAGTTTGATCTTTTTGACATCTCTTATTATCTTTTAATATTGATCGTCATTAATTGCCTCTTGATTTTCTTATAATTATTTTAAAACCTTATTAAATAATATTGATTTTTCATCCTTAAGATTATTTTTTGTTGTTTTTTTTTATCATGCGTCATATTTATTACATGCAACAACTAGTTTGAGTCTTTTCTTGATGTGTCATATCCAAGGATAGATCATTTGTATCTTTAATTTTCAATTTCACATAGATCATAAAACTCAAAAATATATTGCAAATCTCTAGATTGAGTTGTATTGCTAGACCCATAAACACGCAGATTCTCTAATTAGTATTATGGATAGTTCTATACCCTTTTCTAAGGAAGACCTAGAAAGAATCCAAACCACTACGAAGATGCAGTGATTATTTTAGTCTGTGTAGCTGAATTTCATGTGAATAAAGTGATGGTGGGCATGGGCTATAGTGTAGACATAATCTTCAATAATGTGTTCAAGAAAATGACCCAAAAACTCGAAAAAACAATAAAGCCATACGAACATGACTTATTAGGCTTCAACAATCATCCTATACAAGCCAAAGGTGATAAAGTCATATTTTACTCACTTTTCATTGAACAAATCATGCATAACTATTATAGATTTTATGGAAATTCCAAGAAAATGGTACTTAATTGTGCTTAGTTTGATATTTTAGGTCTTGAAGGACTTTTACATACAAACACAAGCAAATTAGAGAAGTTCTATGCAAAATTGGAGACAAAATCAATCAAGGCTGGCCACCAAATAAAAGAACACCCCCAGCCTTTATCATAGGATAGTTTAGGTGATGCTTCGTAAATTCAACATATCTCTCTCATCCAGCTCCTATTGAGATGATTTAAAATGCTACTAAAAGCTAAGAGAGAGATCTTCAATATTTAGGTTTTGGGTGTGAATTAATTCAGAATACATCATGGTCAAAATATGTCATGAATTTTGACCATGATGTAAAATCAAACACTAGTGAGCAATGTTAAGGGTGTTTTGTTTACAAGATGTATTGCAACTAACGATCTTAATTTCTCTTTTTCTAGCAAGAACGTTTCTTTACTACAGGACTTAAAAGAATAAAAATGATCAGATTAGACAAGCAAAGTAATTACAAGGCCCAGCAACACATCAAGCAGGAAACGGAGCCATATGATAAGGGGCGAAATCATAATGCAAGGTTTTCACTATAATGGTGATCCAGTTTACATCATAAAACACAAGATTTGAGGTCGAATCTTTTCATAGAAGGGGAAGATGATAGGAATTAGGTGTCGTCTAGGCGCTCGAAGCCAAATCAAGTTCAACAATCCTCCACAAGGTCCATTTACATGAACTCGAGATCAAAGTCAGCTCAATATGGTTAGTTCAAAGTTATACAATGGCAATCCTGTAAATCTACGCACCGACCTTGCAGCGGTGTTGAAAGGGAACATAATTAAATTCTTTTAGGCCATCTCCACCATCGTCAGCCTACACTTTTATGCCGCTGGTGTTCAATATCTACACTATTGGCATACATTGTGTAAAAAGTGATCAGTAGCAATTTTATTATGACCGTCTCGAACACTAACAGTGATCCTTATCTATGCCACAAGTGTAGCCCATGTACACTGCTGGCATACTACTGCAAGCGTATGTTGTTTCCAGAACATGAATTTTTCCTATTTTTGCTTAAAGGTCGCCTGTGTTAAATTAAGGTGTCAACGTATGTTCTCGTCCCAAAAAAAACATTGTCTTAAGTGTCTTTTAGGTTTCCTTTTGTTTCTATATATGTAATCTTTGAATTGTATTGAATATATAACTTTGAATACACAAATTTGAGGGATTTCTCTTAAGTTCTTGATTGAACTTTTTTGACTTGTCGTATCTATTTTGTAGCGTTTAATTTGACTTATCAATCAAATTTCCATCTTTGATTTTGGCATTTACGAATTATACCAAGGTTCTTGCTTCTCATAAGCAACAAGTCACGGTTTCTATACAAACAAGACAATCTTAGGATTGAATCCAAACATATTGGTACCAAGTTTTGTCATCCATTGGCATGGTTTATAAATAAGGTTTGAGAGTTGTGGCTGTCCATCATTCGAAGCACGAATAACCCCTACTCCAATTTAATGTAGCCCCCATTAAACTAGGGGACCTTTAGAACCTACATGAATAACCAAGATTGATAAATAAATAATATCTAGCATGTCTTAAAAGAACCACACTTTTATTTATGTAAATAATTCTTTCTGTAACCTTTCCTTATAAATATATCCATTTAAGTTTTATCCTTATCATGGAATCATAATAAATTTGCAACTCAAATAAGAATCTTGAAATGGCTACATCACTATTTAGTTGTCAGCCTATATATCTACATCTGTGAGATTTTATTTGCATGTTGCAATGCTCGATATAATATATGAGTAAGCCTTGGAAAATTTTAGTAAATAATTTCAAGATGAACTTCAAAAATAAACCCTAAAAATCACTCTAAATTAAAACCGAACTTTGACTAGTCCAAAAATACGAACGAATTCAGATGCTTATTAATCTTGAGAAAACGAAAATCTTTAAATATAAAATAAGAACTCAATGGTCTTCAAATTGAAAACCACGACGTACAAAAAAAATTCCATATTTAACTCCTACTTATAAAATCGGGTAATAAGGATCCCAAAAACAAATTATTAAAATGTAAATAACGATTGATTTTTGGAAATGAAACCCAATTCAAGAATTCCGAAAACATTAAAAGATATTAAATACTTACAAAAATGAAATGTAAAATAAATTTCTCAAATTAAATATGTTGTATAAGCATAAAATATCAGTTTCCAAATTGGCAAAGATCTAAATCGGAAAATCACCCGGTAACCCTAAGTGGTATACAATAGTTTAAGTCTGGCAATCTAGCGCCCCTAACCTTAGAGGCCGAGATGTAGTTTAAATATGTAGAATAGCTCATAGTAATATAAGTTTGTTTAAAAATATTAGATTGGTAAATTTTTTACCTATTTCGAACCCGTTCGGATACAGACTTCGAAAAGCGTGTCCCGGGGCTCGAGTTATCAAAATTACCAATAGTACCGTTAAAATCGTAATTTTATAAGATTTCCAAATATATCAGTTATATAATTTTTTGGGTTATAAAAGTTACAGTTATAACCTTTTTATCGTATTTCTATTATTACCGGTAATTGATTAGTCTTTTGCACTATTCACTTTTATTTCATTACATAATTTTATTATTCTTATAAAGCCTTATATTTTTAGACAAATATTTTATATATTATAGAAAATTTTTGTTTTTCTAAAATTTAGTTAGTTCGGGCTTTTACGAGATCAGATTCTAATTAAGACCTGATACTAAAAATAAAATAAATTAATTTAATAATTGTAAAATATTTTAAAAATATTTTTATTTTCATAAAATAATTTTTTAGAATTTTTCGGGTTATAAAAATATCATTTATAGCCCATATTCGTGTATTTTGATCTTACCGGTAACATATTTATTAAAATACTAAAATAATTCAAATAATTATTTAATTTTAATTATGAAAAATCTGCTACAAATATTTGGAATAAATTTTCTAATTTTATTTTATTTTATTAAAAAAGTACCTTTACAACTCATACCTTCAAGTACACCTTACACATATCACTTACTTTTCACTTCAATCTTTCTACACTCTATCCCACACTTCATGGCAGATTTTTCCCCTTCTTTATGGCTGCCATTGTCCTTTGTTTACTCCATTTTGACTAAATTAATTATATTCTACTCCTTCTTAAGAAAGCTACATTACACATTTATTACACAATTCAAATTTAAGTCAAATTTCAACAATTTCCTCTCTCTCTCCTTCCCCATTTTCACGTGCAGCATGACTCTTCTTTGGCTGCCCTTGTTTTATTTTTTTCTCTCATTTATTCAATTAAAATACTCATTTTCTCTCTCTCCTTCATTTACTCCTTCTTTCCTTTTTCATTCCTTAACGTTTTCTCTCTCTTTTTCCTCTCTTTCTTCTTCATTTCCTCTTGTTTTTCCATGAAAAACAAGCTGCCCCCACTTCTAAAAATGGCTTTCATACTTCATTCTTGAAGATTTTTAAGCAAATCTTCTTCTCAAAGCTTCCATAGGTGGTATAGGTAAAGTGTAATGAAGGTTTCATGCATCAAATAACCTTCCATAAGCTTAAAAGCTTAGGATGATGATGCCAAAAATGAAGCATAACTCTTTTCCATTATTACTATCTTGTATCTTTATTATCTTCTTGTTTAAAGTTGTTATATTTTGTAGATCTAATTTTTTGTAGCTTTGATTTTTGTTTATGCCTTAGATCTTGTTATTGAAGTTATTATTTTTGTTATTCCTTATGATTTATGCATATGTTCACCACTCACATAACTATTGTAGTGATTCATGCATTTATAACTAGATCTAGTTATTTTTAGGTTCATACATGCATTAGACTTTGTTTTATGTTTAAGAGCAACTTGTAATAGCATGATGATGGCAGGAAAGTTGTAGGAAACTCAAGATCTATTTTATTTTCAACCAAAATAATTTTTGAAAATTCGGATAAAAATGGAATCATATTTAGAAAAGTTGTTTTTCAACTTCAAAATGTGTAATTTTCATTTAAAATGAAGGGCTTAGGGTATAAATAACATAAATGAAGGATTTTGATGAGTAAAGTTTAGATCTTTGAGTTTATTGTGCACTACCATGGATTTCTTTTAGATTTTTGTTCATATTAAGTATAGATCTTAGTTTTGAACTCAAACAAAATTGTGAAATTCGTATTTTGGCAAGACCCCTATTTAAAAACCACTTTCCAAGTGTCAAAATGTAATTTTTACTTAAGAAGATAAAGGCTTAATGTATGTATATTATCAAGACTTCTTTTTACAAGAATCAAAAGTTATTTTCAAAATAAAAATCTTATTTTCGGATTTTGACCAAGGCATATTTTAAAAACATGTTTTCCAACTCAAAAATGAAGTTTTTATTTAAGAAATGAAAGGCTCTTAAGATATGATATGTAAGGAATGGATTTTCATAAGCTTAGATAGATTTATCAAAAGATATAACTAAAAATAAATTTTGTAAATTCGGATCCCAACCAAGACCAATTTTAAAACCCATTTATCAACTCCAAAACTCATGTTTTATGTGAAAAATGAAGTATATAGGTAATAAGTATCATTAAGTAATGATTTTTACAAGTTGAAATAAGTTTTGATGAAATTAATGTATAAAACAAGAAATAGAATCAAGATGGGAAATTTTGAGTTAGTAGCCAATTTGTGAAATTCGTAATTTTGAATGAAGGCCATAAGAACACCTATTATCCAGGCTCAAAATAAAAGTTTTATGTAATTAATGGAGTCCTTAAGTAATAGGTATCATAAAGTCTTAAATTTTAATGCATTAAACAAGTTTTTCCCAAAGAATCATTCAAAAAGTGGATTTTACAAAATTCGGATTTTGGAATCAACCCCACTTGAAAACATGTTTACAAAGTACAAAATGGAACTTTTATGTAGAAATAAAAGTCATAAGTAATAGATATAATGAAAACTCAATTTTAACAAAAATAATTATATTTTCTGAAGTAATAAATCAAAAACGAATGGAAATGATCAAAGTTAGAAAACTAGACTTTTCATAAGTAGTTGTTATTATGGTCTTGCAAAATAAAAAGTTATGAAATTTTCTTTTAGCAAGAATCATCAAGACCATGCATACATTAAACTCATCTCATATCATTCATGTTAGGAAATCACTCATATTGCATGTATAGCTAATTTATATAGTAGGAACATTACAAACATTTACAAAACTATTTTTCGGACTTGGAAATTGTTACTGCCCTAATCTGATCTGAACTTTTCGAAGCTTCAAAGTTTTCAAAACTTGAAAATAATATTAGAAATAGATAGATCTTTCGAAGTAGATAGAAATCGATATATAATTTGCGAGATTCCGAGTTAAAATGACCAAATTATGGCCGTTTAAATTGGAATTTCCGCTTAGGACGAGAATTGCGAATTTGATAGTTCGTATAAAATCGTTTGGATTAGTTTGAGTCGAAATACTTATTAGAGTATTTCTTCCTTTTTAGGTGATCCCCAAGTCAACGATTCCCTACCACCAAATTATTATTACTAAAAGCCCGGTGATCCAATGGTTGAGTGAGTCTTCTCCTTATTTTGTTTACCTTGTTTGTGCTTGTAGCTAGTTGCATTAGAATATAGGAACAAGAAAAAAAAGTTTTATATGAATGGGGATGGGATTATGATGAGACTGTGATGAATGTATGCAAAGGAATATAAAGCATATCGAAAACAATTTGATTGGATAACTGCACTGTTCATATTATTCTTTGTGTATGATATTAGTTGGTTACTCTAAAGAATGTATGAATATTTTGACCTAAGCAAAATTTAAATTGGTCATACATCGCATCGGAAATATTGCATTTGGTAGTGCTACTCCTACGCAGTCGATCGGTATGGTCCGAGGATCGTTTGGATAATGAGACCGGTATCAGAGTCATTCATAGGAAACTAAGGCGCACGAGGATGCATTCATGTGTGAGCCTAGCCAGTAGTCGAGTGCTGAGCGAGGGCTTGGGGACTAGCAGCGGTCATGTAGGCTTCAATACCATCCCTAACCCAAGATATGGAGGGTGTAAATCCATCTGTGTGTGGGTTCTAGATACCCATACATAATTGATTGCTCATGAGTGTTTGTTCATGCATAGCATATGGTTGATTATAACATTGCTTGTTATGGTACGGAATTAAGGGAATTCTCATTAAGCTGTGTAGCTTATACCCCAATAGTTGTTTAAATGAACAGGTTATCTCAAGAATGCTAAGTGGGGACCGAGATGGTTGGAGCCGAACATGACATCGGGATTTCGCCAATGAATAAGAATGTTTGAAGTTATCAGCTAGATTTTTATGATTTTCCTTGTAATATTTTATGTAGGAAAGTCTGTGGACGAATGTAATTGGAGTTGAATGATTTGTATTTTGAAGTGTAGTGATTTGTATATGGTGTATAGTAAATTGTATTTCCTTTACATTGTTACTCAAATTGTATCAACATAAAATGCATCACTCCGATGTGTCTCCTTCATGTGTTAGAAGCCTTGTACATAGTATGGAAGCCTTCGCGTGACTTAGGTGGTTATTCTTAGACTTTGATATTGTGTACGGCGGACTGCCACGTTTAGGGTACCCTTCGAGGCGTGACAGTTTAGTTAGTATCAGAGCGACAAGGTTTTGGGAATTAGATGGGAATTGTAAGCCCCGGAAAATTTCAGTAAATAATTCTACAATGAACTTTGAAAATAAACCCTAAAAATCACTCCAAATTAAAACTGAATATTCAACTAGTCCAAAACACGAGCGAATCCAAAAATTTCCGAATCTTGAGAAAAATAAGAATCCTAAAAACAAAATAAGAACTCAACATACTTCAATTCGAAACCACAACGTACAACAAATTCTATATTTAACTCCGATTTATAAAATCGGGTAATATAAAGCTCAAAAATAAATTATGAAAAAGTAAATAACGATTAACTTTCGAAAATGAAATCCAATTTAATGATTCAAAAACAGTAAAAGATATTAAATACTTACAAAAATAAAGTTTAAAATAAATTTCTCAAATTAAATATGTTGTATAAACATAAATATCAGTTTCCAATTGGCAAAGATCTAAACCGGAAAATCACCCGGAAACCCTAAGTGGTATACAATAGCTTAAGTCCGGCAATCTAGCGCCCTTAACCCTAGAGGCCAAGTGTTTAAATATGTAGAATAGCTCAGTATATAAGTTTGTTGTTAAAAATATCAGATTGGTAAATTTTCGACTATTTCGAACCCGTTCGGATACAACTTTGAAAAGCGTGTCTCGGCTCGAGATATAAAAAATATACCAATAGTACCGTTAGACTCATAATTTCATAAGATTTCTAAATATATCAGTTATATAATTTTTCGGGTTTAAAAGTTACAGTTAAATTTTATCGTATTTTCATTACTACCGGTAATTGATTAGTCTTTTGCACTATTCATTTTTATTTCATTACACAATTTTATTATTCTTATAAGCCTTTTATTTTTAGATAAATATTTTATATATTATAGAAAATTTTTGTTTTTCTAAAATTTAGTTAGTTCGGGCTTTTACGGATTAGATTATGTTTAAGATCCGATACTAAAAATAAAATAAATTAATTTAATAATTGAAAAATATTTTTATTTTCGTAAAATATTTTTTTAGAATTTTTTGGGTTATAAAAATATCATTTATAGCCCCTATTCGCGTAATTTAATCATACCGGTAACATATTTGTTAAAATACTAAAATAATTCAAATAATTATTTAATTTTACTTATGAAAAATCTGCTACAAATATTTGGAATAAATTTTCTAATTTTATTTTATTAAGAAAGTACTTTTACAACCCATACCTTCAAGTACACCTTACACATATCACTTCCTTTTCACTTTAATCTTTCTACTGTAAACCCCCAAATTTTTGAATCGGTTTAGCTTAAAACCCTAAATCAGAAGTCAACCAGATTTCCAAAGTCAATAAAACCCTAGTTTACCGTAACCGCTTAAGTCCGGCATTGCCGTTTTCTTTGGCCCTAGAAAACGAAGTTGGAATAATTAGCTAGAATAGTTCATAATAGCCATAGGTTATACAAAAATATCATTTTTATGAATTTCAGGTGTCCTTTGAACCAGATTAGACACAGTTCTTGAAAAACGTGTCTCGGGGCCCAAAATAGTAAAAATATTCCGAATATACCTTTAGACTCTTAATAATATAAGATTTCCAAAAATATCAATTTCGTAATTTTTCAGTAGCTAAAAATATCAGATATCGCATTTATGTGTATTTTCTTACTACCGATACTTTATTAGTCATATCTACTTTACATTATACTATTCATTACTATTCTACACTATTCTTTTATCTACTTTTTCTTACACCTACTCTTACACACTCCATAACCTATAATTCTTACTTTTACCTTTCCCATAACTTTATTTCACATCTACTTTACATGTTACATCTTTTATTTAACAAAAAGTCAAAAAAATAAAATCACTCCCCCTCTACAAGCTATGGTCGGCGCCCCTCTCTCCCCATTTCCCTCAATTTGTTTAATTTTTCATTTATTTTAATTATACAAAAATCCCTCCACATTTCCTATAAATACCCCCCTCCTCTTTCACTTCTTTCACACCACTACTGCCCATAAGTTTCTTACTAAAACTCTCTCAAATTCTCCTCTCAAAACTCTCTCAAAATACCATCCCAAAACTCTCTCAAAATAATTCCACAACAACTTCTACCTACAACAAAACCTATAACCACATACTACTACCAAAATCTTCTTTAGGTAACTATCTTATATTATTTTCTTCTTCTTCATGTCATGTAACTTTACATGATTATAGTGTGAGTTTCCAAAGACTAAAAGTTATGGAAGCTACATTATGTTCATGTATTGTTCTTGTTCATGAAAATCTATTTATGTTTATATTATTATTGGTTCATATTATTGTTACTATATCTAAATATTATTATCTATATATATATACATCCTTTAGAGATATAAGCTCACTTGCAATTTATTTACTTTATGCAATGCAATTTATTTATTATTCCATTGCAATTTATTTATTTATTCCTTGTTAAAATAAGATTAGTCTCTAGTCTTAGACTTATCCTCATCAAGTCAAAACAAATTTTTCTTTTTTTCATTTTATTTTTATTTTTGGGACTAGTCTACTTCTTAGTCCCCAGAGCCTTGAAAAAGCTAAGACTTCAATACTTGACTTTATTACTTATGTTATTTTACTTACTATTATTTTCTCATAATTCATGTTCATTTAAATTGTTGTCCAAAGTTTCAATTTCTAAAACTAAATTGACAAAAAAGAGATTTTGACACTTAGAAATAAGTTTATGTAAAGAAGAAAATCTATGGTTTGAAAAAAAAAAAATAAAGTTGTCTCTTTTCAAGTTACAAGAAGAAACCACTAAGATTTTAGAAACTACTTTTACTATAAAAAGTTTCTTAAGTCACATATTGTTTCACTTTGTTTTTATCATGAAAATAAATTTTTATGCATGGATGATTTCTACGAAAAACATAAGACATGAGGAAAGGATGAGAAATTTGCAAATAAAGATTTTTGCAAACAATAGACAAAGGAATTTGTATAAGAAAAATAAATAGGAAGAATAGTGTATTTTCTAAAAACCGTTTTAAGTCGGGACTTCCGCAAATGACGAGAATTACGAAATTACTAGTTTTGTTTAATAGTTTGGTTTAGTTAAGTGATGAAATACTCATCAGGGTATTTCTTCCTTTATAGGTGACCCCAAGATTGACGATTCCCTTCTACTAGACTATTATTACTAGAGGATCAGTGTTCCAATGGTTGAGTGAGTATTTCTTCCTGATTCCATTTATTGTATGTCATTGTAATGATAGTTGCATTAGATCTAGGCAACGATAAATGGATATGTATGGTGGGGATAAATGGGAATTATTTATATTTGCTATTGATATAAGCAATTGAAAATAAGAATATCGAAATCGGGTGATTAACTAATGGTTGTATAGATGAATTAGGATTGATTGTCTACGATTATTGATTGATCACCTAAAGAATTGGCATAATTGACTATTCGGAATTTATAAGAAATATGGACTCATTCATATCATAAATGGGGATGAAGCATTAGCAGTGGTTGGTTGCCCGTGATCCAAAAACGGAGTAAAAGTTGGTTAATCGTAATCCATAAACGAAATAATGAGTTGGTTTATCGTGATCCATAAACGAAATAATGAGTTAGTTAATCGTGATCCACAAACAAAATTATAAGTTGGTTGACCATGATCCAAAATGGCATATTTTAGTAGTACCACAGTATTCGTTAATCTACTAACCTGGGATGGAAGGCGAAATTCCATTCATATATGATTTCCGGCTAGTCATATGTCTGTTGATTTCCATATGTTTGATGCATATTACTTGCCTGATTAATCACTTGCTTGCATGATGTGTTATGAATGTAATCTTGGAAGTTCTCACTCACTAAGCTAGTGTAGCTTACACCCCTACAGTTTTTATTTGTTGCAGCACTCGTTTATCTGGCTTAGACAAAGGCACCCTATGACTCAGGTACAGGAGCTAGGCGTTTCCTTTAGAAGTTATATTCATTTCTGTTTAGATTTCTGTAGGAAACCAAAAGACTATGGATGACTGTAATAGACTTCTTAACAATATTCTTTTGCGAGGGAATACCCCTTAGTTTTTGTAACTATTTATATATGTGTTTTGATTTATTTCTAATGCTATTGAATGTTGATTTAAACTCTTTATCTCCATCGGTTCAAGTATTCTATTGTCATAAATGGATGCCTTACATCTATACAAGACTCCCGAAGGACTAAGGTAGTAATTCGTGGGTCTTATATGGTATGTGGTGGACTATTACGTTTAGGGTACCCTATAGGGCGTCATAGTAAGGGTTCTCATTATCCAAGGGAATACCTACAATTGCAATGCAAGTGTTATTGTTGTAGAGAAAGCAGACACATGGCAAATGCCTGTCTAAAAAGAAAGATTTCAAGTTATTTTGTTTCTAACAAAGTTGGTCATATATCAACCAATTGTCCACAGAGAGTGAATACTGTAGTTGGTCCTTCACAATCTAAAGGAGAGGTTAGAGTTACAAGTCCGAAAAATGGAAATATCAACACCAACAAAGCTACCACAGTAGCTAGAGCCTTTGCTAAGCATGGAACTCCGATTGATAATGTAGGGATAGAGGAGGAAGATTAAGGAAACATATCGGAAGAAGCCAACCTGGATGACTATAGTCTTATTACAGGTATGTAATTACATATTTGCTTATTAAAAGTTATAGTATAACACACAAACAAGATTAAATGCACAATAAATGCTCTTATGAACTAGAAATAACATATAATTAATAAATGATAAATAGGAACAATTCACATGAAAGATCAGACTACATATGCCTTGTTTGACATAAGAGCAATGCATTTTTTCATAAATGATAGGTTAGCAAGACGTGAAAGACTACCAATTGAGACCATGAGTAGAGAGTTGGGAATTACTACATTAACTAGAGACCTGGTGATAACATGAGATCTGATAATGAGTTGTCAATTAAAGATTGGGGATCAAGAATCATTTATTGATTTGATCTTGGTAGATATGGAGAAGTATGATATTGTTTTTGGTATGACTTGGTTAACGGTTGTAAAAGCAAAAGTTAATTATCCCCTCAAGATGATATCTTTTGTCAACAATCAAGGTGAAAGAAAGGAATATAGAGGTGAGATACTTAAAGAAGTAGGAAGCAAGAAAACAGCAATTGAAGTTGAAAATAAGGAAGATATGGAGTTATACAGATGTATTCTTCGAGTTACCAAGGGTGTATCAAAAGAATTAGATATTCATACTATAAGAATAGTATGTGAAATCCAAATGTATTTCTGGATGAATTACTTAGATTTCCCCATATGGAGAAGTAGGATTTTCCATTGACTTAATACATGAAATAGAACCAGTATCAAAAGCTCCATATCAAATGGCATCTATGGAGTTAAAAAATTAAAGGTACAATTACAAGAGTTGTTGGATAAAGGATTTATTAAACCAAGTATTTCACCATTGGGAGCAACAATATTGTTTGTTAAGAAAAAAGATGGTTCAATGAGACTCTGTATTGATTATAGGGAATTAAACAAAGTTACTATCAAGAACAAATATCCTTTACCAAGAATTAATGATCTCTTTGATCAATTGAGAGGAGCAAATGTATTTTCTCGAATTAATTTAAAGTTAAGATATCATCAAATTCGAATAAAGGTAGAGGATGTACCAAAGACTGCATTTCGAACTTGGTATGGCCATTATAAATTTCTGCTCATGCCATTTGGATTAACAAATGCACATGCAATTTTTCATGGACTTGATGAATCAAATCTTTAGACTTTTATTGGATATTTGTGTGATTGTATTGATAGATGATATACTGGTATATCCATCTATTGAAGAGCAACATGATGAACACTTAAGAAATGTATTACAAATCCTATGAGACAATAAGCTATATGCTAAATTGTCTAAATGGGAATTTTAGCTTAAAAGCATAGCATTTCTTGGACATATTGTTTTCGGTGACAGAATATCTATGGATCCTGCAAAAATTAAAGATATTGTAGAATGGAAAAGACCTAAAACAGCTATAACATTACAAAGTTTCTCAGGATTAGCAAGATATTATCGGAAATTTATAAAAGATTTCTCGAAGACTACACGACCACTCACATAATTAACCAAGAAGAATGAGAAATTTGAATGGAATGATCAACGTGAATAGAGTTTCCAAGAATTAAAGAAGAGACTAATATCAGTACCAGTATTAGTCCTGTTAAATGATAAAGATCCATATGTTGTATACAATGATGCATCCAAGAATGGTTTAGGGTGTGTATTGATGCAAAACGGGAGAGTAATAGCACATGCTTCTAGACAATTAAAACCACATGAGATAAATTACCCCACTCATGATCTGGAATTAACTGCTATTGTTTTTGCACTTAAGATTTGGTGTCATTACCTGTATGGACAAAAATGTGAAATATATACAGATTATAAGAGTTTAAAGTACATATTTACACAAAAAGAGCTCAACGTGAGGCAAAAAAGATGGCTAGAGTTGATTAAAGATTATGATTTAACTATCAATTATCACCTAGGCAAAGTGAATGCTGTAGCTGATGCATTAAGTCGGAAGAATTATGGGGAAGTAGCCTCAATGTTGACTGAGCAAAAAGAACTCATTAAAGAATTTAAGAGATTAAATATGAAATTTTCAATGCAAGGTTTAGAAGTTAAACTTAGAAATTTAGTCTTGGAGCCTATACTACTTCAACAAATCAAGGAAGCTTAAAAAGATGACCCAAAATTCCAAGAAATTAAGCAAGGGATACTTAGGAAAAATATAAGGATTTTCATGTGGATGATGAAGGAGTACTGAGATAAACAAAAGATTGTGTGTGCCGTATGATACAAGCTGTAAGGACCCGTTCCTCTAAATCCCAAGACTTAGAGTACCGAGTCCCTAACCACATATAACATTTTCACATTATATGTAAGGTTGTCCTAAATCTAACAGTTTATGAACATTGTTTGATCAAAATCACTATAACTTTATAAAGAACTTTTAAACAAAACAAGAATGCTAACAAAAGCAATCTATACATACATTTACATCATATAAACATTGTTTAGTGCTAATACAAGACACTACAAAATTTATATGTTTTCTTAAAACAAAAGAATCCTAAAGGATCTTAAGGTCTTTACAACAAATAGGCTTAACTAACAAGCCTTCTATACATAACTTTTTACTTAGCAAAAATTCTTCCCAAAAGTCCAGGGTGATCGGATCCTATTCGTCCCACTCATCCAGAAATCTCTCGAAATCGGACCCATAGCCCAAATCATCATAAAACTCGTCTCTAATACCTGCAAAGCAGCAAAAGTGAGCCAGAGGCCCAGTACACAATAACCAATGCAAAAACAATTCATCAAATTGATGTAATGCAACATTAGACAGGTGATTATCTTTATTACGTTTTCTTGCACAAATCAACAGGAGGGTACTTCGGGAATTCAGGGATCCTGAGTAACAGCAGCTGCTCAGGGGGTTGATATAAGCAGTCCAAATACTTATATCCCCTATATCTATTTCACGAAGATAATAGCTTCATTTAGGGTTTAAAAGCCGTTGCCCGACTCTACTTAAACTCAGTCCATAACATGAGCCTAGTTCACAAGTTCCCATAAACTTTGAACTAAATCATGGTATTTCCTCCTAAGTTTAAGCAAACGTTACTCAGATACTATTCCCTCTATCGGCTACCTACTTAACCAATAGAATCGCTATTGCATCATAGCGTACCATTGCATCATGGTAAAGTCATTGCATCATGACTTGGTTAAGCGCCTAACTAACATGTCATTGCATCATGACAGGTTTGCTGCTCATCGGACCAGATTAAACAGCGTAATAGACATCCAATTCATTCAAATATTAAGTCAAATCAATTTAAATCAGATTACGAATGCCTATTCCTAGAAATCATCAGACAAGTTATTGCGTACCTGAACCCGTTAGTATATAACTAGGATCTCTCGGTGAAGAACTAACCGAAGAATCCTTAACTGAAATAGGAATATCACAATAATCAATAAATCAATAAATATAGATTTCACTCTCACAATTATACATACATATTATATTTATATATCATAAATAAATCAAAGAAATTCAAATAATTTAATACAAAGTCATAACAAAGCATTTAAAGGTCCTATTATATCCTAAATCGCTTAATAAATACTTATTTGATCAAATAACAAACTTCGGAAAATTTTAGAAAAAGTTTTTAAAATTCAAAAGTGCAGGGGATACGCCGGCACTCAAAGCCGGCGGCTTTGAGCCGGTGTTCATCACTATGAAAAACAACACTGCCAACGCTGGCAGTGCTCAAGGGTACGCTGGCTGCCTTTCATCCTACACCGGCGGCTTTGAGCCGGTGTAGAATGCAAAACCCAAAATTTTTCAAAATGTCCAGAGAGGTGCAAGCCGTCCACTTACCCAGATACGCGGTTTAACACTTATGCCGGCGACTTTGATTCCCAGTAGCCGGCATACAATATG
The DNA here is from genome assembly GCA_024138025.1 of Combretum micranthum. Classification (NCBI taxonomy): domain Eukaryota; kingdom Viridiplantae; phylum Streptophyta; class Magnoliopsida; order Myrtales; family Combretaceae; genus Combretum; species Combretum micranthum. Next base: position 84,077 of record JAMXBD010001460.1, on the reverse strand, counting down.
AAAGAATGAACGCCGGCTGACTTTTCTAGCGAAAGCCGGCGGCGTTCGATCGGCCTTAAGAAATCCGATTCTGTGGGCTTCCAACACCACCTGTAGGCCGGGGCGTAGGATCCCCAGATGCCGGCGTACGTTTAAAAACAGGCCTAAACAACAGAACACAAATCCCCTGTTTTTCCATTTCAAAAATTCCTTCCTATTACACTTTAAAACCTTCCTCAACTACATTTTCAACTTCATATACACACTCCTATCTACACTACTCAAGCTTAGCAACTCAAAACATGAAATCAACACATTTAAACACTTCCAATTCCTACTTCCACCATCCTCCACTTTAACTACACAAACTATCTTTGTTTCTTTCAAGCACTTCATATCACTACAACAATGCATAAACAAACTCACACACTAATAAACACATTCCTAGCTCATCTCAATGCATGAGCCACCTTTACCGAAGTTCCAACGCCACGATTGAAACAGCACTAGCTGAGCCACCTTTACCGAAACCCTATCAGAGTATGCTGCCAGAGTTCATTAAGTGCAATCGATATTTTGATGGAGCTTTTGGAAAACTAGATGAAGCTAATGATTGGTTAGCATAAATAGAACGATCTTTTAATGCTTTTGAAGTACCACAACATCTTCAGCTTACATATGGGACTTTCATGCTGAGGTTCAATGCAAGAATATGGGGGAATCCAAAAGTAGAGAGCTACTACCCAATCACATGGGAGACATTTAGACATGAATTCTTGGAGAACTTTTTCCCTGGAAGCTTGAGAATCTAATTTAGTGCAGATTTCCTAAGTATTTCTCAAGGAGGCCGTAGTCTTGAACAATACAAAACAAAGTTCAGTAAGCTGTTACAATATGCCCCCTAATCATATAAAGATAGTGAGGAACTAAAAAGGCAAGTCTTCTTAGGAGGATTGGATGAAGACCTTCGTATCAAGTTGATAGAATTTGACATCAAAGATTTCCGAGAACTAGTAGAAAGAGCACGAATTGTGGATGGTGCTAAGAAAAGGAGAAGGACGGAAGAAAATGTCATGATAATTGAGGAAGAATCTATAAGTGAACCTAGCCTAAGCCTCAAAATCAATGAGCTCGAAACATCGGTCAGCCCGAGTAGAAAGAGTGATAAAAAGAAACTGGATACCCAATGTTGGAAATGCAAAAAGGCACATCAACCAAGACAGTGCCCCAAGCTTCAACACAAGTGTTACTACTGCGGAAGTCCGAATCACAAGGTCATGAGATGTCCAAAGAAGACCTCTACCACCTGTCTGATTTGTAAGGAGCCAGGGCATATTGCCAAGAAGTGTCCTAAGAAGAAAAATATGGAAGAGAGATACTCAGCAATACCCCCACAAGAAATACATGTCTATAACCTACGAGGACAATGGATTTGCGAGGAAGCCAACCAGGAGATAGAATTCGCCGTTTTAGAAAAAGACGATAGTCACGAATACGAGTCGATATCAGGATACCCTTAGATAATAAATTTCTTGTTGTACCTTTTTGGGCCAAAGAAACAGTTTGCTAGTAATAACCACAGATTATGTAACTGTCACCTTTTCCCTTGATACAGAAGGAATAAAAATATGATTGCGAAAATTTGTACGTACCAAAGAAGAAAGCAAATCAATTTCTCTTTGAACACGCCAAAAACAAAGTACATCAAAAACATAACTATTACCGCCTAAAAGCTAGAACTAGTAATGATAAAATCTCAACAAGCAAATTCCAAATTTTTCATCTTGACCTTAAACCTTGTCAAGATGACTACGTAAAGAATAAAACAACGATATGGAATAAGTATAAACATTACGTATTTTATACGTGCCTGTCATATATATACTCACATAAGAATGGGAAAGCGAATTCACAACCTTCCTTCGTCAAGTGAATATACCAGTGTCATGTCATAATGAGTCGTCGTCAGTTCAAATTAAGTCAAGTCAAGAGGCAAGTCGTCAGTCGTCTGTTATGTTGGTTGAGTTTGAAACTCTTCAAAAAGAGTCAAGTAAAGTGAAGGATGAAAGTCGCTAAAACCAAATCTTATTTATTCTATATATGCTATATTACATAAAATATTAAATGCACAAGATTAACGAAATTCCAATATTACTGACTAAAGATACATAAGGAATAGAAAATACGAAAGAATTAATCCAAGAACAACGACAAACTTCCAAACCCTTTTATGGAAGTAAAACTAAAGAAGGTATCAAATAAATAAAGATTAAGGAAATGACTTAATAAAATCATAATACCGTTCCAACAAAATAAAATGAGACAAAATTCCAAATATCAAGAATGTTGATGAAATACGACATACAAATTCTCATCAATTTCTACAAGACTACGTGCGCATAACAAGTTTTGAGGACAAAACTTTCTTTAAGGTGGGTAGGTTGTAAACCCCAAAAATTTTCATAATTCATAGAAAATAATTCCAAAAGTTTAGAATTTAAATCCCAAAAATCGACTCACGTTAAAACCGAATTCTAAATCAAGACAAGCGCCAGAAACGAAACCCTAAAAATCGAACCAAGTTAAAACTTAATTCGAAATAAAGATCAAAAACGAATTTTCTCAATCTTGAGAAAACAGGAACCCTTGAAACAAAATATAAAGTCCAACTACCGATATAATCAACGTCCGTACGACAATTAAATAATCTACCCAATTCCTAAAACGCAAATCGAAACAATAGATCCAAATACGCTTAACAACGAGATAATAAAATCCTAATTCCTTCAGTAAAATTTTAGAATCACAAAATCCAAATTTTCACCAAAAGTCAAACTGAGTCAACTCATAACCCTAGACTCGGTTAAACGATTCCGGGAAACTAAAAACTATTAAATAATCACAAATAAAATAAAATATAAATTTCGAGCTAAAATTCTAAAACGATCAAGACTCAAAAATTATACGATCTTCGAATAACTCAGTAAAATCGGAAATCAAAACGGAACCCTAAAAGTCAACAAGCCTATAACGAACCCTAGTGTTTAAGATCCGGCAATCCCGCGTTTCAAACCCTAGAAAACGAAATTAAGTTAATGACCTAGAATAGTTCGTAATAACGTAATAAACATAAAAATATCAGATTCGCGAATTTTGAGTGACCTTCGACCCAAACGGGATCGTTCTCGAAAAGCGTGTCCCGGAGCTCGGAATATGAAAATATTCGTTTATGCCAATAGACTCGTAAAAATACAAGGATTCCAAAAATCAATTTGGAATTTTTCGGTAGCTAAAAATTACAGATATCGCATTATTACGCGTATTTTATTACTACCGGTACTTTAATTGTCTAGTCAACTATTCATAGTACTTTTCTACTATTCATTACTATTCACTATCTCTACTTTTTCTTACACCTATTTCTTACACCTACATATCTATTTTCTTACTTTTTTATTTCCAATACACCTTTAATCACATCAACTTTACACATTACTTCTTTATTACACAAAACAAATTAAAATAAATCAATTTCCCCTCCCCATAAAGCAAGGCCAGCGCCCCCTCTCTCACCTCCAACAAATTTTTTTTTCTTTTCAAATTATTTTATTACATCCAAAAATCACTCCAAAAATTCTATAAATACCCCCTTCCTCTTCCACTCTTTCACACAATTCATTCATTACCAAAACTCTCTCAAAATCTCTCCACAAATTCTCTCTTCAAGAATTCTCTCTACCAAAACTCTCTCAAACCAATTCCTCACAAAAATCATCCTCATACATAAACTATCTACAACATATTACTACTCACATAATACCCATTTCATCTACCACCTCATACCTATTACATACTTTAGGTAATATTTATTCCATCTATTATTCATCCATGTCATGTAACTTAACATGACTATGGTGTTGTTTTGAAACTCATATGAGTAGTAAAAGCAACAACATGTTCATGTTTTGTTCTTGTACATAAGCTTCCTATTTTATTATGTTGTTATTATTATTTGCTTATATATATAGTATTATGTATATTATGTATATATATTTATTTAGAGCATATAAGCTCATTTGTTATTTATTTATTTTCAAGTTATGCAATTTATTTATTTTATGTTGATATTAAAGACTAGTCTTTCTAGTCTTAGACTTGTCCATCTCAAGTCAAAACAATCTTTTATTTATTTTCTTTAATCTTTCGGGACTAGTCCATTCTTAGTCCCGGGATGCCTTGATAAAGCTAAGGCTCCAATACTTGATCGGGATTCCTTGATGAAGCTAAGGTTCCCAATACTTGATATTTTATTTTTCTTGCTTATTATTTATTTCCTTATGTTCTTATTTCCTTATATGCTCATGATACTTGCATTTACATAATGCTAATGTCTCAACTAAATCTAAAAATAGAATTTTTCTTTACTTAATGAACTCAAAGCTAAGTTTTCAATCATATGATTTATCACAAAATCATGAAGTTATTATCAACAACATAGAAAAGGAGTTTTCTCAACGTATTCATAAATAACAAAGATAGATTTTCAAGGAATCATAAGAAATAAATATTTTCTTTGTATATTATGTTAACCTAAGCCTTTAGTAATATAATTTATTAATATTAAAAGTCTTTACAAAAAGCTCAAGATTTAAACTCTTTTAAACTTCGAAATACAACTAAGAAAACAAACCACTTTTCAAAGTTAATATAAAAATCAACTCATAAGGAACCCACTTAGGAAAAGTAATGATTTTTAAATTCTAAAAGAAAAACTTGTTTTCAAAAGAATATAAATAAAGTAAGGTTAGCATAATGTATTTTATCAATAAAAATGATTCTTTTCAAAAGAAATGAAAGAACAAGTTTTAGAAAGCAAAAGCTTATATTTTGGAAATAGATATAAGAAAACAAGACTCATTTTCTAAGATCATCTTAAATGAACAAATTATGAAAGGTTTTCGACAACTTAATATAGTTTTGATAAATTAATCTTTTATCACTAGAAATGAAATTTATGAAAGACTAGGGTTAAAGGAGAATTTGCTTGTTTTGGAAAGGAATGAAGAAAATAAAATAAGATTATACTCATTTATAACTAAGAAAAATATAAGTTTCTTTAAATACTTGAAAGGAAGTTTTCAAAGCTAAAGTTTAAATGAATTGTTTTATGAAATAAATTGTTGAGACACTACCATTAGATTTTTGCATATAAAGTGAGCATACCTATATATTCAAAAGTGTTTATCAAATATATATTTATATGTTACAAAAGGATTTTCTTTAAAATGAGTTGAGTTAGAAAATGGATTTTTGCAAAAGTTTAGAAAAATCGTTTTAAATTTGTACCTGACGTTTTGGAACCCAAATGACCTTTTATGACCAAGATAAGTTTAGAGATGGATAGAACTTTTCGAATAGAGAAAACGGTATATCATATGCGAAATTCCGAGTTAAAATGAGCAAGTTATGGCCATGTTAAGTTGGAATTTCTTCTTATACGATTTTACCGCGATTTTTAGTAAAGTTTAGAATCTCCAAAAATAGAAATACATGAAATACTTATCCCAGGTATTTCTTTGTCTAGGTGACGAAGGATACGGAAATACCCTTCACCCCATTTTCTACGACTAAGAAGATAGTGAAATGGACGAGTGAGTTATTCCTCCTAAATTCGTTACATTGCTTGTGCTTGTAAAGTAGTAGCATTAGTAATTAGGAAAAGATAAAAATGGATATATATTTGGGGAATTCGGGATTATATATATGATTCTATGTTTATGCGTGAATTGAGAATTAAGAATATCGCAACTTCGATCTGCTTGTTTAAATAATTTGGTTTACTTACTTGTATGATTGTTTATTGTTGCTAAATTGATTGATCGCCCCAATAAACCTTAATAAGGTTTGACCTAAGAACAATAAAACGTTCACGCATAGCATCCATCGAGTCACATCTATTTCAGAAGGCTGCTACTTCTACGCGTAGAGTTGGATTGGCTGTGATTGTGCGGTGCCACGGGCCATGTTCCTTCCTGGAGAATCCAAATCTCTCGAGGAAAGGTTCGGAGCCGAGCCAACCGAACGCTGTGGGTGAGGACCTGGGGACTAGCAATAGAAGGTCGAGGACCTTCAACCCCGATTCCCTAACCTTTGATACGGAGGGGTAAATCCGTTCTATATATGGTTTCCGGATGACTATATATATTCGCGTAATCATATGATTGTTGCATTGAATTCATGGCATATGTGTGATTAAATAAATAAACTTGTTTGAAAATGTGGTACGAATGAAAAGGAATATCTCACTAAGCTAGTTGTAGCTTATACCCTATAGATTTGTTGAAACAGGTGTATTCGTGGATTAATTTGAGGATCATGACATTAAGGAAGTCATGGGCGGAAGATTAAGGATATGGAATCATATGATGAAGAAATTTTGTAAGGTTCTTATATGTGAAAACCTATATGATTAGAGACGTATATTTATTTGAAGATAATAGAAGAATATGCCTTAAGAATTGAATTGTGATATGCTTATTTTTATTAAGTATTCTCTTTGCCTTGTCACTTATTTATTATCAATGTAAATTGCGCTACTCCGATGCGTCCCCTTGTTGTGATGTACGCCTTGTACAAAATATGGAAGCCTTTGCATGACTAAGGTAGTCATTCCTAGGCTTTAGTATTGTACGGTGGACTGCCACGTTTAGGGTACCCTCGGGGGACAATAATTGACAAAGTTACTGTGATAAAACAGAAGATGAAAGAAGGTCAAGACTGACAAAAGAGCTGAGCAAACTTGAGAAGAAGGGAATTGGGGTTTACTGAAGGAGATCATGTTTATCTAAAGATAAGTCCGATCAAAAGTCTTCATAATAGACAAATAAAAGGAAAAGTAAGTCCCAGATACGTTGAACCATTCGAAATATTGGAACGAGTTGGAAATTTAGCATATCGTCTAGCATTGCTATCCAACTTATCTGGTATACATAATGGTGTCATGTGTCGATACTTAAAAAACATGTACTAAATCTAGATAAAGTGGTTAAGTTGGAACCAATTGATTTGAAGGAGAACCGAACATATAAGAAGCACCCTGTTCGAATATTGGACAATAAAGTACAAACTCTTAGAAATAAAGTGATCTACTATGTTAAAGTTTATGGGATCCCCAAACTGAAGAAATGACATGGGAAATGGAAGATGAGATCAAGAAAAGCTATCCTCATCTTTTTTAGACCTTAGGTACGTATGCAAGCTTTAAGGACAAAGCTTATTTTAAGGTAGGAGAATGTAAACCTCGAGAATTTTCATACAAATAGAAATGAAGAGAAATACAAATATAGAAAATAGAAGGTTAGAGTAAAACTCAACAAAGACCTTAGAATAAAGTCACAAGTAGTTATGAATTTATGTATATCTATAAACCCTAAAATAAAGTTATATAGATACTAACAGATATCAAAGATAGAATTTCGTAGCCATTATCGAAAATTCAAAGTATAAAACTAATTTAAATAAGATTTCAAGAGTATTAGAAAGTAAATAATCAATAAAGCTTATAGTTAGAAAATGATAATTTGAAGATGTACCGTTAAAGTTATAAATACACAATAAGAATAAAAATAGATCCATAACTCATTATGTAGACTTCAAATAAAATATTTTAATCACACCATTGTTCTAGTTAGATAATTCTAAAGCTATTAGAGACTGAAACAAAAATTGAATTATTAAACTTAGAAAACCCTAACGGGTGAGATAAAATCCTAAAAATAATTAATCGCGTAAATTTTAAATTCAAGTTTGAACTCAATAACAACCTAGAAAATTTTGTGGAAGCTTTAAATAATTTTTTGGAGACAAAACTCTTAAAATTAACATATTTGTATCCGGTTACCTTAATAAACTATCCTAAAATTTAGATAATTAATTAACTAAATATTATTATGTTATAATTTATTCAAATTACGATGCAATTTGCTAGAACATATGGCTGGGATAAATAGGATGACAAAAGTCAAGCAAAAATTTAGCTAAGCTGATGAAACTTCTCGACTAAACAAATTCATTAAATGCATGAGAAATCATGCAAGAATTCGGTAGGAAAGAATTGCTTCTTCTTGGCCAAGTTACGCCCCTTCCTTCTTCTATATATAAGATACTTTAATGAGCAAAAAAGCAAAGTAATTAAAACACAACTTTGGCAGCCATTAAACCTTTCAAACCACAGCCAAATCTATCCCATTGAGTCACCAAAATTCATCCCATTGAGTCGCCAAAACATACCCAAATATAACTCTATAGCAAGTTCCATTACAACAACAAAACATGTTTAAGAGGGAATCAACAAAGGTAAGCAAATTCGTTTCTAGCTAATACACACATAAAACATTAGCTAAACAAGTGTAATTGTTAAACTTAGGTTCGTATCAAGCTTTAGGAGAGGGTTTAGCAACACCATAACAACTCACATAAGGTAAAACTTAACCTTAACCTTATTTATATGTTGTAGTATATGTACAAGCTAAGGAATCATGTAATATGTTGTTATATGTACTGATATATTACGTATAACACTTGGAAAGTATGTATAAACACTTAGAAGAAGCTTAAAACAAGTATAATATATATGTTATAAGAAAAATAAGTTACGAACGGAAGAAAATTGGAGAAGATGATGAACAGTGTCACATCAGTCCTACGCTGAAGGTGTAAGTACCCAACACCAGCGAAGTAAGTACCTAACACCAGCGGCATACGTAGATAGGCCAGTGGTGCACAAGACGGCATGCACTAGAACAAAAACTACGTAAAATTTATTTTTAGGAAAAATGAGCGAACGCTTGCAAATTGGAATGCAACACCGGCAGCATACATGTCGGCGTACTTTGTAAAGATAGCAACCTTAAGCTAGCATACACTAATACAAGAAACATGTAAAATCATTTAACGCTAGAATCTAGAGTTCAACGCTAGCGGCATTGGATGTCACGCCCCAAGGGTACCCTAGTAGTAGTAAACAAGCTACACTTGAATACTATCAATAAATTATCTTTAGAGAATGACATGTTCTCAAATGATAGGAACTTTTAGTTTCTTTGATAAGAAATGACAAATACATGTAAGTCATAAATTAGCAAAAAACTATCATCTTAGTGCTCGAATATAATATTACAAACCATACTATCTTTCTAAAAGTCTCTAAACACATAACTAATAATTTAAATACTAACTAGCTTAGACTAAAAATAAAAGCAAATAACTTATCCCATAATTTTCCATAAACTTTCAGTCTTAAAGCTTTATCGGAGCTAAACTCCTGAAAGTGACCAGCCATGGTCTAACTATAAACCTGAAAGGATTGTTGAAATGTGAGTGAAACCACGAGCTCAATGAATAACTACAACTTACCATATATCAAACAAGTCATTAACAATCATATGAAATGCATTAATCAAGCATATGCACAAATACAAGCCTGGATAACCTGGAATCCAAAGCAGGATGAAGATTTATGCCTTCTCATCGGGGTTGAAGAAACATAATACTATGGCCTACCTACTAGAAGAGACTAAGCATACATGAAAACAACAATACTTACTTTAATTATCACTTTAAATTTATCATGTCTTTAACACTGATTTCCTACTTTAGCTTTAGAAACTCCACTAAGTGTTAGTCATTTTAAGCAATACCATAATCGGCATCCTTCATTTACTATTTAATTCTTATGGTATCAATAGAATAAAGGTAATCTTGTGAATAACTAATAGCTTGCTTGCCTAGATAAACCAAGTATTACCAGAGATCCAAAACACTAACACGTAGTAGGCTGCCACTTACTCAGATGCTGCTTATGCAAATCATGCAATGCATGCTCATTTCATTTATGGTACCAGTAGTCTTTAATTAGGTTTAAGGCGATCAGTCATTTCACAGACAAGTAGTGTACTATATAAGTAATATGATCATACAGAATTCTATTAGTACTATCATTAGAGTAACTTAGCAATCAACAATTCATACAGTAAACAATTCTCATAAACCCATACAACATATTTAGATTATTATCTTTCATTAAAGATCAGCTAAGCTACAAGAATACACAATGTAATAAGACTGAGTTACTCACCTGCTCATACTAGCTAGCCGTAATAGTCAGCTAGGAAATCGTCTATAGTTTCAATAGTACCTATTAAGATGAATAAAATATTCATAAAAAAAAACATATATTATAGAACTAAACTCCTATGAGTGTCTTAGTGTCCTATTAGTATTTGGTTTTCTTTCTATTACTATATGGTCCTTTAATGGTCCTTTGATAATCAATTATTATTTAATATTTATTTTCATTTTGCTTTTCTGGATCTTGTTTGATATTTACATATATTCTTATTGGGTAGTTGTAGGATTTATATTTAATGGTTTGATATTTTATCATTACTATTATCATTACTTTTATACTATTCTTTAGTTACCCTATTATAGTAGCGAATATTTATTTACTGTTATTTAGTTTCGTCGTGTTTCTCTTAATCTACTTCATATAATTATCTTGTCATTTTTAGGAATAACATTATTCATAATTTTAACTTATTTAAATTTCTATTCTTATGTATTTCTATATAAAACAAGTATTTTATAATTATCTTAATTTTATTCTTATTGCAAAGTGTACTAATATTAGCAATAATGATATTAATAATAATAATAATAATGATAATATGTTAACAATATTAATGTTAATTTTCATAATAACATTAACAAAAATAATAGTAATCTTAATGATAATAACAACAATAATAATAGTGATAGTCATAATAATAATAATATCTTTAATAATGATAATAATAATCATAATAGTAACATTACTAATAATGATAATAATAATTATAATAATAATAAACATGATAATAGTATCATTAATAATACTAATATTAATAATCATAATAATAATAATGCCATTAATAATATTAATAATATAAAATAATAATAATATTCAGATTAACCAAAATAGATTTGTAATTTAATTTAATTAATCTTTTTTTTTTAATTGAAGCCGAGTGGTACATGGCTTAGTATACGGCTGTGGACCAGTCGTGTTCCTTTAAAACACGATGCTCATGGAAATTCCAGTCGAGAGGTACGAGGGAGTTCACCACCCATGTTCACCGTGCTCATCTGGAAATATGGTTTTCTACGCGCGTTGATATGTTTTCTTGCCATTTTTCACGTCTAACTTGTTTTTAATTCATTCATAAGTGTTTATACAGGATATATATACATATATATATATACATATCATCTTATAACACATCAACATGTCCATGATCCTTGTTTTGTGAACAAAAAGTGTGTAACTAAGGTTTTTCAAACATACCTTGTTGTGGATGGTTTAAACTTCGTATTTAGTTGTTCTTGAACCTAGGATCAACAAATCTTTGTTTAAGTTAATGTTCTAACATATTACTATCTAAAAACCAAAATTACTCACCTTGTTTTTCCTTTCCCAAGCTTGTTGTCAAGCTTTAATGGAGTTGTTTTAGGTTTTGAGTTATGGATTTGTCTTAGTGGTTTGGTTGGGACGAATTTGATGTTGTTGTGGTGGCTGTGTAAACCCCCAAATTTTCAGAATCGGTTTAGCATAAAACCCTAAACCGGAAGTCAAACGGAACCCTAAAAGTCAACAAAACCCTAGTTTACCGTATCAAACTAAATCCGGCATTGCCGTTTTCTTTAGCCACAGAAAACGAAGTTGGGATAATCAGCTAGAATAGTTCGTAATAACCATAGGTTTTATAAAAATTTCAGTTTCGCGAAATTCGGGTGACCTTCGAACCCGATCAGACACAGTTCTTGAAAAACGTGTCCGGAAGCCCGGAATAGTAAAAATATTCCGAATACACCGTTAGACTCGTAAAAATATAAGTTTTCCAAAAATATCAGTTTCGTAATTTTTCGGTAAGTAAAAATAACAGATATAGCTATTATACGCGTATTTTCTTACTACCGGTACTTTAATTGTCATATCTACTTTACATTACACTATTCATTACTATTCTACACTATTCTTTTATCTCTACTTTTTCTTACACCTATTCTTACACTCTACAAAACCTATAATCTTAACTTTTTACCTTTCCCATAACTTTATATCACATCTACCTTACATATTACATCTTTTATTTCTTCAAAAAGTCAAAAAATAAACAAAAACCCCTCCCCATGCATGGCCGGCGCCCCCCCTCTCTCTTCCCCTCAATTTGTTTTAATTTTCTTTATTTTAATCACACAAAAATCACTCCTCAATTTCCTATAAATACCCCCCTCTCTTTCACTTCTTTCACACCACTTCTACACTAAAATTACTCTCTCAAAATCTCTCAAGAATTTCTCTCCAAGAAGTTCTTTCAAGAAGTCTCTTTAGCTCATCTCCTTTAGGTAAAAATTCTTCAAGAAGTTTCCATGTTCATCTACTTAGTATGAACTTAATGTGTGTTTTCTAAAACCATGAAGGTTAAGAAAGCAACAATAGGTTCATACTTTGTTTTTGTCATAATCATAATTCCTTTATGTTCATGTTTCTTTTATATTCATTTATGTTTCTCTTATGTTCATAACTATTACTATCTATATAGCTATATATACTATTTAGAGCATATAAGCTCATGATCTTGCAATTTATTTACCTTTCATGCAATTTATTTACTTCAATGCATTTTATTTATTCCAAGTTGTTTTTAAGACTAGTCTCTAGTCTTAGACTTGTCCTCATCAAGTCAAAACAAGCTTTTCTTTCTTTCATTTTATCTTATTATGGGACTAGTTTACTTCTTAGTCCCGGGAGCCTTGAAAAAGCTAAGACTCCAATACTTGACTTTATTATTATGCTTTATGTTATTTTGGTTATTATTATTCTCATAATCATGTTCATTTAGATTGTTGTCCATAATTTTATTTAAACAAAAAGAAGAATTTTGTCACTTAGAAATAAGTTTATGTAAAGTATAAAATCTATAAAGCAACACAAAATAAACTCATTCCTTTTCATGTTACAAAAAGAACTCACTATAATTTTATAAACTACTTTTACTTTAAAAAGCCACTTAAATCCTTATTATCCCACCTTGTTTTTCAAAAGAAAATATTTTGTTGACAAAAATGGTTCTTTTCATAAGAAAGAAAATAAGATGGATGACTAAGGAAATTTTTAAGTAAAGACCTTTGCAAACAAATAGGCAAAGAAAATTTATGGTTTGAAAATAATAAAGTTATTTCTTTTCAAGTTACAAGAGAAATTAATAAGATTATAGAAATTAGTTTTTCTACAAAAAGTCCTTAATTGTTCCACATTGTTTTTATGAAGAAAACAAATTTTCATGCATGGATGATTATTTTTGAAAAATATGAGACATGAGAAAAAGAATGAGAAATATCAAGTAAGGATTTTTGCAAAACAAGTAAACAAAGGAATTTACACAAGAAAAATGAAGAATAGCATTTCCTAGAAAACTTCAAATATAGTATTAATGTAACTTAGAAAGTAGAAAATTTTATTTTCAAAGGTCACTTAGAAAAAGATAAATAAAACCAACATAAAATGTTTTTAGAAAATAAAGAAAACAAGGTATTCATTTCAAAGAAATTTGCAAAAACAATTTCCGAAAAGCTTCAAACCAACATTGTTTTACCTAAGAAAAATAAATTGGACAACAAGACACTTGAGCATGCTTAAATATGAGTTATATAGTTATAAAAAGAGAATTTTTCAACTATATAGATAACTAAGTATTTATCAAACAAATTTTGATTTCTTGAACCAAAGTTGTTTTTACTTGGAAATCCGTGGTGAATTTTGTCACTACTTTTTCAGAGCCTATATGGCCTTGTTTGTTGGATATAATTTTGGAAATGGGTAGATCTTTTCGAGTAGGTAGAAATCGGTATATTATATGCGCGATTCCGAGTTAAAATGACCAAGTTATGGCCATTTTAAGTTGGAACATTCTTCTATACGAACTTTAACGTTTTTGACATTGTTTTGTCAAAATTCAAGAAATCATCAAGAAAACTCATTATGGGTATTTTCTTTGGTTAGGTGACCCCGAGGAAGGATTTTTCACCCCGAGAATTATTACGATTAAGTGGAGTGTGTGAACGACTCATCCGCTTAGAGGAATAGACGACAATGGCATCGTGAGTTTATTTCCATTAAATGCTATACTTGTTGTGCCTGTAAATTAGTTGCACTAGAGTTAGGAAAAGATAAACCGATATGTATGTAAAATAATTCATTGAAAGAATCCTAAGAATATCGAAGCCAGAATTGTTCTAAGTGATTGTTTTAGTTTAATATTGATTTGTGTGAAATTCCTTGATCGCCATAAAGTTGAAAATAATTATGTTATGACTTTATAAATTAATGAACTCATGCATACCACGAAGTGAGTCACATTGCATGGTTGGGTTATTATCCTTGGGTGAGAAGGATAGTAAGCTCATGTCGAAAGCAACACTTGGCGGGAGATCCGAAAGCGATTGCTTGGCGGCTTAATGGAATATGCTTGGCGGTAGATCCGAAAGCAAGGTCAATCAAGTAGATTCGGAATGCTCGACGATGTGTGCTCGTGAGCAAGAAAACATTTTTATTTAAAACTACTTGAATTGAGGTTATGTATCACCAAACCCCGAATGGAGGGCGTAAATCCATTCAACATATAGTTCCCGGAAAACTATATGCTTGTTTGCCCACGTGCTTGTGCATTACATTTGTTTGATTAAATCAACTTGTTTGAATCTTGTTACAAGAAGTTATTTATGGAAATAGTTCTCACTAAGCCTATTAGCTTATACCCGATAGATATCTTTTGCAGTTTCCTTACTTATGGTTAAGGCCACGTGGACCATGCGGGTAGGTAATCTCTCTTGAACATTAGAAACTTGGGTAAAGCGTAGCATAGTATTAGCATGCAAATATTTATATAATAGATTAGTAATTTAGGGAGTTGTCCCTAAGTTTGTAAAGTCTTTGCCATTAATGAATAATTATTGTGAATCCTCTTTTCTTAATATGTTTCTATATCTCCTTAAGCTTCATAATTCCATATATGGTCCTCTAAAATTGTGAAGGTACGCCTTACACTTAATATAAAAGCTTTTGGGAATGGCTAAGGTTATCATACTTAAGCTTTAATATTGAGTGTGGCGGACTGTCACGTTCAGGGTACCCATTGGGGCGTAACAGGCTGTTGTGATGTAGTTTAAGTGGTTGCCTTGTTGTTCTTTACTGGCTTGTTTCCTTGTAAATGAATGTGTATAAGTGGAAGAAAATGGAGGTCACATTTCGGTTGAGGAAGGAGATGTTGTTCCACAAAATTTCAAGATCTAGCTTGATCATTCTCTTTATTGAATGAGCTATAGGTGGCAAATTTGGATTGGCTCTTGAGTTGATTTTATTGACTTTTATTTGCTCTTTTTGACTTTTGTATTACAATTCGGCGAGCACACTTCTATGCAAATCAAGCCATCCATTTTGGTGCAATTTGCACTGATTTTTACATGCATATATATTATGATATTAGTTAGTTAATAATTATCTAGATTTTAGGATAGTTTATTAAGTTAAACATGTATAACTATGACAATTATTCAAGAGTTTTATCTCCAAAAATTTACATGGAGTTCTATAAATTTCCCAGATCGTTATTGAGTTCAACTTTAGGTTTAAAGTTTACACGATTAATTATTTTTAGGTTTTATTTCACCCGATAAGGGTTTTCTAAGCTTAATAGGTTAATTTTTGTTTTAGGCTCTAATAGATTAAGAATACTCTAATTAAAATAATGGTGTGATCCAAATATTTATTTGGAGTCTAGATTATTAGTTATATATATGTTTATGTTTTTATTGTGCATTTATAACCCTAACGGTTTATCTTTAGCTTATCGTTTTCTAACTATAAGCGTAATTGGTTGTTTATTCTTTATCGCACTTAATATCTTATTCTTAACCAAGTCATTCTTATATCTTGAGATTTCGATGCCTACTATAAAATCTTATTAATAGTATTTAATACTATCTAGAAAACTTTGTTTTAGGGTTTAGAACTATATGCAAGCTCATTACTAATTGTAGTTTTATTCTAGAGTCTTTGTTAAGACCAATATTAACCATCTATTTTCTATATTTATATTTCGATCTATTTTTACTGGTATGAAAAATTCTTGGGGTTTACATTAGATGCCGGCATATGTATAAATTTCCTTTAAACAAAGTTTGTTTCTATCTGGACAGACTTCATATATATATATATATATATATATATAAGAAAAAGAAGAAGAAGAACGGAAAACTATAAATATAAAAATATCAATAATAGTATAATTAAATAATGGTTAAGTGTTAAAACTTTAAATAATTGTTATAAATAGAAAACATTTTTAACGGATAAGATTATATTAAGATAATTGTCAAATACTTGTCTTACATAGATAAATATATAAGAATAGAAATTTAGAATAAGCTAAAATTACGAACAATGTGATTTCTAAAAATAACAAGATAACCATATAAAATAGATCAAGAGAAACACGATAAAACTAAATGATAGAAAATAAATATTAGTTACCATAATAGATCAACTAAAGGAATAATATAAAAGTAATTATAATAGTAATGATAAAATATATATATCTATTAAATACTGACTCTACAACTACCCAATAAAAATATAAATATCAAATAAAATCAAGAAAATCAAAATGCAAATAAAATGTTAAATAATAATTGCTACCATAAGACCATTAAAAGATCAATATAGTAATAGAAATAAAATCAAATACCAATATATGACACTTAGGCATTTGTAGGAGTTCAGTTATACAATATATGATTTATTGATGAATATTTTTATTTATCTCAATAAGTGATCTTGATACTATAGACGATTTCCTAGTGGACTATTACGATTAGTCAAGATGAGCAGGTGAGTAACTCAGATCTATTATATTGTTTGTGCTTATAATTAGTGGCATATGTAATGCAAAGATAATAATACAGTTGTTGTGCATGATGAGAATGATTTTATGACTTGAGCTGGTTGTTTGTGTTGCCAAGACGAGTTAATGAAAGTGATAATATAATTGTTTGATGATTTGGAATAGCATGTTGATTAATGTATGTAATATATGATCACCATATATCTGAATAAAAATTATTGGCTTATTAAACAACATGGTCATGCATTGCATGTACTGCATTATTACATGTTCAAAAAGGGTGGTAGCCTGCTACGTATTATTATTTCGATTCTTCGTTAATGCTTAGTTTTTCTAAAAGTGTTAGTTCTTCCAAGGTTTTCTTTGTTTTGTTGGTTCTACAAGAACTAAGTAGCAACGAAGAATGCTGCTCGTAGTATCACATTGAAATGATTAATATTTAGGGAGTTTGTACGGATTGTTACAGGAAATGGTCAGTTAAGATACCTGTAAACTAAAGAGATAATCTTAAGACAAGAAATCGTTAATTTTTTTGCAAACTTAGTCTCTCCTAAGCAGGTGGGTCATAAAGTAATTGTTCTTTAACCCTAAAAAGAGGGCCTAAATCTTTTTCCTATTTGCATTCTAAATCATCCAAGCTTGTATCTGTACATATGTTTGATTAATGCATTACATATGATTTGTTAATTAAACTTGCTTGATGTGTAAATGTTTGGTTATACACTGAGCCTGTGGTTTCACTCACATTCCTAAAGTCCTTTCAGGTTAACTCTATGGCCATAGCTGGTTGCTTCCAAGAGCATGGCTCCGATAAGAATTTATAATCTAGAAGAATATGGGATCTTCGATTTATATTATCTATTTTTATCTCTAGTCATAAGATAGTTAGTACACGAATTATCAGTTATGTATTTGGAGACTTTTAGAATAGAATTATGGTCTGTAATACTTTTATGATATTCAATACTTGTGATGATAGATATTTGCTAATTTATGCCTTATATGTGTTTATCAATTCTTATCAAAGCAATTAGAAGATCCTGTTCTTTAAAAATATGTCATTTTATGAAGGTTAACTAGCAGTAGTTTACGAGTGTGGCTTGTGTACTACTACTAGGGTACCCTCAAGGCGTGACAATATTCCTGCTAATGCCTTTAGGATTATACAAATACACTTCCTAGTATCTCCAAAACATTAACATATCATATATAATTCATAAAGAAATTTCATGAAAGTAAATCCATCCTATATTTCCACTTCTTCCACAAACGTAACTGCAAACATACATGTTTCAACAAAAGCCTTTAGGCGTGTAAGCTTATAATGATCTTAGTGAGATATTCCCTTTTATTCATACCGTGATTTCAAACAAGTTTATTTATTTTCACGCATATGCTATGCATGCTATACAATAATCATATGATTATACAAATATATATAGTTATCCGGAGACCATATATAGAATAGATTTATCCCTCTATATCAAAGGTTAGGGAATGGCAATTGAAGGTCTTCATGATCTTCTACTACTAGTCCCCGAGCACACTCTACTCTCAGCGATCAATTCGCATAGCTCATCCTTGGTATGTATCCCCGGTACACCTTAGTTTCCTTAGAATGAGCATAGCTGCAGGCTATCTTGGCCTCCGACCTTTCGATTCTTCACATAGGAATAGAAGCTTTTGACATGTAACTCGATGGATGCAATGCATATATCCATTTAATTTATATTGAAGCTGAGTATGATTAAAGTGTACTTAAAGGCAATTAAACAAACATCATACATACATAAGCAACATGTAATATTAACGATATACTTAAACGATCATTTGCGGGTTCCGATATGCTTATCATTCATTGTCATACATACATAAGAGCATATACATATAAACTTATACCCCATACATGTTCATTTTATCTTATACTTATAGATCTAGTGCAACAATCGATAAGCACAAGCAAGGTAACGAAATTAAGAGGGAAAATCCACTCTCCATATCATAATCTTTTTAGTCATAGTAATCCTTAGGAAAGGAAATCTTGTATTCTCCATCACCTAGAAAAAAGAAATACCCATAATGAGTATTCCGTAGAAGTTCTAGGTTAACTTTCTAATTCCATCTTGTTATATTCCTCAACATTTGGATCATGTAAAATCTCAATTTAAAATGGTCATAACTTGCTCATTTTAACTTGAATTTTCACATATAAGATATCGTTTTCTACCTACTCAAAAATATCTATCTATTTTTAAGGTTATTTTGAACATTTGACGTCATCTAGGTTCGAAAATGGGAAGTACAGCTCTAGCACGAAAATTCCAACCTCAATTTGTAGTTTTTCTCAATTCTATTTAGTAAACACACACACATATATATATATATATATATATATAGTTTGAAAAATCTTTTTTAATATATACATAGGCTCATTAATATACATGATTCTAGTGATGTTGTCTTAAAAATAAAATTTATAAACAATCTTTTTGAAAGATAGAGTTTAGTGAAAAGTCACTCCTTGACTTGTGATTAAATTTGTTAATTTATAAACATGTGACTCAATTAACAAGGAAATCATGATTCATTGTATTTTGAAATGCCAAAGGTCTCATATTTGAAAAGAATTATAATTAATAAGTTATTTTACAAGACACGGTTTTACTTATTGGTGGTATGAAACTCTAAATATATTTCCGTATAGAAATTTTCTTAAGTTGATTCATAATTGAAACTCTAAATTCTTATATTTTGTAAATATAAAACTCAATTATAGAAAAATCATGGTTTTTTTATTTATTTTAAGCTTTTGAATATTTCATCCTTATATTAAATTTCTTTTAGCTAATTATTTTCCAAAACATGAAACTTTATATGATTATGACGGAAATCGATCTAAGTTGTATAAAAGTGTTTTAAGTTTTAGCTTATGAGGAAAATTAAAAGAATAGCTTGATCTAAATTCTTATTCTCATAATAAGTCTTTTGTAAATCCATAATTTTTCAATAAATGAACCTTTGTTGGAAACTCTTTAGTTTTTTACAAGTGGATGTCTAATTGTTATAACTATTGTTTTTATTTCCTTAATTTCTTAAAAGAAATAGATTTTACTTTTTAAAACTTAGTTCCTTAAGTTGTATACCGACTTTATTTTTAAGTGGATTTTAACTAGTGAGTTGATTTTAGCTTGACTTGGAAGACTTGTTGAGTTCTTAGTTTTTATTAAAGTGTTGGTGATAATCTTATAAATAAGTTTTTAAGAAAAATTTGCATAATAAAGGATTACCAACCTTAAGCTTTTAAATGATAATTTTATTTTGGTAGTTTGAAAAGGGAGTAAAGTATCACTTAATTAAATTTGGAAAAAGTATTGCATAATAACAACACTAAAATATGATGAACTTGTCTAAAATTTTTGAAAAAGCATTTTGTTGGAACAAAATTCTAAATTTTAATAGAACATTCCCTAAGTGATAAAATTACATTTTCGTAGTGAGCATAACTTATTTTCTTTATCAAAGAAAGAGTTTTTCTTATTTTTATTAAGACAACAATAACATGATTATGCATGAACATGAGTTTATAATTAAGTAACATGACAAAAATAATTACTATGAAAGATGAAAGATATAGGAATGAAATAAGCACGTAATAAATACCAAGCATTGGGAAGTCTTAACTTATATCAAGGCTTCCCAGACTTAGACATGAGCAAGTCCAAAAAAGAAAAATAAGAAAATTGTTTTAGCTTCATGAAAACAAATAGAAGACTAGAAAAACTAGTTTTAATATAATAGTATGATATAAATAAATAAATTACAAGAAAGAAATAAATAGATTGCATGAGCATAAATAAAGGTTATGTAAGTCAGCTTATATGCACTAAGAAATATATATATATATATATATGTGTGTGTGTGTGTATACAAAAATATATCTAGTAATATATAGAAATTAGATTAGAAGCAATAAATAGAGCATAATATAATATCAACATAACAATAAAATTTTTGCATGAATAAGAACAAGAACAAAACATGAACATAATGTTGCAATAAATAGAGCATAATATAATATCAACATAACTCCCATGGGTTTAGGAAACATACACTATGGTCATGTTAATTTGCATGGTATGAAGATGAATGTAGGAATTTTTACCTAAAATTATTCATCGGTTAAAGAAAAAATGAAGTTTTGGTAGTAATATGTGATTGGTAGTTTTTGAAAGAAGAGAGTTAGGAAGAGAACCTTGGAGAGAGAAATTAAAGAGAGAAGTTAAGAAATGATTTTGGTAGAGTTTTGTTATGGTAAAAGAAAAATATGTAATAAGTGAATGAGGGAAGATGTATGAGTTAATTCAATAAATGAAAAAAGAAAAAGAAATTGAGGGAAGAGAGAAAGTGTGGACGGCAAAGAGGGGGGAGATAGAAGATGTAATAAAAAAATTAATTTTTGTAAAGAAAAGTAAGTAAAGTATCAGAGAAGTCAAGTAAAAAGTAAGATTGAAAAAGTAAGTGTAAGAAATAGGTTTATATGTTATAAGAAGTAGGCAATAAGATAAAGTAGAGATAAGTGAATAGTAATAAATAGTAGAAATTGTACAATGAATAGTAGACTATACAAATAAAATACTGGTGGTAATGAAGATACGCGTAAAATGGCTATACTGATGTTATAGATGTCGAAAAATTTTAAAACTGATATTTTGGAATCCTCATAATATTATAGTTCTAACGGTATTGTCGAAATATTTTTACCATCCCAAACCCCAAGACACATTTTTTGAGAACTGATCCCATTTGGGTTCGAAATGAACAAATTTTTTGTGAATCTAATCTTTTTAGATTTCCTTGTATTATTACAAAATACAATCTACTATTATTTCAATTTTATTACTCTAGGGTTTAGAGCGTGAGATTATTAGATCTAATTTTACTAAGGTTTGTTGTTGGTTTAGTTGACTTTTAGGGATCCAATTTTAATTCCGGCTTTAAGATTTACTTATAAGATTATTTAGTATTTAACAATTTTCAGAATTGATTAATCGAGGCTAGGGTTATAGGTTGACTCTATTTGACTTTTGGTGGTAATTGAAAATTTTTATTCTAAAATTCACCAAAGGGTTTAAGGTTTTAGTACTTTATCGTTGAATATTATCTGGATATATTGTCTCGATTTACGTGTTAGGAATCAGATAGAGGAATTATTTCACGTATGGATTTTGAATCAAATGATTATTAGATTTTCCATTTTGTTTTTTAAGGTCCTCTCTTTCTTAAGGTTAGGAAATTATGTATTTGATCTTATTTAGAATTCAGTTTTAATTTTGATCAGTTTTTAGGGTTTCAGTTTCGGCATGTAACTCAAAGATTATTTTCTAAGAGTATCGAAAAATTCTAGGGTTTACAATTTCCATCGGCCTTCCAAATTGTAAATCCTTATCCCTTGCATTGAGGCAATAAAATTCCTACTTTCGTTACCATTTCATGTTCTTGTTGGGGCAGGTCCTCTAGATGGTCCAAACGACTTGGTAGGGGCATTTTTCTTTTGTGGGCACCCCTTAGCAAAGTGACTAGTCTCCCTACATACATAACAAATGGAGGTTAATTTCGTGATTATAGTCTCCATAGAAGAAACATTTATCCTCCAATTGCAGACATCTCTTTGGGTAGTGGTTATCTTGGCAATTCCAACAAATTATATTCTTTGGTGCCTCTTTCATTCCACTATCATTTCTCTTAAAATTGTCGTTCGGCCTGAACTTTTTTTATGGGTAGCCATAGCTGGATACTCTAGGAAATCTTCTTCCAGGGATGTGAACTTTCTTTTCTAGTGCATGCACCTTTCTTTTCTTTGCTCCTTCAACTATCCAGGCTCTCTCCACTAGATCTCGAAAATTCCTTATGTTGAATTCTTCCAACTTAACATGCAGCTCTTCATCTGATCCATTCAAAAAGACTTGTCTTCAACTCCTCGCTATACTTGCAGAATTTAGGCGTATATTAGAGTAATCTACTGAACTTGGTCTCATACTATTCTATTGTCCTTCCTCATTGTGCAATACGAAGGAAGTCTACACTATACTGAACTCCAAGACTACCTAGAAAGTAGTTTTTTAAGAATTCTTCTCGAAACATCTCCCAAGTGATCGGATGCATCAACTCCCTACTCTTGGATTCCCATCATACAGGCGTTTAAGAGGAGCATATAGTTACCATAATTTAACCTTAAGTGATGTGGTACTTCGTACGCATCGAAAGATCTTTCTATTTGTGCAAGCCAATCCTTCACCTCATTTGGCTTGCCAAAGGGTCCATCAAAGTATCTATTGCTCTTGATGAATTACGACAAAAAACACTTATAAGGTCTTGGTAGCAGTGGTAGTAACGGTGGCAGCAATGATAGAGGCGCGGTATGTGACTAATTATTTTAGGGTCTAGGGTACTTCCATAAATGCCTGATGCACGTTTTAAGGCGGGTCGGAGTAGATGCATGTGCATTCTGCTGCTGTGCAAGAGTATTCAACAATTGTGCTATTTGTCCAAGAGTGGCTTGGAAGTCAACTTATTGGTTCAACTGTGGTATAGCTTGCAGATTTAGAGGAGGAACTTCGGGTTGATTCCTTTCCTTAACTGGGGGTTGATTCAAAGCGCGTTGTTCATGATTCCTTCCTCTTTGAGTTCGACTATTTAAATATTTTAATTATGTAACTTCAATCTTTTCTCCATTTCATTAATTTTTTGCACTATTTTTAACGAAAATCATGAAAATTTAGAGTAATTCAAATATCACAATCACCAAAATAAAGTTCAGAATTTTATGAGATCAAAATCATAATGACTAAGATTCAAATAGTCACAAAATGGAAATTTCATTTAATGAAAACACAAATGGGCACATCCCTTACATAATCATTAAAACAACACAAAGCAAACGACATAATTCTAAGATACACGAAACATAGCACCATTCTATTTACATAAATCAGTTTTTAATTGCTCTTATGACTAACGATGGTGTTAACTTTCATTCCTTCCTTCCGTCATTCATCTTCCTTGACGTGACATTCAGGGGGAGGGCATTGATTCATGCTAATCATGGCTTGTAGAGCCTATTGTTTTGCTAGGAACATGATCATGTATATCCCAACTGATAACCTTTTTCCTTTATTTGAGGGTCGAGTTCCCACTGCACTTGGTCTTCCTTGGTCGAGAGTCTGATGTGGAGCAGCTTCTTTATCTAATTTGATCATCATCACTTCATTGTCTTGGGGTTCTTCTCTTGTATCGTTCCTTGGAAATGGCGTGCGTAAACGACTTCTGCAAAGGTTGGGGTTTGGTTGCTACACTGGATTGCAAATATTGCAATGTGGATTATTATCTTGGTCATTCCAAAGATGGTTCTCATATGAATCATTAGGCTCGACTTCGGAATTTTGTTCCTCTTTGGGGTCTTCCTCTTCCACCATCTCTTTGTCTTCGATCATGTATTTTCCCCATTCATCGTTTGGTTACGACACTAATTGTGACTCATCTGGTTGTTTCAGAATATTGCGATAAAACTCTGTCACGCCCCGAAGGGTACCCTAAACGTGGCAGTCCGCCGTACATAATATTAAAGCCTAAGAATGACCACCTCAGTCACGCGAAGGCTTCCATACTATGTACAAGGCGTCTAACACATAAAGGAGACAAATCGGAATGATACATTTTATGTTGATACAATTGAGTAACAATGTAAAGGAAATACAATCCACTATACTCCAAATACAAAACACTATACTTCAAAATACAGTTCATCAAACTTCAATTACATTCATCCCAAGACTTCACTACATAAAACTATTACAAAGCGAATCGTAAAGCTTAGCCAAAAACTTCAAGCATTCTTATATCTTGCCGGAATCCCGAAGTCATTCTCGACTTCAACCATCTTGGTCCCCACTTAGCATTCTTGGAATAACCTGCTCATTTAAACAACTATTGGGGTACAAGCTACACTAGCTTAGTGAGAATTCCCTTAATTCCGTACCATAACAAACAAGTTATTAATCAATCATATGCTATGCATGAACAAACACGTGAGCAAGCAATTATGCATGGGTAACCGGAACCCACACACAGAACGGATTTACGCCCTCCGTATCTTGGGTTAGGAATGGTATTGAGTCTACACGACCGCTGCTAGTCCCCAAGCCCTGGCTATTAGCACTCGACTCGGCTAGGCTCATACAAGGATGCATCCACATGCGCCTTAGTACCCGAGAATGAGCTCTGGCACCGGGTCTCCGTACTTAAACGAGTCCTCGGACCATACCGATCGACCTGCGTAGGAGTAGCACGCTACCAAATGCAATATGTCTGATGCGATGCATGATCAATCTACTTTTTTCTTAGGTCAAGATATTTATACATTCTTTAGAGTGACCAGGCAATATCATACACATAAATAATATGAACGTGCAGTTATCCAATCAAATCGTGGTTTCGATATGCTTTAGTATTCCTTGGCATACATTCATCACAGTCTCATCATATATCCCATCCCCATTCACATCGATTTTTATCTTGTTCCTAAAATTCTAATGCGACTAATTACAAGCACAATCAAGGTAACAAAACAAGGAGAAAACTCACTCAGCCATTGGATCACCGGTCTTCTAGTAATAATAGTCCGGTGGTAGGGAATCGTCGAACTCGGGATAACCTAAAAAGGAAGAAATACTCTAATCAGTATTTCAACTCAAACTAATCCAACGACTTCATACGAATTTATCAAATTCGTAATTCGCGTCCTAAGCGGGAATTCCAACTTAAAACGGCCATAACTTGGTCATTTTAACTCGGAATCTCGCAAATTTTATATCGATTTCTATCTACTTCGGAAGAGCTTTCTAAATACGAAGCTTAAATCAAGTTTTGAAAATATCTAAGCCTCGGAAACGATGGATCAGATCTGTACAGCGGTAACATAAATTCCGAAAATGCGGTTTTCATAAATGCACTTGAGATTCCTAAGTGTAAAATGAAACTAAATGCAATGGTAATGATTTTCCCTATCATGAATGTCATGATGTGAACCTTAAGGAGTCTACGTTCTTATAACTTTTTAGATTTAACGATTTTTGGAAAACAAACTTTCCTTAGAAACCATTTCCTCTCAATGTGTAGTAAGTGAATTTACTACACTTGACCACATGTACATTTTACATGGATCTCCTTTAGAAAAACTCTACTTTATTTAAAGAAATTTTGACCCTTATATTAGTTATATCCTAAGGCCTTTATTTCTTTAATAAAATTCACATTTATAAACTTTTAAGTGGGTCTTTTACTATAGGGTTTCCAAAAATCCGAATTTAGAAAATTCCACTTTCAAGTTGATTCCTTTGAGAAAAATACATTTTATACTCAAAACTTTAAGTATTTATTATACTCATACCCTAAGGACTTCATTTATTTAAGAAAATACCATTTTTGAAGTTGGAAAAATAGTGTTTTCTAACCATACATCCATTATTACGAATTTCATCTATATGACTTTTAGTTCAAAACTTCTATTGGACTTCATTTCTTGTTTCCAACATTTTCTTTAGAAAAATCTCATTTAGACTCATGAAAAATACTACCAAACATTATCTATTACCCATAGGCTTCATTTCTCTTGTAAAATACATGTTTAGAAGTTGATAAAAGTGTTTTTAACCTAGGTTTCTAAAGTGATCCGAATTTACACAAGTTCATATTTTGAAAAGTGTTTTCCTTTTTGACTTTATTAACTTATCTAACCATAGATCTATATGCTAGGAAGATGATTTACTAAAGACAAAAGCATTAAAAACTATGAATGCACATAAACTCAAAATGAAGTTGAGATCTTAAATGTCTACATGAATAAGAGTAGTAAAATGATAGATCTACTATATCAAGTGCTTAAATGAGTTTTGAAAACATAAAAACCATATTTTTATAAAAGATCCTTTGTTTAAAAGACTTTTTGATGGATAAAAGTAAAGCTTTTGGTATGGAAACTTCTTTAAAAGATAGATCTACTTTGTAATGGTTCGGGATTTTTGTTTTGATATCTCATTGTTCCTACTAAAAGATCATGGGAACATGGAGTTGAGATATCCAAAAATCACTTAGCCATAACAAAGTTTCATGAGTGGAAGTAATGGAACTTTACTTACTTGAAGGTAAATGGAAGATGAAGAGAAGAATGGAAGTTGTGTGTGTATGTGGGGGAGCCTTAAAGTTTCGGCCAAGGAGGAAAAGAGGGAGTGGAGAGGAGAGAAAAGAGAGTGTTTTGAGAGCTTTTTCCCTTTGTGAAAATGGAAAAGTGAAAGAATGAGGAAGGAGAGAGAAAAAGTATATATATATGGAATGAGATTAGGTTAAATGGAGTTAGATTAAAAAAAAAAAAATTTGCAAAATGGACATGGGGAGGGGGACTATTCACGCCGGCACTATTCATGGAGGAGGGAAGAAGTTTGAAAAACTTTTACTTTGATTGATTGATTTAACATGATGTGAAATTGTTAAGAGTTGTAAGGAAAGTTAAGGACAAAAGTTATGGAAAGAAGGAGTTGATTTGAGTAATGGTAAGGGTTAGACTTGTAGGGTAGGCTAATAGGTAGACTAGGTAGTACTTTATGAATAGTGAGGAATAGTTGACAAGACAATTTGATTTTCCGGTAGTAAGGAAATACGAATAAAAAGGCTATAACTGTATTTTTCATAAGCCGGAAAATTATGAAAAATATATTTTTGAAATCCTTATTTTATTTCGATTCAAATGAGTACTCATAATGAAAGTTTTGAAATTCTAGTTCCGGGGCACGCTTTTCTATAATGGGTCTCGGGATGACCCGGAATTGAGATTTTCTTAAAAGCTGATCTTTTCTTGGTTTGAAATATAATCACGAACTATATTCCAAAATTAGTTTTGCTTATAAAAGTTTCTTATTTGGAAACCGAGGAAAAGCCGGAATTAGGGTTTCTAAGTTTGTTTTCACAAAGCTTGAGCTAAACTGATTTAGGGTTTCATTTTCCGGTTTCCGAAGTTTACTTGACTACTAGGAAACCCAGGGTATAATAATAATAATATAATAATAATAATAATAATAATAAAATTGTGTAATGAAATAAAATGAATAGTGCAAAAGACTAATCAATTACCGGTAGAAATGAAAATACGGTAAAAAGGTTATAATTGTAACTTTTATAACCCGAAAAATTATATAACTGATATATTTAGAAAACTTATAAAATTACGAGTCTAACGGTACTAATGGTATATTTTTGATATCTCTAGTCCTGGGACACGCTTTTCGAAGTCTGTATCCGAACGGGTTCGAGATAAGTCAAAAATTTACCAATCTGATATTTGTGAACAAACTTATATTACTACGAGCTATTCTACTTATTTAAACTATCTTTCGGCCTCTAGAGCTAAGGGCGCTAGATTGCCGGACTTAAGCTATTGTATTCCGGTTAGGGTTTCCGGATGACTTTCCGGTTTAGGTATTGCCAAGTTGGAAACTTGAGATTTTCTGTTTATACAACGTATGTAGTTTGAGAAATTTATTTTAAATTTTATTTTTATAAGTACTTAATATCTCTTACTGCTTTTCAGAAATCCTGAATTGAATTATTATATCCGGAGTTATATCGGTAATGGTTACCAGATATGATTTTCTTGAGTTTGAGTCAAATATCGGTTTTTGGAATGATTTTGGGGAAATCTTGATTTTTATAATTTGCTTTGAAAAAGGATCTTCATAGTGTTTTGTTTTCGAATTTATTTTTGCTTCGATTTAAGGTTTTATGAACAATTGGTCAACTTAAGGATTATTTAATTTATTATTTTGTTTCTTTAATTCTTCCTTCTTAAGATTACGAGATTTCAATTTCTAACTCGTTCTATGATTCTTGGGAGTTTGATTTGATCGTTAGGGCTTTATTGTGATTTCCGTCTCTTAGGATTATTAGTCCGGTCATTTGGGGAATTTCCAAAGTCTATGTTTTATTATTGGCAGATAAAGTTTTCTTAATCGTGCCAAAGCCTAGTTATGGAATTGGCCTTTGGTGATTTCCTAATCCTTCAAATTGTCATGTTATAGATTAAATTGTTCTTTAGCAAATTATCACTGTGTTTTATTTTTATCCCGATTTTTATGAATTATAGATTAGGTAAGCAGTTTATCTTACGTAATGATTTTTGGACTTAAGGACTTTTGTAGTCCTTATTTTATTTTAGATTTTCTCATGATTGAGAAATTTTTGGATTCGTTCGTGATTTAGGATTTGTCGAAATTCGGTTTTAATTTGGAGTGATTTTTAAGGTTTATTTCGAAGTTCATTTTGGAATTATTTACTGAAATTTTCCGGGGCTTACAAACTCCATACCAAAAGAAGTAGAACTTTCCATCCCATTGGTTCCAAATGGTATGATCAGCCACTTCGTCATGAGCACAAACAAAGAGCAATCTGAGGGAATTCCAAGTTTGAAAGTCGAGGAAAGGCAAGTTTTCTTCGATCCTCAAGATAAACGTGGCCTCTTGAAGCATCGGAATGTTGTAATAATATCCCATGATCCTTTCTACCCCATATATTACTTCTAGGTAGGTCGAGTTCTCTCTTCTTCTTGCATTGTACCTTAGTCACACAGGAGCTTCGATATCACATGCAAGGCGTGCTTCCAAGATAATAAGAGACTCACAGGGTTATTACATTTAAGTAGATAATAAAAGCAAGCAAGAACTTATATAAATAAACATGAAATTTTCATTTAGATAACAAATTCTTACATCATCTTAAGGGCATCCCCCCATCTTAAATGGTCTTAATTCAACTAAACCATTATCAAAGTAAACATAACTATAACATACGCCTACTATAGAGATTTTTTTAGAAGTCTATGTTCAAAACTAAATACATATAACTTCTCCTAAAAACTCCTAATGGCTTTAGCTCATACCTAGCATATGGGGCTCCTCGGTGCTAACCAAAGATAATCATACTGTAACAAAAAGCTATAGGGGTATAAGCAAATCTAGCTTAGTGAGATGATTCCTATCTACAAGACATTTCCATAATTCAAACAAGTATTTAAACAATCATATGAAAATGCACCAAACACATGAGCAAACAAAATACACAAGATTAACCGGAAATCGTGTGTAGGATAGATTTTACGCCCTCCATGTCGGGGGTTGGGAGGTTACAAGCCCATATGACCATCAATACTTGCAAATTTGCTGACTCCTGCTCGCCCTGTAGACTTTCCAGCTCCTACTAACCACCACTACTACTTCCTCGTTTCCCCACACGAAGAATAGTAGTGAAACAAATGTAACTCACAAATATGATATGCATGAATTATTTTCAATATAAGTTTAACCAGATAATGTTGAGTTCAAGTTAAAGGCGATCAAAAACAATATTCATCATATCAATGCAAGAATCACAATTTAATTATCAATTCCTCTTTCGATATTCTTAACTTAGATTCAACCAATTATAAATTCAAATCACACAATAATTTTATCTTTTCCTTATTTTCTAGTGCTATTACCTATAAGCACAAACAAGGAAACGTAACTTAGTAAAGGATTAACTCACTCTATGTCGGTAGCTCCTAATCGAAGTAGTCTTCCGAGAAAGTGATCTCGGTTCCTCCTTCACCTAAACACGATGAAATACCCACAATGAGTCTTTCATAGAATTTCTATTCTTGAAATCTCCAAATCTATCTTAAAATCGCGGTAAAATCGGATAAGAGGAAATTCCAACTTATATTGGCCATAACTTGCTCATTTAACTTGGAATTTCGCATATTATATACCGTTTTCTACCTACTCGAAAAGATCTATCTATTTATAAAACTATTTTCATCAAACTAAGTTGTTTGGGTTCCAAAATAGTGGTGACTAGATTCACCACGAATTTTCACAAACTTGAATTCCTTCTTTCAACAAAAGTTTAATTTGAAGAGATAGATATTATAATAGCTTGTAAAACCTTTGAAATGCATATACATATATTTATTGACTCATGTCAAATGTATGAAGTTAATGAAGTTGTCTCAACCCATGAATATTTGTAAAAGTAAAGTCTTCTAAAGAAAAGTGGAACTTTTGAAAATTCTTTTTGTTAGAGAATATTTCAAGTTATGAGTAAATTCCTTTTCCTCTAAATTTTCAAAGAATGATTTTATTTCCTTTGTTTCTAATACTAAAAATTATATCTTCATAGAAATAATTTCCTTGTTTCTTGAAAATTATTTTATTTTCATGAAAGGAATTTCTTGTACTTGATGAAAAGTGAAGTTTTAGTAAGACTTTTGTTTACTCCAAAAAGTCATTTCTATGTCATGTATGTTTATAAAAATTCCTATAAACTCCTCTAAGTTTGTTAAGATGACTCCTTAGTTTTAGGGAAAATTACTTCCTACTTTTATTTCTAGAAAAGAATCTTTATTTTAAGAAAACCTTTCCTCATTTATTTTTGTTGAGACAAAAATCATTATGTTTATGCATGAATATGAATCATAAGGTTATGAAAACATAAGGAAACATAATAACTTAAAAGAATAAGCTAGTAAAGAAATAAATCAAGTATTGGAACCTTAGCTTCATCAAGGTATCCCAGGACTAAGAATAGACTAGTCCCATAAAGAAAAAAAAATGTTTTGACTTGATGAGGACAAGTCTAAGACTAGAAAGACTAGTCTTAAAAACAATATGAAAGTAAATAAATTGCAAGGTAGTAAATAAATTACAAGAAAGGTAAATAAATTGTAAAACAATGAGCTTATATGCTCTAAAAGATATATATATAGCTACATAGTTATATTTAGTAACATATATATAAAAGCAACATAAAGAAATTAGATTCATGAACAAAAACAAAGTATGAACTTATTGTTGTTTTCTTTAACTTTCATGGTTTAGAAAACACACACTAAGCTCATACTAAATAAATAAACACTTAGAAAGCTAAAACTATTACCTAGATAAGAAGTGAAAACTAGAGAAACTTGAAAGAGTTTGTTAAGAGATTTTTGGAGAGTAATTTTTAGTGTATGGAAGTTGTAAAAGAAGTAGAAGGAAGATGGGGTATTTGTAGGAAAATGTGAAAGGTTAATTGTGTTAATTAAATATATGAAAATAAAACAAATTGGAGAGGAAGAGATGGCATGGCCGGCGCAAATTGTAGAGGGAGAGGTAGTGAATTTTATTTTTTTGTATTTTTGTAAATAAAAAGTAAGATATGAAAGAAGTGAAATTGTATTGGAAATGAAAATTGTAAGAAATAGAGTTATGGTTTGTAAGAGTAGGTTATAAAAAAGAGTAGAGATGGATGAATAGTGTAGAATAGTAAAAAAAATTGTAATGTAAAGTAGACATAACAATTTAAGTACGGGTAGTAAGAAAATACGCGTATAATTGCGATATCTGATATTTTTAGTTACCGAAAAATTATGAAATTGATATTTTTGAAAATCTTATATTTTTACAAGTCTAACGGTATATTCGGAATATTTTTATTAATCCGAGCTCCGAGACATACTTTTCAAGAACTGTGTCTGGTTGTGCTCAAAACAAATCGCGGTTTGACTAATCTGATATTTTTAAGTTTTCTCCAGTTATTACGAAGTATTCTACATACTAAACTCTTACTAACTTTCCTAAGGTTGCTTAAACGGGAATGACGGACTTGAACGGTTGCAAAAGACTAGGGTTTTGTTGACTTTGGGATTCCAGTTGACTATCTAATTAGGTTTTAAGCTTAGATTAATCTCAAAACTTTAGGGGTTTATAGTACCTTATTCCCTCTATTATGTGCTCCCAAATGGTATGCCTGAAGCCTCCTTTCCATATATGAACATCTCTTAGTGGATCTAGGTCATCTGACTACGATAAAGTGTAAATCTCTAGATTTCATGTCAAGTCTTATGCTTAAACTCTAGAACGGAAGTCAATCAGAAACCCTAAGGTCAATAATTCTATAGCAAACCATAGTAGTTTTAGATCTGACAATACTGCGCTCTTAACCTTAGAATAATAAAATTAAGATAATAGTATTATGGTTCATAATAATGTAGGGAAGCCTAAAAAAATCACATTCGTCGAAAATTAGTTCGTTTGGACCCAAACGAGATCAGATTTCAAAACCAGGTTCCAACACCCCAAAACGGTAAAAATATTCAATGACACCATTAGATTTGTAATAATATGAGGATTTCAAAAAATCAGTTTTAGAATTTTTCGATAACTAAAAATATCAGACATAGCTTGTTTACACGTATTCCTATACTACCAATAATTTAATTGTCTAGTGTACTATTTATTGTACAATTTCTTCTATTCATTACTATTCACATATCTCTACTTTTTCTTACTACCAATTCTTACACTCTACCATACCTATTTATTTCTTTCAATTTACCTTTCCTATAAAACTTTAATCACATCATATCTTACACATTATTACTTTTCATTAACAAAAATATAAGACAAATCAACTCTCCTTATCTCTCCAATGCTTGAACCGGTGCCACACATGAACACACACAACTAATTTTTTTCCATTTCATTTTATTTAATTACAGATAATTTCCCTCCACAAATCTCTATAAATATCCCATCTCCCTCCATTTCTTTCACACACTTCATTTCCTTACTATAACTACCTCTCTTCTTCTTCAACAAATACATAACCTTAGGTAAAACTTCTCATATTTATTCTTCATGTCATGTAACTTAACATGACCATAGTGTATGTTTCCTTAACCTATGAAGTTATAGAAGCAATAATATCTTCATATTTTGTTCTTATTCATGCCTA
The DNA here is from genome assembly GCA_024138025.1 of Combretum micranthum. Taxonomy (NCBI): domain Eukaryota; kingdom Viridiplantae; phylum Streptophyta; class Magnoliopsida; order Myrtales; family Combretaceae; genus Combretum; species Combretum micranthum. Next base: position 50,244 of record JAMXBD010001460.1, on the reverse strand, counting down.
AACTTCCATTAGATTATTATTGTTATTATGTTGTTATAATGATGGTATATTGATATTGTTGTTATTATTACTCATAACCTGACTTTATATATATTATTATGTATATGTATATCTATATATTTCTTAGAGCCCAAATACTTACTAACTTCTTACTAACATGCTTACTATTCTTGCTCTTATTATTGCTCATATTATGCTTTTTCTTTTCTTTTCTTTCCTTTCGTTTTCTTTTTAGAACTAGTCTATTCTTAGTCCCAGGATGCCTTAATAAAGGTAAGGCTCCCAATATTTGACCTTATTATTATGCTCATTTGCTTCTTATATTTCTTTCTATCTTATTATGTGTTATTCTCATCTTTCTCATGACTCTATAATAATATTCATGCATGACCGAGTTGTTGTTGTCTTAACAAAAATAAAAAGGATTCTTTCTTTAATAAAGAATCTACGGCTAAACTCTTTCTAAAATAAATTTTGTCTCTTAGCAAAGATCTTTCCATCAAAGAGGCCTATAATTTGTTTTTGATAAATTATTTTCAAGAAATTAGACAAGATCATCATGAACTTTTTAAGTATTAGTAATGAAAATTTCCTCAAGGATTTAAATAAGTAGGTAAACACTTTCTTTTCAAAATAATAACATGAAATTTATTAAAACCTTAATGTTGATAATTCATTGTTATGAAAAATTTTCTTAAAAACTTATTTGTAAGATTTTACCAACTTCATAATAAAAGCCAAGAGCTAGACAAGTCTTTAAGTCAAGATAAAATCAACTCACTAGTTTATAAACCAACTTAGAGATATAAAATTTACTAACAACCTAGGAAAGTAAAAGTTCTTAAAATGGTAAACTTATTTTCTAAGAAAAATACATACACTTAACACCAAAACATTAGATACTACCAGCAACTTAAGAAAATATTTTTAAACTTCATTTTTATTTTCAAACAATAGAAATATAATTGGTAGATATCCTAAAAAGACTAAGTTTTTGAAAATTAATTTATCTTTTGAAAAGTTAGGAATGAAATTATAATAAGAAAGCACTCACTCAGGATAACTCAAGAATTTTTAAGCTTTCTTCCCAACAACTTAAATAAGACTTTTAAAATATCAATCTTTCCAACTCTTAACACAAGTTGTCTTATGAAAAATCATTGTTGAAACAACATCATTAAAATCATGAATACAATATGAGTCTATATCTATATATTCAAAGGATTTTTCAATGATACAAATATCTATATGTTTGATTAAGGATTTACGGATGGAGTAAGTTTGAAAACTAGTATTTTGAGGGTTGAGAAATTCGTGACTGTTTTGTACTGTTTGCGAGATCAATGACTTTTTATGAAAAATAACCTTAAAAAATGGATAGATCTTTTTTATTAGGTGGAAAACAACATATAATATGGAAATTCCAAGTTAAAATGAGCATGTTATGGCCATTTAAATTTGGAATTTCACTTTACATGATTTTTGACGAACTTAGTGAAATAGCAATTAGCAAGTTTAAGCAGAACTTTCATGAATATATATGAGTATTCTCTTGTTTAGAATGATGTGGAGACTGATTTCCATATCCCAAAGATTATACGACTAGAAGTTTGTCTGCACAATGGCCAAGTGAGTTTATTTCTACAGTCTTGTACTTTGTTTTGTCGTAGAATAAGGTATAGAATTGGGAAAAGATAAAATGGGAAAGCGCATATGGCGGAAATTGTCTATAATCAATGTTTTGATTTATTAGGAATGATATGTCTGAAATCTATGATCACCTTTAAATTATCTAATGTTATACCATGAGTATTTAATTAAATTAATTCATACAGATCACGTAGTGAGTCACATTGCATTCATTACTATACACTTGTGGACAAGGTATAGTAATGAGGTCCGTAGAGCCGAAACTTTACATAATGACGAATGGTCAGTGGAATTAATTTAATAGTGAGTAGACACCCAATTGAACTATATTTTAGTGGTAGTAGTGGCTTAAATGAACTACAAAAATTTATTTGCGAAATGCGATATCATGCCCTAAAACCAACGAATGGGGGGAGTAAATCCATTTAATACATGATTTTTTGATAAGTCATGTGTATTGTTTGCTGCGTGTTGTTACATTTCATATGTTCATCTTAAATAAATTATTTGATATTTGGTTGTGTGAGATGCTGATGTGGAAATGATTCTCACTAAGCATATAAGCTTTGCTCTCTTAGATATCTTTTGCAGCATACATACCTTTAGCTGGAGCCCAATGGCTACTTTACCCAAATATTACTTTTGAATCAAGAGCTTTGTTAAAAGTCAAGATCTAGATGTAGACGTAGATTTCTAAGTAAAACTTCAATGTATTTATTTGGAGAAACAAACTATGAACTAAGTTATTCGATGGGGGTATGCCCCCTTTAATATTTGTAAGACTTTATGTATTTTGATTAAGTTGAATTGTTATGATTTCTATTCTTAATTGCTTTTTGTATATCTTCTTAGATGGCTTGTTTCAAAGCTTGGTCCTCTATGATTGTGAACGCATGCCTTACATGATATCAAAGTTTTTGGGATGACTAAGCGTGTCATACGTAAGCTTTAATATTGAGTATGACAGACTATCGTATCTAGGTTACCCTTTAGGGGTGACACAAAGTCTTCGCATAACAATTTAAGCTTCAATCTATAGTCTACAAAGGTTCCTCCTACCTTATTGTAAACTCCTGGGCCTAAGTTCTAACTTCTCCAATAGTCAGCTATATAAAGTAAAGAGGTCATTAGTCCTTTAATATTTTAGACTTGTACTATCTATAGTTAAAGCTTATTTACTATGATTCCATTCCTATTGCTTTTTCTAACCTTGTTGCTGTGATACCACTTGAACTGTTACGCCCCAAAGGGTACCCTAAATGTGGCAGTTCACCACATATAATGTTAAGACTTAAGAATGACTACCTTAGTCATGTGAAAGTCTCGATATTATATATGGTTTAAGCAGTAATATAAAATATGTAAGAACTAATAAATATATATCCACCAGATTAATCATAATAAAGTCTTTACATAAACTTAGGGGCATTCCTTCGAAAATTCTCCAATATCAAAATATAGTCTGAGTCTTACATAACCATAACTATAAAGATTTTAAAGAAAATTTATTCTAAGATCTTCAAAAGGATTTCCCCCAAAAGCTTATCAAAAGCGTAGGCATACCTGGATAACCAGAGGCCTCGGGTATAAGAGATATTGGTCCTACGTCTACAAAAATATATTGAGGTATAAGCTCAACTAGTTTAGTGAGAATATTCCCAAATTAGTATACTCGTATCAATAAATCCAGACAAGTTTTTAATAAGCATATGAAACGCACAAACAAATGAGCAAGCAATACATATGATCTGCCAGAAATCATATGTTTGAATGGATTTACACCCTTCATTAGGGGTTAGGTATTTCTGGCTCTTTAAAACCCATCTTTATCATCTATCTTGTAGTTCAGTCACGCCCGAAGGATATCCTAAACGTGACAGTCCGCCAACACAATACTAAAGCCTAAGAATGACTACCTTAGTCACGCAAAGGGTTTCATATCATGTACAAGGCGTACATCACAACCAAATGAACCCATTAGAGTAGTGCAATTTATATTGATATGATAAAGTAACAAGGCAAGAAGAATACTTATCATAAAACATAAACATAGTTGATTACAAATCTTAAGGGTATACCTCTACTATTATCTTCAAGTCTATATAAAACATTTCTTAGAAATCTCCAAAATACTAACATAGCATACATTGAATATAAGAAAATTACAAAATAACTTCATCCTATATTCCCATTGCTTCCATAAGAGTTTAAAATCCATCAATGATTTCTTAATGTTATAATCTTCGAATAGAGCCAGAGTATACCAGTTTCAATAAAAATCTATGAGGGTATAAGCTTACAACTAACTTAATGAGATATTCCCTTTCATTCGCACCATGATATTAAACAAGTTTATTTAATTTTCATACATATGCCATGCAACATCAAAGCACATGATTAGACAAACATATATATAGTTATCTGAAACTATATATAGAATGGATTTACTCTTCCGTATTGAAGGTTAGGGAATTTTTTATGAAGATCCTCTTGATCTTCTACTGCTAGTCCACAGGCCCCTTGCCCAAAGCATTTGGTTGGCATGGCTCTGAACCTAGAGTCGCCTTCCTCGAGCGATGTGGATTCTCTAAGAAGGAGCATGGCTTGTGTCCTAGCATGATAACAGTCTATCCAACTCTACGTGTAGGAGTAGCAGCCTTCCGAAAGATAATGTGACTCGACGGATGCTATGTGATCACTTTATTTTTCTTTAGCCAAATCTTTTAAGGTTTCTTAGGGATTATCAAACAATTTAGCTAATAGTAAGCAATCATACACATAAGTAGATAAAACATTTAAACAGACAATTTAAAGTTGCGATATTCTTAATTCTCATTTCATCACATAAGCATAGAATCACATATATATGTATATATATCCCTGAATTCCCCATACATATCCATTTTTATCTTTTCTTAGTATATTAATACCACTACTTTACAAGCACAAGCAAGGTAACGAAATTAAGAGGAAAACTCACTCATCCATTTTGCAATCTTCTTAGTCATAGTAATCCTCAGGAAAAGAAATATTGTATTCCTCGTTACCTAGACAAAGAAATACTAGATGAGTATTTCATAGAAGTTCTACTTAAATTTTCTAATTATATTTCACTATGTTCATAAAAAATCGTCGAATGAAATTCCAATTTAAAATGGCCATAACTTGCTCGTTTTAACTCTGAATTTTGCATGTTATATATCGCTTTCTACCTAGTCGAAAAGATCTATCTATTTCTAAGGTTATTTTTATCATAAAAAGCCATTTAGGTTCCAAAACATCATGGTACATAATCATTATGAAATTCCAAGTCCTCAAAACATAATTATTCAAACTTTCTTTATCAAAAATCCTTAAGCAAAAAATATAGATATTTATGATTGAAAAATCTTTGAATATATATATTATATATAATATGTTTGTGCGTGTGTTTGTGTGTATACTCATATTATATGCAAAAAAATATAATGGTGTTGTCTTAACGATTATATTTTGTAAAACAATTTGTTTTACGGTATTAAAAACTTAACTTTAACAATTTTCTTTCTAAGTGTTTTGAAATAACATTATAAATTCTTAGGTTATTATAAATGAGTATATTCTTATTTTTTTTTTCTAATTCCTTTTCTAAGGACAAATTAATTTTTCTAAACTTTGATCTTTACGATATCTGCAAATTTTATCTCTAGTGATACAGATAAAGTTTCCAAAAATTTTCATAAGTTGTTGATAATTTCTAATAAGTTGAGTTGTATATATTTTTCTTTTTGAATGGTTTTGATTGAAATTATAAATAAGTATTTTCCTCTTATATTTCTATTTCTTAACTTCTTTAAAGATAAATTTTATTTCCAAAAACTAGTCTTTTAAGTTCTCTATGAAATTTTTACTTAAAGAATCACTTTCAACATTTTCTTAAGTTGCTGATAATATTATTATTTTTTAAGCCTATTATTTTATATTCTTCTATTTCCTTGAAAATGAGTTTATCATTTAGAAACTTGACAAACTTTTATTTCTCTATGGGATTTATCATACTAGTGGTTTGATTCTTATCTTAACTTTGAAAACTAATTTAGTTCTTAGTTTTTACTATAGAGCTAGTGAAAATCTTATAAGTAAGCTTTAAAAAATTTACTTATCAATGAATTATTAACACTAAATTTTAATAAACATCATGTTACTTAAGATAGTGTTTATTTCCTTAGTTACTTTCTTTAGTAAAATAATCTTTATTGTCATTAAAGAAAATCTATGATAGGTTTATCTAAATTTTTTAAAAGAATTTATAAAATACTTTTCTATGTTTTTTTATGACAAAATCTTTATTTAGGTTCAAAGTTATATAATTAAAGAGTTTGGTTCCATTTTTCCTTCATTAAAAAAATCTACTTAATTTCATTAGACAATATCATTATAATGATGTATACATGATTATGTAGTATGAAAAAGATGAAAATATCACTTAATAATATAAGAAAGATTATAAGAAGCAAAAATAAGCAAAATAATATAATCAAGTATTAGAAACTTTCGCTTCATCAAGGTATCCCTAGACTTAGTCATTGGCAAGTCCATAAAGAGAAAAACAAAAGAAATAAGAAAATCGCTTTGACTTAATAAGGATAAGTCTAAGACTAGAAGACTAGTATTAATGAAATTGCATTAAATAAATAAATAAATTGCAAGAAGGAAATGAATAAACTGCACGAGCATAAATAAAGGTTATATTAGTGAGCTTAGATGCCCTAAGAAACATAGATATACATAGATAATATTATATACAAAGTTAAGTTAGGAGCATAACAATAATATTAACATAATATCATCATAATAACAAAATAATAAGATCGGAATTATTAGCATGTGCAAGAAACATGAACATGTTGTTACTTCTACAACTCACATGAATCTTTAAGAAACAACACCTTGGTCATGTTAAGTTACATGATATGAGACATTAATAGTAGAAAACTTTTACCTAAAATGCGTTTATGTTGAAGAAGAAGATGATGGTTGTAAAATTATGTGGGTAGTAATATGTGATAGATGGTTTTTGTTTAGAGAAGAATGTTGGAAAGAATTGGTTAGAGAGGATTTGTAGAAATTTTGAGAGAGTTTTGGTAGGAAAAAAGAGAAGTGTGAAAGAATTAAATGGCAGAGGTATTAATAGAGTTTTGAAGTGAAAATTAGATGTAATTAAATAAAATGAAAAAAAAAGATGGAGAGGGGATGGGGGTGCTGGTTTTGATGTGTAGAGGGAGAGAAATTGATTTGTTTGTATTTTTGTAATGAAAAGTGATAATATATAAGGTATGATGTGAATAAAGTTATATGTGAAAGGTAAATTATAAGAGATAGGTATAGTAGTGTGTAAGAATAGGTTGTAAGAAAAAGTAGAGATTCTAAAATAATAATGAATAGTAAACTAGACAAATAAAATACCGATAGTAAAAAAATATGCATAAAAATGCGATATTTGATATTTTTAGTTATAGAGAAATTATGAAATGATATTTTGAAATCCTTGTATTATTACCAATCTAACAGTTTTATCAAAATATTTTTACTATCCGATGTACCGGGGCACAATTTTAGAAAACTGATCCTGTTCTGATTCAAAATACTCTAGAAATTTGAGAATATGATATTTTTAAGCTTCCCTATATTATTACGAATTATTATCAATAATTATTTCACTTTCATTACTTAGGGTTTAAGAGTGTGGGATTGTCGGATCTAAACACTAGGATTTGTTGTAGACTTTGTTGACTTTTAGGGTTCGGTTTGACTTTCGGCTTTTTGATTCATTTGTAAGATCATAAAATTTTATTTTTTTTTACCATGTTATTCTTTTTATTCAAAATTTATGTTTTATTTTTATTTTATTTTATAGTTTATTTGATATTTTTCAGTTTATGGATTGTTTAACTGAGTCTAGGATTACGGTTGACTTCTTTGACTTTTAGTGGTAAATTAAATTTTTATTCTAAAATTCATCGAAGGATTTAAGGTTCTAGTATTTTGTCGTCAAGTGTTATTTGGATATATCATATTGATTTGTGTGTTAGGGATCAGATAGTTGATTTAGTTGGCATACGGATGTTAAATCAAACGATTGTTGGATTTTCTATTTCATTTTGAGAGTTCTCTTTTTCTCAAGGTTAATAATTTTCATATTTGATCTTATTTAGAATTCAGTTTTAGCTTTGGTTGGTTTTTATGGCCTTAGTTTTTAACTCTAGAATCATTTTCTAAGAATTATGAAAAATTAAAGAGTTTACAAGTTGTTTTCGGCTCCTATTTGCCCATCCTGAAATAGTTTTTTTTTTTTTTGCCCCTATTCGCCTATCATGGCAGTCTTATTGTTCCTATGATTACCTCGTTATTATACTTTCGTTCTACCGAGGCATAGTAGCTACATGCAATGTGACTTATGTTGTGATATGCATGAATCAATTTAATTAAGTACTTATGACATAATATTAGATATTTTAAGGTGATCATAGAATTTGCAACACTCCATCATGATAATAAAACAAAGATTTAATTAACAACAATTTATGTCTTGATGTACTTAGTATACTTTCAACCAATATTATCATGCATATTCCATTTTCGTCTTTTTCCTACTTCTAGTGCTTCTAGCTACAAGTACAAATAAGTATGTAAAAGTAAAAGATAAACTCACTTGATCATCTTTACCAAAAATCATTTACTCGTAAAAGTCCTCCTGATAAGGATCCTCTAAAGACTCATCACCTAAATGAAAGAAATACTAGGAATGAGTATTTCATGGAAGTTCTACTTAAACTTTCTAATTCTATTACATTATTTTCTCAAAATTCGGATGAATGGAAATTCCAAATTAAAATGGCCATAACTTGCTCATTTTAACTTGGAATTTTGCATATAAGATGTCATTTTATACCTATTCGAAAAGATTTATCTATTTCTAAAGTTATTTTTTACATTAAAAGTTGTATGGGTTCTAAAACGGGTTGGTACAGATTTAGCACAAAAATCCCAACCCTTAGTAACTTTTCAAAATTTCACTTCATCCAAAAAGTCCATAACAATTCATAGGTATTTATATAGTTTGAAAAACCCTTTAATATAAATATAAACTCATATTATATACATGATTCTAGTAACATTGTCTTAATAATGATTTTATATAAAATAATTTACTTTTAGAATTTGGAAAATGAAGTTCACAAAAATCTTTCTTTAAGTTGTTGGAATGAAAATCAAAATTTTAGGTTTGTTGATTATGAATGCTTATCCTTATTAAACCATCATTTTTATATTTTCTTAACTTTGTAAGGATAGATTTATTTTTTAAAGACTTGGTTCTTTAAGTTATCTAATAATTTCTTAAGTGAATGTTGAACTAGTAATTTAATCTTGACTTAGAAAAACTTACTTTGCTCTTAATATTTTTTAAGGCGTTGATATCAACGTTATAAATAAGTTTTTAAGAAAATATTACATAGCAAAGAATTATCAACATTAACAACTTATAATAATCCTACTTTAATAGTTTGAAAAGATCATAGTTGGACCATTTTCCTAAGTTGTATACATTTTATTTTCTAAATGGATTTTGAACTAATGAGTTGATCCTAAACTTGTCTTGGAAAAATTGTTTGATTCTTAATATTTTTCAATATGTGGATGTGAATCCTATTAACAAGATCTTAAGAAAAATTTATATAACAAAGAATTATCAACCTTAAGATTTAATAATTTATTTTAGTATTTAAAAAAACAATAAGAGAACCACATAATTAAGTTTTGAAAAATCTTTGCATAATCACAATACTTAGAAATTTTTGATGAATTTATTTAAGTTTTTGAAAAAGATATCGTTCATGATCCTAAGTTTTAATAACTCCTTTTGTTTCTTCAGAAATCTTATCAAGACAACAACATTATATTCAAGGTTGTCAAACTCATGATTCTATATAGAATCGCCAAGGGGTCAGTAGAATCGGAACATAAAATCGAAACATAGAAATTTTAGTTTCTACAACCTTTGCAAAATAGTTTTGAAAAATTAAAAAAATGTTATAGAAAATTCAAAAAACTTAGAACATATAATGGACATAAAAAAAAAATAAAGAAATTAAGTTCTTTTTTTCATAATAACTCTTAATCCATGATATAACATATATGAAAAAAGTGAATAGAGTCAAAATTAATTTAATTTCTATTTTTTTTTTGTTTGAAATAAGTGATAAATTAAAAGAGAATCAAAATTTTCTACTTATTAAATGTTTAATTATATAAATGAAATAAATAAGTTTTTGTATGAATTTTACAGCTATGACTTGACTTGAATGAATTCTATAAATTTATAACAGGGGTTTTTGGGAGAGGGAGAAAAAAAGATAGAGAGAATGTGTGAAAATCAAATAGAAACAACAACAAGAGAAATACATCATCCTAATTCCTAATAGTTGGTGAGATTATAAACACACAATTATATTTTTTATATTTTAGCTTATTTGACTCGAATAGATAGAATCGGTAAATTCAGTTAAAATCGTAAGATTCTATCATGTTTACATATAAGCTCGGTTGAAATTGTAAGATTCCACTAAAAAAATATTCTACCTATGAGTTAATTCGGAAGGACTTTCTAAAATTGTAAACTTGCAGAATCATATGGATAAAATCGCAATTTTGACAATTATGATTATGTTTATGCATAAATATGAACTTGTAATTATGTAAAAAGAATAACGTACATAAAAATAAAGGTAATAGAAAATTAAATAAGCAAATAAGTAAAATCAAGTATTGGGAACTTTTAACTTGTATCAGGGCTTCTCGGAACTTAGAACGGACTAGTTTCAAAAAGAAAAGTAAGAAAACAATAAAAAAGAACATGGGAGTCTTAAATTTATGCCAAAGCTCCCCAAACTTAGATTATCGACGAGTCCTTAAGAAATACATATAAAACGTTTTGACTTGACGAGAACAAATCTAAGATTAAAATGACTAGTCTTAATAAAATGATATGAAATAAATAAATTGCGAGAAAGAAATAAATGAATTGCATGAACATAAATAAAGTTATGTTAGTGAGCTTATATGCTCTAAGAAATATATATATATATATATATATAAACTTAAATATATTTACTAACACAGGTGTGAAATTAGAAACATGAATAATAAAACATAACATATCAACAATATAATAATATTTTGCATGAACAAGAACAAAACATGAACATATTATTGCTTTCTTAACTCTCATGAGTCTAGAAAATATACACTATGGTCATGTTAAGTTATGTAGATGTACAAATCTAATTACAAAGGCCTTGAGCCTAATTATTATTTGGATTTAACTCTTTGGGCTAATGTGACAGGGCTTAAAGAGTTAGGCCCAATCCAATTGGGATGATCATGGGAGTTTTGGCATGGAAGGCTTGGAGTAGGGCCTGTTGGAATTGGCCTGCCCAATTCTAACCTTCTCAAATTGGCTCACACACATTGCTATGAAGGCCTCAATGGGCCTGGGTCCATAAGGGAGCCCATATCCATATCCATAATGAAGGGACTCAACCTAGGCGTCGTTGTCTGTATCATCTGACGGACGATATCGACGCCAGATTTTCTATAAATACCTTAGTCTTTACCTCATTTGGACAAGGTGAAATCTTGGACAAACACCGTCGTGCTGCCGGATTTCTGTCTTGGTGAATCAAACACTTAATTACTAAAACATACACGAATCCATATACTCAGTGAGGTTGATGCTATTTAGCTCCCTTATGTCACACGTGTGTTAGAGCCTATTGAGATTGCCTACTCCTCCTCCCTACACGATTCTCTCTTGATCATCCTATCACGTGTTGTTTCCCTAGGTCACGCGTAGCGCGATAGTCACGCGACACGCACGTGATCGTTGCATCCGATTCATACCCACACATTTTTGGCGACTCCACTGGGATAGGGAAATCAACACTTGTGTGATGGCACCTCCAAGGAAGAGACCTACCGATCCCACTGAGGGTACAACTCAAGAACTTAATGTTGATCCCGAGGCTACTGAACATGACATGCCAGCACTTGAGGATGTGAACCAACCTACTAGTGCTCAAATCGATAATGCTGCGATCTTACGCGTGTGCAAGAAAATACCAAGCAAGTCAATCAATCAATGCAAGAGTCTGCAAAACAATTCCAACAATTCATGACAATATTTGCTCAGTACCTGCCTGGAATAGCTGCTATTGCTGCTACGCAACAAGGTGCGACTTCGTCGAACCCTGTTGTTGTTGCGCAACAACGCGCTTCTCAGGCACCTCAAGTTGCTCGACCTGTTGATCCTCTTCCTACTCCTGAACATGACACTATTGGAATTAGGGAAAGCCCCTCCGTTGGAGCCTATAGTTACACAATTGCCTGTACCTCAGGTAGTGAACACTGGAATTCAGCTAGGAGGACCCTCAACCTCCCAGCCTACAGTACATGTTCAACCCGGAGGATCTTCATCCTCACAGACTACGCCACAGATTGTCATTGGTGGACCTGCTGCTCAACCAAATACAACTCCACTCCAGACTGTCACTCCAGCTACACCAGTTGAAGTTACTACTTCAACTCCTAAAGTTACTTTCGTCACAAAGGAAGATCTAGACATGTACTTGAGGAAATACAAGCTAAGTCTGATGTGGGAGTATTGGATCTCAAACTCCCATACAATCAACGTATTGCTGCTAAGCCATATCCTCAAGACTATGTGAGTCCCAAATTCATGCTATTCAACGGTAAAAAGGAAGTGCCAAGGAACATTTGTTGAAGTTCATTGAAACGCTAGAGGTTTACGGATTTGATGATGATCTCAAGTTGAAAGAATTTTCTAAGTCCCTTACAGAGAAAGCGTACACATGGTACGTTAACCTTCCTCCTGGATCAGTAGATTCATGGGCAACTATGTGCAAGATGTTCCTAGAGAAGTTCTTCTCCACACAGGAACGAGTGACCTTGACTGATATGGGACGGATTCGCCAGAAGCCCAAGGAAGACTTGATGGATTATATTGAGCGTTTCAGGGAACGTTCACTAGACATCCAAGACATAGTGACGAAAGAGAGCTGGTGAAAATTTGCATCCAAGGCATGTTCACCGAATATGCGGTACACCTGGAAAATCTCTCTTTAGCCTCATTCTCCACTTTGGTTGAGAATGCGCGAAGGACTAATAATTCTGTCATGCGACAAAGAGAAGGAAATGTGAAGTTTAACAAAAGAGGACCGTCAGTGAATGCAACTCAAAGTGAGGATCTCAAAGATGAGAAGAAACGAAGATTTGAAAAGTCTGGACGTGAGAGAACAAAGGAAGTGCTAACATATCCTTGCTCAATGGGAAAGGTGCACGCTATGCTAGATCAATGGTTAGAGATGGAAATCTCAAACTCCCAAGGGTAGCGTTTACCAACTCAGGAGGAGAAGAATGATCCTAAATTTTGTAGGTTCCACAGATTTGTGGGCATCCTACTAGGGATTGTTTTACTTTGAAGAGATTTTCAATGAAAGAGTGCAGAAGAGCTTGTTATTGAAAATAACGACGTTAGGAACAATCCACTTCCAACCCATAATAATCAGCGTGCCGTTAACGTCGTTATTCATGATCCGGCCACAGTAGAAGCCAATGATGCACCACCGCCGAGGCAAGTAACGCAAAGGAAAACAACATGAAGTTGAGGAAAATAATTGTGCTCCCATTGCTGCGGCACTTTTGAAAACTTCTAATTTCAGAAATTTCTTTGATCTACTTGGTTTTGATGAAAAGGCGAAGCTTGCAGCAGCAACTGCACTTGCGCAAATTTCCGAGGACAATATGCCGAGTGTAGCAGCGCAGCCCGTCAAAAGAATGGCTCGAGCGCATGAAAATGCAATCTTGTTCACCGATGCAGATATGTGTGTAGATAGTCCAAATCACAATCGACCATTATATGTGGAGGGACACTTAATGGCTATCCAGTTAAGAGACATTCATTGACGCTGGTTCTTCTCTCAACATCATGCCTAAGACTACATTTGAAGCTGCTGGTATTGACTATCGTTTGGTGAAGCAACCCATTTCAGTTAATGGCTTTAGTCATACCATAACAAAGACATCGGAAGAGTTAATGTTGATCTTAAGATTGGACCTATTCGTGGTATCGTTACTTTCCATGTGATTGATGCGCCTGTATCCTATCATCTCTTGATAGGTAGGAAGTGGCTGCACGATCACAATTTAGTACCGTCGACCATGCATCAATGTATCAAAGGACATTGGAAAGGGAAGGATATATTTATTCCTGCTACAAAGAATCCTTTCGAGCACGATGAGGCAAATTTCATTGAATCTACCTTCTTCAATGAGTACTCTGATGAAGGTGAGACAGCTATTGCTAGAGCTTCAGGTGTACCATTACCCACTTGGGAAGAAATTCAAGAGGCCAACAAAAGAAGAGAAAAATGCGTGGTTGTCGAGGAGGTAAAAAGAAGAACAAGCAAGCTGACGCTGTTGAAAGTTATGTTAGAGAGATGGGCGAAGAGTATATCTCTTATGACGGTTTCCAGGGTCTAAGGAAGTTTGTTCTTCTTCAGACCCTGTACCAATTCAAGAAATTCAACCCGCCCCTCAACAAATGCAAGATCAAATAAAGCCACAGAATGAAGAAATTGAGGAATTGGATCTAGCGCGTCCAGGGGAGTCGCCGCGCCAATTTTTGTCAGCAAAGGCTTGTTACAAGATGTTAAAAGTCTTCATTGATTTGTTGAGAGAATATAGGGACGTGTTTGCTTGGGCATATGGAGATGCCAGGTTTAGATCCTAGTCTTGTAGTGCACAGACTAAATATCGCCCCAGGCACGACTCCTATTAAGCAAGGACAACGAGTTTTCCGTCCTGAGGTTGAGGTTCAAATCAAACACGAAATTGAGAAGTTGCTTCATGCGGGCTTTATCAAACCAATCGAGCACCCTACTTGGCTCGCAAATGTCGTACCTGTTAGAAAAAAGAATGGCCAAATAAGGGTTTGCGTAGATTTTCGAGATTTGAACAAGGCTTGTCCTAAAGATGATTTCCCTTTACCAAATATAGACACCTTAGTGGATGTCACGGCAGGACATGAATTATTTTCATTCATGGATGGTTTCAGCGGGTATAATCAAATCAAGATGGCAATTGGAGACGCTGAGCGTACTGCCTTTCGAACGCCTGTTGGGAATTTCTATTATACTGTCATGCCCTTTGGACTCAAGAATGCTGGTGCTACTTATCAAAGGGCAATGACAGCCATTTTTCACGATATGATGCATGATTTCATGGAGGATTACGTGGACGACATAGTCGTGAAATCAAAACATGCACCAGACCACTTGGTCCATCTTCGGAAGGTTTTTGAACGATGTCGATTGTATAAGCTTCGCATGAATCCTTTGAAATGTGTCTTTGGAGTTGCTTCGGGAAAATTCCTTGGATTCGTGGTCCATAGGAAGGGAATTGATGTTGATCCTGCAAAAATACAAGCTATATTGTCTATGCCCTCGCCAACTACTTTGAAAGAGTTGAAAACTTTCATGGGGAAAGTTTCATATATTAGGAGATTCATGCCTGCACTTGCAGAGATTTCGCATCCCTTACATCAACTTATGAAGAAAGGAATTGCATTTGAATGGAAACAAGTCCATGAAGATGCGATTCAAAGAATTAAGGGAATTCTCACTTCTTCTCATACCATGACTATGCCTGTGAAGCAAGTACCGATGATATTATATCTCACTTCTACCAGCAGATCAATCGGAGCTTTACTTGCACAAGAAATAGACGGCCAAGAACGCCCGGTCTATTATTTGAGTCGCTCACTTCAAGGAAGTGAGGTCAAATACCCAGCTTGCGAGAAGCATTGTCTCGCGCTGGTGTTTGCAACTCAAAAATTACGTCACTACTTTCTGGCACATAAGGTTAACCTTGTCACACGGTCAGATCCTATCAAGTATTTATTGTCACGACCAGCGTTGTCTGGGCGTATTGCAAAATGGTTGTTGCTTCTTGGAGAGTTCGACATTACAATACAGACTCCTAAAGCTGTTAAGTCACAGGCCTTAGCTGATCTCTTGGCTCATTTTCCGAACGAAAGTGAAGATGTGATCACAGATACTATACCAGCAGAATTTCACGAGGACTCACTCATGATCGAAACAGAAGGAGAATGGTCACTTCAATTTGATGGCTCATCAGGAAGTCAAGGGTGGGGAGCAGGAGTTGTATTAACATCACCTAATGGCCAAGAAATACCTTTGGCATTTAAACTTGACTTTCATTGCACTAATAACGAAGCCGAGTATGAGGCATTGTTACTCGGGATCGTCTTTGCCTTGGAAGCTGGAGCAAACCACTTGTGTATTCGTGGCGATTCGAATTTGATCATTAAGCAGACCAATGGTGAATATGCCCTCAAGGAGCCATCACTTGCGCCTTATAGGGCTGCAGTGCAGGCTCTAATTGGGAAGTTTGAAGTCGTAAGGTATGAACATACCAAACGATCTACGAACCGTTACGCAGATGCATTGGCAACATTGGCATCTAAGATTCCAATGCATGCTTCAGATGAAAGCCTAGATGTCAAAGTTATCAAGAAAACTATTCCTTGCACAACCTTGCAATTGTTGGAGGAAGATGAAAAACAGGAGATGATTGGCGTGTTGGTATCAAGAATCAATTAGCGCAACCCAATGCAGCCTCCATCGTAACCTTGAAGAATTTTATTCGTATCAATGGTGCTTTGTACTTTAAAGGACCGGAGGGCGTTCTATCGCGATGCATTTGCGCGAAACAGGCTCGATTAAAATTAGACAAGTATCATAAATCTGGTGTGGGGAAGAAGGACCTCCTTTGTATCGTCGCATTCAACGTGCAGGGTATTACTGGCCCTCAATGGCTAAGGATGCATCTCAGGTACAAATGCATTGTCCTAAATGCTCTGAGTTACCAGATGCAAAAGAATGTAATTTTGTCGCAAGTGCTGGAGATTGGCGTCGTCCGTATATTGACTATTTGAAGAATAACGTGCTACCAACTAATAGTACGGATGCCAATTAGTAAAAAGGAAGGCACGCAAGTACCTAATGCATGAGGATGAGTTGTATAGAGTCTCATTCATGGGAAAGCCTCTCAGATGCATTACATCTCCTGAAACAGAAGAGATATTAACCGAGGTACATGCTGGAGAATGCGGTGAGCACCAAGGCGCAAGGAAGTTGTATTATCAACTACTAGACATGGGGTACTATTGGCCAACCATGGAATCAGATAGTTCCAATTTTGTTAAGCGTGCGTTCCTTGCCAAGAACATGGAGATGTGATTCATGCTCCTGCAGTTGCACTTCACAGCTTAACAACACCATGGCCTTTCCACACTTGGGCGTTTGATCTAATCGGTCCTATTCACCCGCCATCTAGAGGTTGTATTTGGATCCTAGCTGGAACTGAATGTTTTACTAAATGGGTAGAAGCCATTCCTTTAAAAAGGCGACAGGACCGTAGTTGCAAGCTTCATTAAGGAGAACATTATATGCCGATTTGGGATTCCAAAACGCATCCTTTCAGATAATGGCACTCCTTTCATCAATTCACATGTTCGACAACTGTTGGAATCATATGGTATTGATCATGTAAAGTCAACCCCTTATTACCCTAAGGGCAACGGCCAAGCGGAAGCTACGAACAAGACTCTTTTAAAAGTTCTGAGTCGTATGGTACACGATAACCATAAAGAATGGCACGATAAACTATCCCTAGCACTTTGGGCTTACAGGACTTCAAAGCGGCGACCAACACAAGCAACACCTTTTTCGTTAGTATATGGTGCCGAAGCAGTTGCCTATAGAGGTTCTGATCCCTTCAGCACGATTAGCGATCAATGCTGAGCTTGAGCCAGATGCTTTACGCATAATAGACTTGGAAGCCTTAGATGAAAGACGAGATATGGCCAAAAACAATTGATCAACTACCAACACAAGCTTGGTGGCCTATGACCGGTTGGTGAGAAAAGGTCCTTTCAAGTGGGTGATGTTGTACTTCGTGCAGCCGAGCATGTGCGCCGAAGTATACCTGCACCAAAGTTCACGCCAAAATGGGAAGGTCCCTTCATTATACATGAAGTCATGATAGTGGGTATTGCAAGCTCCTCAATCCGAAACTGATGCTATTACAGCTCCTATAAATTTTCAATATGTAAAGAAGTTTCATATGTAATAGCATGATCAGTGATGATGATAGCTTGAATAATATGAGCTTGCTTACACATAATTATTTGATCAGTCGGGTTGGTTATATGATTATATTTATGTTGCTGCTGCGTAGTAAGAGACTTGTCTCCTATGCGCGCATTTATTTCTGTTACAACATGCAGCTTGTAATTATTAAAATTTACTAAGCGCGTGGCATATGAACTTTTTCCTAAGTATGTTATGTTAACCATCACATTTGATGGAATGGTCAAGTAGTGGGTAATACCCCCTTGACAATTCTTGTGAAATCAAGAAGTCTTTGCTCGCGAAAGAAATAATAATTAAAACCGCAAAGTCATAACATATATGTGCCGCTACATGAATCTTACATTCTGTAAAGCGCACGAGTTACGATACCAAGTGAAGGGAACAAAACTAAGAGAAAGTAGCATCATGTGAAATATTGCGCATGAAACATGAAACAAAACAAAGACAAAGTTCATGAAGTTACATAACTTAACGCAATCCTTAAAAAAAAAAAAAAATATCATGACCAATGTAATAATCTATTCTGCTATAGAAGCAGTATCAAGACCCTCAAGAGAATTCTCCAATTCGAGTTGTGTCGCCTCAAGTTCAGCTTGAGCCTCTCGTAACGTTGGATTAATGGTTGATGGTGCAATACTTTTGCGCCTTGCTAGCAACACTCTCCAAACTATCAATTTTAAACCCCAAGGCACGAGCACTATTAAAAGCTTGTACCAATAACTCCAAGTCAGCTGAAGAAAATGAATTCCATGGTCTACCTAGCAGCATACACGCCCGACCTAACATCACAACCATAGCATTTGTGACTTCGGAACCAGGACAAATTGATCCTGCCCAAAAATCCCCATCACGTGCATGCAACCTCTTTAATGACTCCAAGTAAATAGGGGGACCAGGAATTCATAAAACGAAACACTCTCCCCCGAAGTTATCACGTGCGGGTGTGTTCTCCCCTCCAACTTGCTCTGGTATTTCATTATTTGGAAGAGGTAGTATCCTGATGTGCCGGGGTTCGGAGGCATTATTACAAGGGACATCATCAATTCCCTCACCGTGAATCTCTGCAGCCAACGCTTCTGCATATGCATTAATATCTCCTCCTGTATGCTTTCATTTCCATGATCGCTTCTGTCGCTTCCAAAGTCGTCAGAAGCTTGCTCCTCACCGGCCATGTCCTCATCATCATCATCATCATCAATCACACAAGATGTATTATCACCTCTTGCTTGCAATACCTTCCCAACACCATATCGATTGGGATAAGGGTGAGTGTTCGGCGAAGAAGACTTAGATGAAGCAAATATTCCAGAAGTGCTGGCGTTTCCATCGCCAGAAATATTTTTTTAACCTCACTTTGGCTTGTGACTCGGCTTGTCCTCAACGTCCTGAAAAGAAAAAAAGGAGTGAAACCATGGTTAATGACATATCAATAGTATGTAAAGAAACGATAATATAGACACTTAAGTAACAAAGTAACAAGATTTAATACCTCACAAAGGCGAGGACGCTTGATTTGACTGATGATTGATGCAGGAGGCATGGTCCGCCCAATCACCGCTTTTCCTGAAGTGTTATTCTTGTCATCTTTCGGAAGTTGAAAGTGGAACTCATGCTTATAAATGATCGACTCTGGCAAACTGTCATCTATAGCTGAAAGAGTATATTTCTTGAATGCCTCAAGACACCCTGTCCAATACGTTAACCATCCACTTGATGCAACACCGAGCGATTGATAGATGGAAAAAACATCTGTCTGACAGAACAATAGAGCTCATGGCGTTTCTCAAGACTAATTGCCTCACAGCATCTATTGAAATCTGTGTCGATAGCCACAATAGGAGGCACACCTTGATCAAACCCAAACTGACGTGCAACCCGATGAGGTGAGTACAACATTACTCTATGCTCCAAGAATTCAGTAGAAGAATCACACCAATCGTGAAGCGCAGGCAAACCTCGAGGTGTACACCAGAGAACATATACTACTTCAGCTTCAGAAAGCTGCTCACCACATTCCATCAGATTCACTAAGGTCTTGGAACCCGAAGGGTAATATGTTGCACCACTCATATCCCTCCAATTCCTTTGTATAAGGGCGAAAGTCGACCTCATGAGCATCATCTATAATATCAAGTAATGAACCCAAAGGCTTCCTATCAACCCAAGCCCAAGCTCGAGGTTCAGGAGGATCAGGTTTTGCAACAGGTACACCTGGATATCTTTTGTAATGTTCGCTGAAAAACAAGTGTAGAAATCCCAAATCTACATTTGATACGATGATATATCGCCCCTTTGATCGAACTGAAGTCTCACTATAAAGGTCCAAGCGCCGATATAAAGACCCTAAATAAAAAGGCGCCAAGGCAACTCGTTCTCCACGAGCAAGACGAATCGCCAAGTTAAAAAGTCGCGGACTGACACCTTTTCCTGGCCCGCCGGAAACACGTACATGGATAACCAACAAGCGATGAAAGCTTCTAACTCATGCCTGAAATGAATCGTAAGTCATGAGTAAGGTTAGATTGAAGTGATGACAATCAAGCATAAATAAACAAAGCAAGGAACATACTTACTCTCGCATCCATACCGGGGGCCTTCGATCGAGTCCTTTCGTGCTCAAAAAAATGTCTTATCCACGCACAAAATGATGCTTGTCTACGACTGTCTCTCGCTTCTTGTCTATCAGCTTCTAGTACTTCCACCAATTTTTCATCCTCTTCTGAAATCTCAGCCGTGACAATATCAGTTGACCCAGAACTAGGGAAACTTAGCAATGTGCACACATCTTCTAAGGTTGGAGTAATCTCACCCCATGATGTCACAAAAGTATGTGTACATGTACTCCAACGTGCCAATACAGCTCGCCATGCTTCAACACTTTGAGAACGGATAACCATTTTAGAAGAAATCCATATAGCAAAATTGATCCCTGCACTTTCTAAACGAGACCTATAATGAGAATTCTTTACAATGTAATATACCCATGACTGCCATCCTTGCAATATCTGTTTTGGGTAACTGAACATTGTCTCTGAAAGGGGAAGCTCCTTTCTTTCATTTCTGAAACGTAAAATGGAATTCTCATCTATGTTCTTCCTATCGCTTACTCGGGCTCTGGTTGGATGAAATGAAATTCACCATCTTTAGGAGATGAGCACACAAATCCCTCTTTTTGATATCTTTCCAGAAAAAATCATTTCGAATGGTAGCATCAAGCCATTTACTACGTGGCAAGGGAACTTTCGGCACATGACCTGAATTCGCCAATATTTCATTACTTTTGTCTGTATGGTTGCCACTGCGAGATCGACCCTTTCTATTTTCCCTCACCATCCTCAAGATGTTTATTTTATGCACACCTACATGATAAAGGAGTTATATGCATATACAAGATCAAAAGAGATGCTAATATCATGAACGCAAATATGTGACATGAGACATATGCAACAAGTGCATCGGCTACCGGAGTATCTCATTCATTCACCAAATGACTGGGTGCACAAGATAAGAAAGAGTCTCCTCTTATAGTGGTGCGGTTCCAAGATCGTCGCACAAGTGAGACACAAATAACCGAGGAGAGCCTCTCTCATAGCGGTGCGGTGCCAAGATCATCATGTGAGGAATGGAACACGGACGCAATGTGCGTTCCAAGATTGTCACATGAAGTTTGGGACGCGGACGGCTGAGAGTGTCATCGTACAGTGTATGGTCTCAAGATTGCCATTTATGCGGTCGGAACATGGACAACAAAGAGCTTCGTCTTAAAAATCATGAGGCACCGTGGTCATTAGATGAATGAATGGAACACATGATGAATGTGAATGATGAATTTGAGTATTCTTCTTGAACGCAAGAATCATTAATAGTTGATGACATTAATATGAGTTCATAAAACAAGAAAATCATGCTTACAAAAGCAAAGTCAAGAAGATACGCGGTGGAGATTCAATACTTCAATCTAGAGCCCTGCATTACAAGAAAATGAGATGAGTTAGTTTTACAAATAAGAAAGGTTTCACTCATGCTGACCATATATAATAAAAAGCACACACAAAATGTGGATATTGGCAGCTCTTATTGAGGAAAGCAAGCCTATGGTTTGTGTTGAAAAATGGTTTTGATACCAATATTGTCGTGAAGAAAGAATGTTGTTTCAATGAATGTCCCTTTTGCAGATTTGGTGAAGTTCACGAAAATGTGGATATTTCTCTCATATGAGCTCCGTTTAAGGCGATTCAAAATTCCTTAGAAAGCTAAGAGGGAAATCTAAAACTTTTGTGTTTTGAGTTTTGGTGGATTCAAAACGAATCGATACAGTTTTTTGTTATAAAGTCGCTGCATGACAGCAAAGATCCCTGATTTTGCAGATTTGGAAGTTCACGAAAATGTGGATATCTCTCTCGTATGAGCTCCGTTTGAGGCAATTCAAAATTCCTTAGAAAGCTAAGAGGGAGATCTAAAACTTTTGTGTTTTGAGTTTTGGTGGATTCAAAACGAATCGATACAGTTTTTGTCACAAAGTCGATGCATGACAGTGAAGATCCCTGGTTTTGCAGATTTGACGAAGTTCGCGAAAATGTGGATATCTCCCTCATGAGAAGTCCTATTGAGGTGATTCAAAATTCCTTGGAAAGATAAAAGAAAGAACTACAACTTTCATTTTTTGAATTTTGATGGATTCTCGACGCATCAATACAGAATTAGCTATGAATATACGGGATATGTAGTGAAATGTTCTGATTCACAGATTTGATGGGTTGAGTAAATTGTGGATATTTCTCTCACCCGTACTCCTTTTGAGGTGATTCAAAATCCTATAGAAAGCTAAGGAAAGATCTTTAATTTTTATGTTATGAGTTTTGGTAAAGTTGGAATGAATCAAGGTCGAAATCAACCTTGAAGATACTGCTCTTGCACTACTTACTGACCTACACTTAAAGACAATAGCAGCTAAACAAAGGATGAAGATCCATCAAGAGCCAATAAAATTTTCTTGAATAACCTCAAACAGAAACAAAGATCCTATTGTGTAAAGCTGTTTACTCCTCTTGTTGCTACATATAATCCTATATTTGAATATTCACGTAGATACTTCTTACGCACAAATGTCTACAGAGGATGCTAAAGACTCCTACCATCCTAGATCATCATATATCATTCAATATTAGCTGAACTACTAAAGAAAGATTCTTCCATTGAATCAAGCCAACTTAGTGATGTTGATGTTAGAAAAATACATTAGACAAAATACAATCCTTCAACAAAACAGTAAGGCTCTCTTTGTTTGTGGTAAAAAAAAAAAAAAGATTTCTGAACCAACAAAAACAGAGATGATGGTAGTGGAACTGCATCAACAACTCTTAAACGCACGCATACAAAAAGAATGGGTCAAAGAAACCTACCAAGTATACAGCAACAGCATCAACAAAATAGCAGCTGCACCGGTCTTTTAATTCCGATTTCTGAAGTTCTCCATTCTTCCCAACAAGATTCGTCTTCAAATCCAAGCTGCACTGAAAGTAAACGGTATTGTAAGGAGAATATATATATATCAAGCAACAAGACAAACCACACAAAAAAAAAGGACAGCATCGAATTCAATCTGCAAATGCCAATCCGAGCTCCAAGTGCCATGAAAAACAGACCTGAACAAAGTTGCAGCAGGATATCCTACTCATTTTTGATGGATATTGCAGATGAGTGAGATTTACTCCACCAGGCTTAAATGTTTTAGCTGGAGATTGTAAAAACAAAAAAAAAAAGAGATGAAACGAAGAGAAGACAGACAAGAAAAAAAGAAAGGCAATGAAAACATGCAGAAAAAGATATGGTATAGAGCTGTGAAGATGAAAAAGAATTCAGATATGTTGGAAAAGAGAGAGGCATATTGCAACAGAAAAGTTGCTCCTTTGTGCCAAGGGCCAATCAAATTTTGGCACCTATCTGATAGTACCACATTGTACCAAATTCATGCTGGCATGCAGGGACAGGGTGCATGTTTCAGAAATAATTTAAAAAAAAAAAAAAGAAACGTTAGCAAAAAGGAAAAATAGTGTCGATGGCAGTTTCGTGATTTTGAGATGGCAGTTTCGTAATTTTGGGGAGTTTTGAATTTTTACCGAGAGACCCTATTCTGAAGGGAAACGCCCAACGAGCAATACTCATCAGCTTTGCTCATGACCCAAGCCGGTTTTCGTCAAATTCCTCGTTTAGGTCTTCAAAACCGCGTTTTTACTATTTTTAGTAACTTTTCTTCATGTCATATCTTTTCATAATAATCTTTTTTATATACCGTCTGTGGCATTAATCTTGTCCGCTCATCTATTTTCGCTTTAGGTATTATTTAGATAGGTTTCCTTTTTTGGTAAAAATTTCCTTTTTTGGTAAAAAAAAAAAGCATATTATATATTCTAGGTTTTACGGGAAGGTTCTTTGATCTTCTCCAACGAACATCAACGATGGAAGTTATAATCTACATATTATGGACTATATTTATGGAAGATCAATGTTCAACATCATTTTTCTGCAAGAAGCCCGAAGTGCTCCGATACCCTACCTTATAAATGATATATATTGCTCTTCACTTTGATTCGATTGAGACAAGTATGAATGATGATATGGTAGGGCTTCATAAGACCCAACTCAAGCAAAGTCTTTATTAGAAGAGCAAGAAGATTCAAAAAATCGATACAGGCTCAATCGGCTCAATTTATATATATAAACTAGTCATGCAAAGTAAGCGAGGAAGATTTATGTCATAGGCATAACATACTGTTTTGGGAATAAATGAACAGGATCACTCAAACGAACGAAAACAATGCGTGATAACAAGGGCGTGAAAGCCATGGCCAGATAGTCATAAGCTTCTATCAAGATTCTACTCCTATAGGGTGCAACAGAGTTCTCAAATGCAAACAATTACTGGAAAGTTGGTTCGAAAACGACAAAGAGCCTTTGTTACAGGCTGTAGCTTGTCGAGTATCTCAGGCTTTGTTCCTAAAAAGATTTATTTGACAATGTTGCACCAGATTCCTACATTGCAAGCCATTAAGAAATTAACACACCAAGCAGCAGTGCAGCTAGCACACATGCGCTGGATGAGACTTTTGTCATTTGAAAGGGCTTGATTAATGCCCAAATCCTTTCGACATGGCTCGAAAGACTTTGGTCAGGGGGCAAAATGTAGATGTACAAGTTTGATTACAAAGGCTTTGAGCCTAATTCTTATTTGGATTTAACTCTTTGGGCTAATGTGACAGGGCTTAAAGAGTTAAACCCAATTCAATTAGGATGATCATGGGAGCTTTGGCATGGAAGGCTTGGAGTAGGGCCCGTTGGAATTGGCCTGCCCAATTCCAACCTTTCTCAAATTGGCTCACACATATTGCTATGAAAGCCTCAATGGGCCTGGGTCCATAAGGGAGCCCATATCCATATCCATATCCATAATGAGAAGGACTCATCCTGGCCGTCGATCGTCTGTCTCATCTGACGGATGATATCGACGGCCAGATTCTCTATAAATACCTTAGTCTTTACCTCATTTGGACAAGGTGAAATCTGGAACAAACGCCGTCGTGCTGCCGGATTTCTGTCTTGGTGAATCAAACACTTAATCTACTCAAAACCATACACGAATCCATAGTACTCAGTGAGGTTGATGCTATTTAGCTCCCTTACCTGTCACACGTGTGTTAGAGCCTATTGAGATTGCCTACTCATCCTCCCTACACGATTCTCTCTTGATCATCCTATCACGTGTTGTTTCCCTAGGTCACGCGTAACGCGATAGTCACGCGACACACACGATCGTTGCATCCGGATTCATACCCACACACTACCCAAATGCAAGATGCTTGTGTCAAGTTGAGTCTTCAAGAGGCTCAAACTTAAGGAAGGATGTAAAGATAAATTGTGCATATACGTGTCCTATTTGACATAGGACTTGCATTGTAGCTGTATTAAAGAGATATAAATAGCTGATTGTCATCAAGTTAGTTTCTATAATAAACTCATTCTTTTTACATCATACATAGTTCATCTTCTTATTTCTTTATAATTGCGTCTCTCGTCCACATACATTCAGATAAGTGGATTAGATCGAATGAGATTAGTAATTCCAAAAGGACACCATTAATCAAAGGGCGAGAATCGAGACGTAACAAAACAGTCTCGCATTCAAGTTTTGATTATTGGATTATTTTCCTATTATATGTTACAATTTTCAACAGAGAATGTCAATCAATATGGTAGACCATAAATTTACCTAACTTTTACACCAAAGGAATGAACAGATTTTCACCGTGGATATGTATTTAGACATGGTATCGTCATACTCTTTTACTTATCGTACTAAGTCGTGTCTCCTCTCATGTCTGTCTATCTCTGTATTCACTCTTCCTATTTTAATCCCTCTCATGTCCTGTCTTTATTACATATGACTCTCACGCTCTGAAGACTTCACATGACTTCTCTGTACTACTACTAGCCCCCCGTCAGTAGAAAATAAAAAGAAAAGGAAAAACCTAACCCCGGCCCTCTCTCTCTCTCTCTCTATCTCTGTGCAAAAATCTGCAGACCCCGTTTCACCTTTTCCCCATTCCCTCCATTATTAACTTCCCTATTTACTTCATTTTTAATCCTTTCCTTCTCTCTCTTCTTTTCAATTTATAGTCTTCTTCTATACTGGCTCTCCCAACAATGGAAGCCTTCAGCCTCCTCAAGTACTGGCGTGGTGGGGGTTGTGAAACACGCACTGCTCCCCCTTCCACCACCCTAGTCACCGCCGTCGCCCACCACCCTTCTTCCTCCTCCACGACCTCCTCCTTCTCTGCCTCCCGCGACAACAATGACCAAACATGCGATGACGGACCCTTCTTTGACTTGGAGTTCGAAGAAGACATCAAAAATGCTTTTGACTTCCAACAACACCGAATCCATGAACTAGAGCAAGACGAAGATGAACTAGAAGACGAAGGAGATGAAGCAGGCGACCATAAATACGACGTCGACGACGTGGAAACACACTTCAACTTCACTCTTTCCACGTCATCCGGCTCTAGCAGCAACGACAATGACAGCAACAACGACAACAACATCGGTCTTTGCTCTCCGTCTGATGATATCTTCTTTAAAGGAAGACTGGTACCCATTGAGGATGCCACCACCTCGTCTTTGGTCCCATCAGAACCCAACAACGCAAAACCTCAGGTTCCTTCCCTGTTGAGATCCGCTACAAGGTTTCGTGTTCTCACTTTAGGTAGTTTGAAGAAAAACCCAAAAGGGAAAACCGAGACAAAACACGAAAGCGACACGGAGACGAAACGGAGCAGTAATAATAACAGCAAGTTCCTCATCGTGTCACTCTTCAGTAGAGACAACAGTTCGAAGGGCAGTGGGAATAGTTCCGATGACGCTGTCGAGAAGGTGGCAATAACAGTAATGATAATAAGAAGTTCTCGAAAGAAGTAATGCAGAAATATCTGAAGAAAGTGAACCAGGTATATGTACGTGTGTCGAAGAGGAACAGTAGTACTGGTGAGAGTATTAATAATAATAATAAAGGTGTGAAAAGTAATGGAATTTGAGTTTGAATTTGAATATGAATCTGAATTTTCCGGTTGTGGTGTGTAAGCACTTGGGGAAGAGCCGGTCGGCTTCGTCCTCCGTGGTGGTGGCACCGCCGAGGGAGAGGCTGTGGTGGCGACTCGGAAAGACGATACTTTCATTCAGCAACAGGATGGGATCCAGAGTGCCATCTTGCATTGCAAAGATCCTTTAATGCTTCCTCAGGTTTGATTAAAATTATTTATTTTGTACTGTGTTTTTCTAATTTTTATTTTTCTTTATGTTTAAAATTTTTTAAATTAAACAGCTTTTTGTAATTTTAGTTTGTCTCACTTCAACTTTTTATTATATACTTTTAAAAGGACATCTGACACCTTAATTATTTTAATTGTGCAATTACTCCTCACACGCATCGAGGTCGTCTTTGTTAAATTTCTATTTTCAAGATTTCTAACTATATTCGGCAAAATAAAAAAGAAAAAAAAAACCCTTACTCTATGAATATATCTGATGATAGGCATGTACAATATTAAAAAGAAAAAAAAAAAAACTGAAACCAGTGATGCGATATTAAATGTTAATGTAATTTTATCTTTTATTTTTAATAAAAATTTAAATCTTGCCATATTTAAGGATATATGTCAGCATTTTGTTTTTTCACAATTTTTTTTTTAAAATTAATATGCACAAACTGTGCTAATCAAAATAATGGGTCTGTTTGTTTCAAAATCTCTATGTCATTCTGGTTTTTTTCTTTTTATCGTATTTAAATTGAAAAGCAGATACGGTAAAAATTAGATTTTTTTTACTGAAATGAAATATATATGATATGAATGATGTCATAGATACATATGAAATACTAACTATTGAAATAGACCCAATTTCATATATTTTTATCGAAATAAATTTTGGTAAGGATTAATACGTAATTGTAAAACTTTGCTTTACAAACCAAATGTGGTGTGGGTGTATAATCAGTCGGAAAGATGCTCCATTTTAGTTATAATTGTTTATTTAATTTTTTTTTTTTTTAAGTAGATGGTTGTATTAAAGTCAATGTCTAAATTATTGAACTAACAATTTTATTCCTATTAATGATTCAGATTCAGAGAAATCGAATCGGGCACGATCAGTGAGTGATCCATTACAAGAAAAATGCATAGATTTGTCAAGAAAATCGGCCGTGAATAGGATAGAAAATAAAAATAAAAGTAGGGAGAGACATGGCGAGAAAGTGCGGGAAAGTGGAGCAGCAACATCGTGGCGTTTTTTATTTTTCTTTTTTGGGTGATCAATGAAATGATTGTTCCAATCAAAGAGTGTGGGTTTCATCATGGATCTTTCTACTGTAAATTTTTCTCTTTTTTTTAACCTTTTTAATATTATTTACCCAGAATATGTATATTTATTTAGGTCGCTCCAGCACTACTTAGGCATTAAAAGGCGAGCAATGATGTGAATCGGATGTTGGTGAAGATGACTCATTCACCATTATTAATTAAAGTTGGTCTTCCGTATGTCTGTAATAAGTAATCCCGTAGTATTACGGAGGCAAATCTCTATCTAATTTTCTTTTATCTTGGTTACTTTCTTTTGTTTTTCAGTTCAATGGCGAGCGATCCGGACCTAGTCGATTAGCATTTATGTCTTTAAAAAGAATGTTATATGATAATCAATGTTGTTAGATCGGGCTCGGACATGTTAAAGGGTTAAAGATTGATGGGTAAACAAGATCATATAAAGGATTAAGTGTTTGTTTGGATAATCTGTTTTTCATTGGTATCTGTATTGGTATTTGTATCATATATATATCATAATTGTTTTATAGCCGTATCTGATTTGTTTATTCGGTTTGAGTAAAAATGTGTGTTTTTTATTAGTATCTGTTTAAATTATAGAAAAATGACGAAATAAACCGATCCTTAATCACGGTTGAAATGGTTTGTTTTTAAGAAGGGATAGGTTGAATTGGGTGAGCCAAACTGAGTCCTACAGGACTTATGTTAATTACTGATATGGGTACAGTGATTATAGATCACTAGTTATCTAGTATATAAATGGTGTGTCATACTCGATAAGCGATAATTAATCTATCTATAATAAGTTGTAGTTATACAAAACGGAACTCCCGAAAACATATTATCTTTCATGATTTTGGGTAAAGTTTCAAGATCGACGTGCTTGTTGCTACTTGCAATTTGTGAGCCACTCTTTGAAGCTTTAGTTACGAGTTTTTAAGATATATTTGCACTGTTTGGTTTAATTAGGATATTAAAAATGTTGTGATAGGTTCAGATGTTATAGTGTTCAGGTATTATGTCGATTTTACAAGTGAATTATTTGGGATGGAGTTGAGACAACAGAAGTACAATAATGGGGATCGAAAATTTAAGATTTGGTTGGAGAATGAGGATTAAGAAAGCGATTCAAGATTGTGTCTTTAGCGTCAACGAAGTGGGAAAGTGTGGAGTGAAAACAGTGAAAAGGATTTTTCTTTCGCTTTCTTTGTCTCAAAGGATGAGAAAGAAAGGTGAAAGCAGGGTAAAGCCTGGGTCAGGTAATGGCATTTTTTTTTATGTTTCTCATGCCAAACACAACAGGAAAAAGGAGAAAAGATCTATCAATCTATTACAGTACCCCTGTCTCCATCTCCTTCTCTTTGGGTTGCTGGGTGCTCTTTTTTTTTTTAATTCTTTGTTTCTTTCATTTGGATGACAAGATGTGTTGGTGTGAATTAAAAGCAATAGATTCATGTTTTATATGGGTAAGTTTTCATAGTTTCGCTCATGACTGAATTTAGACTATTTAAGCTACTAAGCTAATAGGGGTGGGAGCCATCATGTTACCTCAATACAGCCGATGCGATCCCTATTTAAAAGGATCTTTTGACTTAGCTTTGAAAGTTTGTAATTGTTTTTTTCAACAACAATTAACAAATCGTACTAAATTATTTTCGTAATTAAGTTTTTTTCGATTGTTTCTAGTTTTTGTTTGTTTTGTTTTTTATTTCAACATAGGTTCTTTCCTAGTTAGAGTGTTGTATTTTATTTGTGATTGTATTAAAATCTTTTTCTAGATTATTATCACCTATTTTTATCTAGAAAATATGTTTGTGTTCAAGTTAAAACTTTGGATCCCTTTTCTTTTGATGTAATTTATCCATGTTAATATACATGCATTTAAATGTACTTTAATGAATCAAAATTCAATGAGAGAGAGAGAGAGAGAGTAGTAGTAGTAGAGTAATGCCTATGATTGAGAGTTTTTAAATTGCTAGGCCAATGATTCAATTACCCATAAACACCTAAACTGTATTTGTTCATTCAATTTGTTGAATGAGTAAGGGTATAAGCGAATTGCTACTACTTCAGAATGGAATAAAGTTTAACAAAATTTTTACACATTAATTTTTTATTTAAATGAGGGATTTAAAAAAAAAATCCAATATTGAATCGTTATTTATAGATTTAGGTAATGAATGGCTATTCAATATTTTCTATGGTAAGATTTTTTTATATAATTGTTATTATGATTAACTAAACATTGTAATAACTCTTCATAGGTGATAAGTTATATTAGAATTGCTATTATGAAAAAGTGAAAGGCTATTGTGTGTTTAACATCATGGAAATTTGATAAAATACTAAGGAAGGTAAGAGAAATAGAAGGAAATTTTGTATTGGGATACTTTAGTCTCTTTTTTTTTTTGGCAAATTCTACTCTTGTCACTCGAGTTTTTACTCTTTGATGTTTTAGATACCTGTGTTTTTGCTTTTGAAAAATTGCACATCCGAATTATTTCTTTAATGTCACAATTAAATTGCTCTTAATTCCAAGGGACGGAAAAAATGAAATCGACATAATACCTTATTTTCTTTGTCAAAACAACAAATCTAAATCCTCAAATGAAAACTCCAAAAGATTTATATAGAGTCAATTTAAGAATCTCAATATATATCATCTATTGTTGCGTAAGTTCTTGACTTTTTAAAATAGCAATCTCAAGTATTCTTCTTCCCCCTTTAACACTTGTTGGAGCTATAAAAGTAATTACGCTTAAGCAGAGCATTCTAATTTTATATTAAAATTTACCGGTCATAATATTTTTGTGAGAGCCATATAAAAATTAATTTTTAAGTGGAAACAAATTTAATAATAGAGTATAGATGATGAGAGCACAATTACATTAGTTTCTCTGACAACTTATGAATATTTGTCTATCATCAGTCATCTAAGCTACTATTGCATTAAAAAAAAAAATACAAGGTTGTTGGAGTGAAAGAACAATGGAAAATAGACGTTGAGAGAATGCAAATCACGTTCATGAAGATGGAAAACAACAAATTCTAATACTCAACTAACATGATTAGAAAATATAATTGGTGTTTAACAAAGATGGATATAAATTCAATTAGAAAAATGGAAAGTTTAAGATGTATAGGATGACCCTATAATAAATTGCTTGGGGCTCTTATCTAGTAGAAAATTAGATTTGAGAATAAGATATTGATTTAAAGGAATGAATATTGTTTATTTGATTTAGTGTATAAGTAACAATAAATATTTAGATTTTGATTTTACTGTGTTATGTTAAGGGAAAAACTGCAATTTGTCAAAAACAAAAACATAGGTATCTAAAATGTTAAGAGCGATAACTTGGATAATTAAAGTGGAATGTGCCCTTTTTTTTAGTGGAATTTGGGTACTTTAGTTAAGAGTGAAAATGGGATGAACCTATTGGAAATAAAAAAAAAAAAAATTTCCACTTTTGATGCACCTCTCTATATCTCTTCAATTTGGAGAGGAATCAAGTGAAAAGAGAGAAAATTGTATGAAGTTATTAAAATACCCTTAAAAAAAGAGGAAATATAAAATAACAGGACATAACATAAGGGTAATTTAGTCATAATGTTATATTTTTTCTTTTCTCTAATTTATTTTATACTAACTAAACATGACAATAGGAAATAATTCTATTAATTTCTTTTGATTTACACTTTTGATGTCCTAATGAAGGTAAATATTCATTTTCCTTTCATTTTCTTTTCTCTCTTTTCCTTTTTATGGCTATCTTTACTTTTCCCACTTCCCTAGGAAGCTGCCAAACACAGCATACTTTTCTAAGAAGTTGCCAATCACAACATATGTTTAGTGTGAAGGAAGAAAAGGAAATGGAAACGAAAGTCTCAATTATCCACACACTTGCTAATACTATAATTGGATGGGGTGAAGGAAAGGGAAGAAATTGAAGTGGAGGGGAAACATTGTTTTTCTTTTTTTCCAATTCCTTTCCCTTATTTGGTAAAACAAAAGAAAAAAGAGTGAATGAACTTTTAAGAGGGATTTTTCTATTGTCCTGAAAAATTGAAAGAGTTTGAAAGGAACATGTATAAAATGTTTTAATATCTTTTTACAAATAAGGTATTTTAGAATATTAAGGACAATTTGGTTTTTAATAAGTTTAAAAAAAAAATTATCTTATAAATTTTCTATACATAATAATTCTTCCTTTTGCTTCCTATTTAAATAAATTTTTTCTTTTACTAATAGTGTTGTATTCTAGTGGCATTTTTTCTATTATCTCAAATTCTTCTTATTTTGCATCGCTTTAATTTCTTTTCCATTCGAAACATGGTGGGGTTTTAAATTTTTTCGTGGTCTAAAGATAAAATGGACGACGTTGAAATTAGTGATATTCATTGACGTTGATGCACCCAATATCTACCTGGTTTTTAGGTGGTGAAACATCATCGAAGATTCAATTTGTCATCTTGTCTAAAGGGTTGGAGTATGGGACCTACAAAAGCATGCTTATAAGTTATAACTTGTGGGTTGGTAACTCCTTGAGTTGCTTTCCCCTCATGGTCATATTTATATCTTGTTTGGCTAACCTTGTCGTATTTGGCTGACGGGCAACATCGTCTCGTCGATCCTCGAAAAACCAACCGTGCGATTTTGCAATATTTCCCGGCAACCATTACGGTGACTTGTCTGTAATTGGATGACATATCGGCTTTTATTTATGTGGTTCTATCTCTTCTTCTATTTATTTTATGCCGGAGTAGTTATTAAAGGGTTGAATTATCTTTTGATGCAAAGATCTATCATGCTGTACAGGTTAAGTGATCGAATATTTATTTCTAGTCAAGCCGTGGGTTACTAAATAATAATACGAAATAGCACATGATATTATTAAATATATGATTATATTATAATAATCAATTTCTTATACTTTCGGCAATTGGCATTAACACAAATTGGATACCGTATAAAGACAAGAGCCCGACCCATTAGCTCAAATTGACAGCACTAGTCTAGCCATTGCAAACAATTGAATGATTTTCCTTAGCAGTAATTCTAAATTTTTCTAATTGTTTATTATTTATTTATTTTCTATATACTGTTGTTTACTTGGAAGATCACAATCCACTAAAAAAGGCATTCTTTTTTCTCAATCGATTTACATTTGCTCAATTTCTTTTTTTTTTAAATTCTCTTAATTTAAAAGTCAACAATGAGATTATTTAGATGATTGGAATGTTTGTAATTACATAGGAGAGGCTTTTTTTTTTTTTTTTTTGGGTTTTGAGTGGGGGCGGCGGCGCAAATAGCTTTTTGAAAATTACATTTTGCACCAAAGAGTTAGATGAATTTTTAATTTTGCCAAAGGTTCTCTGTTTTGGGGTATCTAGCTTAGTTGTTATATGTTGGGCATAAAGCAAAGTTTATATTTCAAGATATTATTACTAAGGTTCATTGTAATGGGAAAATTATTGGTTATCAGCTGGTATAGAGTTAATTTTGATCAAAAACAAATTTTTTCTCTGTTTTAGTTTATGTTTTGCAAGTCTTACTCCTCCAAAGAAGGCAACTGAAATTGAAAGAATTTCATCTAATTTCTTTTAGGGTGAAGAAAGGGAAAACAATCTATTGGAAGAAGCATTATTTTTTAATAGGGCTGCAAACAAGAAGAGTCGAATCGAGTTGAGTTTTTGAAGGCCTGAACTTGACTTATTTAAAAATTATTGAATTCAAGTTCGACCCAAGCTTTTTATCAAGCCTAAAATTTAGGTTCAAACTTGATTCATTTAGTTAAATGAGTTTTATTTTGAGCTTTATCTTAGCTTGTTTATAGATCGAGCTCGAGTCAAGTGGAGCTTTTTATCAAGCTTAACGAGTTTTTATCGAGCCTGAAATTAACGCTTAAGCTCGACTCATTTAAATAGCCCATTTTTCATTCTTTTTTCAAACCTAATAATAATATATAACAGTTGATAAATATGTACACATATATATATTAAATAGAAATTGACTTTGTTGTTTTAATTACATATTAATATATCATAAATATAGATCTTATAAATTTGCTAACGAACTTCTTACTCATGAGCCTGTTCACGAATCAACTCACAAGCCTTAATTGAAGCTCGAGCTCTACTTTTTAGATAAACAAGCTTTATCTCAAGTTTTAGTTTAACTCGTTTACTAATCAAACTCGAGCCTAGATGAGCCTAAAGTGAGTGAAGCTCGAGTAACTCATAAATAGTTTGGCTTGTTTGCAACTCTATTTTTCAACTGATGAGGATGGATGAAAGTTAGATAATGTAGTTAACACTTAAAATACAAAGTTATAGATGAGGTTAAGAGTATCTCTCTCTCTCTCTATCTTCTCAAAAATGTAACTACTGGGTATGGTGAACCATAACACTTTAGAATACGAGAAGCTTACACCTTACCATGTGTTTATAAAGTGTCTATATCAAGTGTAGGCATACATAATGAATACAACTCCAAGCACACTTCAATTACATATGAAAAACAACATATTAATTCAATGCTATGATCCACATATAACATAACATTACATTGCCACTTATTGAGTTCAGTAAACAACACACATAACTACAGTATGTTCAACTAATTAAAAATTCCTTGCTAAATTATCAACAAACTTGACATCATAGTAATTAAGGCTTAGTCTCACGGCAACACACTAAGGAAATCACCTGTCTCCCATTGTCATCTGGACCATCTTTGTTCCCATAACTAAGTACTAAATCACAGTTAGAAAGGTTATAAATAATTATTCCATTATCAGTGCCTAGAAATATAGTTGTATAAATTCATGATTTTACTATTTACTATAATGTGTAAATTTGGTAGATTATACGAAGTCATGCAAAACTAATATATATGTATATATATATTTATATATGCGTCAGATTAAATGTAATATGCATGAACATTTTTTGATCTAAATATTGATAGTATAAATGTGTTGGATTTATTTAAATACATATATATGCTGTGCCGATTATACATATATATGTTTATAATTGAATTTTTGTCAAAATCAAATTAAATAAATGCCTGTAGATAAAATCTAGAAATTGTTAGTAAATTATCAGATATGGAAATATAATACTTATGTCCAAATTATAATGGTTTGATTAAACAGATAAGTAATTTTCAGGAAAAATTTGCTAAACTGTGAAACATGTTCCAAAAGTTGAACCGGCCATAAATCTTTGCTGCACCAGACGTAGGATGTGTCGGACCAATGGTGTAAAATGGGGACTTTATTTTCATGCCTAAACACCTGACTGCAAAATAACTCGAAACAGCCTTAAATAATGTAGAACCGGTTGGATT
The DNA here is from genome assembly GCA_024138025.1 of Combretum micranthum. Lineage (NCBI taxonomy): Eukaryota > Viridiplantae > Streptophyta > Magnoliopsida > Myrtales > Combretaceae > Combretum > Combretum micranthum. The sequence continues at coordinate 14,083 of JAMXBD010001460.1, read as the reverse complement.
CTCTGTTATTGCTTTTCTTTAAAATCAAACCAAATCTGTTTAATAGTTTTTGACCTTGAACTGATTTCCTAAAGTCATGTAACTTTCCAATTTAATAAGTTAATGTACTTTTGACTCAGAACTAGTTGGACCACCGCCTGAACCGTTACCTTTCTTAAATATTTAATTAAATAACTATTGAATGAAGATTGAACTGAACTGACTTCCAATGAACCGGAACTGTAGTAATTTATTATAATATATTTCTAATGAATTAAATTAAAACTACTTGGCTTAATTAGATACATTATATAATAAACATTGGTTAATTACCAATTATGGGCTTAACTAGAATAATTGGGGTAAATAAAATTATATTGGTATATAATAACAAAAATTGGCTCGTTAGACAATTTAGGGTCTAAAATAAATATTTGCACTAATTCGAGCCTTTAAAATATAAAATCGTCTTGGCTGTTAATTTAGGTGCAACTTACTTAATTATACTAAAAAGGGCCTTAAATCAACTAATATAGGCTTAATAAAATCTTTAAGGTCCAATAACTTAATTTTAGCTAAATCGGCTTATTTCAACTTAAATGACCTATTCTACTCTTGTGGGCTTCCATAGAAGTTTTAAGCCTCAAATTAAAATAATTACCAAATTTATGCTATATGAGCTTAAATTACAATCTATGAGCCCAATAACCCACAAGTATTGTAATTGAGCCTAATTCAAATTATTTAAGTTTATTACTCATTTCTAGGTTTTGAAATATCTATTAGTCAAACATAACTTCTTGGGCCCAAAGTCCTAAAAAGGTTATTAGTGGGCCTAAATAAGAAATAAAATTGAATAAGCCAATATGAATGTGATAATTTAATTTATATACTCAATACTTATATAGAATATTTTTTTGAATAGATACTTGTTAGCCTCTTATCAGCCGTTTAACCTATCCTCTGCTCACTCCAAACTTGATATCAAATACACAATGACTTGCATGTTGTGTGATTAGAATATATATCCTAAAACAAATTAATACTTAAAGACAACTAATAATAATTAAGTGATTAATTATGCATAGTTGTTTCCTAGACCTAAGCCGAGTAGCGAAAACCTTATGAGGCAATGCGTGCACAATAGTGAAAATGAAAAAGTAGACTTTGTCATATGAATAAATGGACAAAATAAATGAACAACAACAAGTGTGTGAGAGTGAGATGTAATATATAGGAAAAAGTTAACTTTCTTAAAATTTTTCCATACAAATATAAATGATACTATAAAGTGCACTAAATAATAGGTAATTAAATTTACGTCTTTAGCCATGTCTTCTAAAAAATCTTTCATCATCTGCGTTAAAAAGGAAAAGTTGACTTAGTCATATGAATATATGGACAAAATATAGTAAACGATAACAAGGTGTATGAGAGTCAGATGTAATCTATATGGAAAATTTCACTTTTTAGATGTTTTTTCATACAAATATAAAGGGTAAATCAAATTAGAAGGTCTCAATATTTGAGAGTGAGTTCATTTAAGATTTCAATTTTTCGAGTGGTCCAAAAGAGGTCCTAACGTATGGATAAGTGAGTTAATTAAGATCCTCATTGACATACGTTAATAAGAGAATATTTAATTAATACTCAAAAGACCTGTCATGTTGTGACACATGTTAATAGAAATCTTAATTGACCACTTCTCCATACGTTTGGACCTTTTTTGAATCACTTGAAACGGTGGAACCTTAAATGAACTTACCCCTAAATATTAGGACATTTTAGTGTATGAAAGTGAGAAGTAATCTATATGAAAAATGTTCACTTTCTTAATACTTTTCCATACAAATATAAAAGATACTGTAAAGTGCATCCAATAATGGGTAATTGAATTTACATCCTTAATAATACCTTCTGAAAATCCTTTCATCATGCGTGTTGACAAAGAAAAGTTCACTTTATCATATAAATAAATGGACAAAATATAATGAACAATAACAATGAGCATTAGAGTGAGATGTAATCTATATAAAAAAAATCATTTTCTTAATATTTTTCAATACAAATATAAAGGACACTGTAAAGTGCACACAATAATGGGTAAGTAAATTTACATTGTTAGTCATATATTTGAAAAACCTTTTATCATGCGCTTTAAAAAAGGAAAAGTTGACTTATTTGTATGAATAAATGAACTAAATATAGTATACAGTAAAGTGTATGAGTGTGGGATGTAATACTTTCTTAATATTTTTCCATACAAATATTATGGATGCTGTAAAGTGTACCCAGCAATGGATTATTAAATTTACTTCCTTAGCCATGTGTTCTAAAAAACCTATTGTCATGTGCATTCAAAAAGAAAAGTTAATTTCATTATATGAATAAATGCATAAAATATAGTAAACAATACAAAGGAGTATGAGAGTGAGATGTAATCTATATGGAAAAAGTTCACTTTCTTAATATTTTTCTATACAAATATAAGGCACCATAAAGTGCACCCAATAATGGGTAATTAAATTTATATCCTTATTCATGTCTTTTGAAAAACCTTTTATCATGCACATTGAAAAGGAAAAGTTGATTTTGTCATATGAATAAATGGACAAAATATAGTAAATAATAACAAGGTGTATGAGAGTAAGTTGTAATCTATATGGAAAAGTTCACTTTCTTAATATTTTTTCATACAAATATAAAGTACACTATAAAGTGTATCCAATAATAGGTTGTTAAGGTTTTGTTTAGGGCATCCGTAGAATCTCAGTTCAACGTTGGTTACTGTTCAACCTTGAAAGGATTGTTTAGCTAGAAAGTTATAGAAAACATACAATAATGAAATGACCAGACAATACCTACTAAAATATAAAATTCCTTTTATACCCCTATATTTTATTAATGACAACAATCCTTATTAGACGTCCCATAATTGTTTAATGTTAACATTGAAACCCATTGACAAAGTGTATAACACTCATTCTTAGACCTCTAATCTTTGTTTTTTTAATATTCTTCTCATTTACCTAGAGGTTGTTAGAGAGAGAGAGATAGAGAGAGCGAGAGAGAGAGCATAGATTGTCGCTATGTTGATATTGGTTTTCCTTTGTTGCAGAGTACCGAATCTTGGTTGAAATGTTTGTTGGGGGTATGGCTGTGGGATTGCTTGAATCTTGGTTGTAGAATCAGTTAGGAAAGTTATAAATGGAAACTTAGCCATATAAATCTGATAGCGTCCCAAACACCCATTTTCAAATAGACATAGATCTGAATTAGATTAGATACATATATAGTTATAAATGAAAAACATGCCATCTAAATAAGCTCTAAATTTACATCATTGGTCATGTCTTTTGAAAAGCTTTTCATTATGTACGTTAAAAAGGAAAAGTTGTCTTTCTCATATGAATAAATAAACAAAATATAGTGAATAATAACAAGGTGTATGAGAGTAAGATGTTATCTATACAAAAGAAGTTCACTTAATTTTTTTCCATACTATAATAGATGCTGAGTTCGTTGATAGAGTTCTTTCCTTCTCCCTAAGTGGAAGATGGGGGCTACAGGAGCTCTAAAGACCTGCGCACATAGAGAAGTTGGTTATTGGTATGCCAGGAAGTTATTTGGCGATCACTTCGATATCTAAGTTAGCTATGGGTTCGTGTAAGTATGGAGAAACACTAGCTATCATCTAGTTTGAGTTGAGGGCTTAGAGCTTGATTACTTACTTGTCTTGAGGGTTTGGATGATCCCATATAGGAGGTGACCATGGTGGACTCCAAAGAGACCATGAGGCATTCTTTATACGTGTCAAATTCCCTTTGGGCTATTAGCCAGCTTAATATGTGGGACACAACAATGCCATCTTGCTTATACTAAAATTGTGGCACTGATATGTTAAGTATGTAGGGTGGCCGAACATGGTGTAGACTAGTAATTGTAATCTCCAAGTTTTTCCATAATTAAAACTAGAATATAGAATTTAAAATTAATGAAGATTTAATATAGTGTGAATAAAAATATTAGAATGTATGAATGCTGAATGAATTCGAGTATAATAGCTTTTGTAAAATAGATTTAGTAGAAATAGAAATTCAAAATTTTCATTTGAATTATTTTGAGATTTTGCCAATTGAGTTATATGTCAAAATTCTTTTAGAAATTGAATTTGATAAAATTAACTTTTAAATTATCAAAACTATTAATATAGATTTTTATAAGGAATTATCTAATTAAATAGAATTTATAAACTAAACTTACCAAATTTGATATTGATTTTAAGTAAGTATTAATTTCAACGCATTAATGTATAGAGAACAATTTGTGCTTGGATCTAAGCTAAATTTCTACCATAAAGCTCATTTAGCCCACCATAACTACCATGGAATCACACACACTCAATAACATTCAAATTGCCTTCAAAGTCAAAAGTTACTTTGTATATATAAACATAATTATCCTAAAGTGGTAGAATTTTCCTTTCTTTTCTTCCTTCTTCTAAACTGATATTTCTTTCACACACACACACTCCACAACTCATTTGCTAATTTTCTTCTTAAATAATCAAGAAATTCAAGTTAAACTCCTATCTTCAAGTCAACATAAGTAGGTAAGTTAACTCTTGCTTTTTCTTTGTTGTTTTGTGTTTAAATAGTTGTAAGATAAGTGTTATTGTTAGTTGATAGCTAAAATATGATTGTTATGAGTTTTGTTGTTAGATTTGTGAAGTAAAATTATGAATTTGTAGTAGTAAGTCTTGAGTGATGGATGACATAGGCTAGGGATGGTTGGTTGTGGAGTGATGTGAAGTGGGATAGATATAAGGTTATAAGAAGATGAGAATGATGAAGACGAGTCTTGTATGATGAAGTTGGAGTGTATTTGATGGATATGAGACATTTTAAAGTAGGTAATAGTGTGTAAAATGCAAAGTTTAAAAGTGTATTTTGCTGCTAGATGACTACGAGATGTGGCAAAGGGCATGGTAGAACCATGCCTACGCCTAGGTTGATACAACCTTCTTCATAGGGTATGGCTAGGAGCATGGTAGCTTCGAAGCATTAACCTTGCATATTCACCTTTCTATAACGGGCGTGGTGTGGGGCATGGTGACTCAAGTGTCTTGTCCTATCTCATACGCTCCTTGATACGGGGCGTGGCCATGGGCGTATGGTCTTGGGGATGTGTTTTCGTCTGCTTTAGCTCTAAAACCTTGTTTAATCCTTATTTTCCTTGTTAAATAGTTAGTAATGCAAGCTTTTTCTATCTTATAGGAGCCCTAGACCAAAACTTAGACTTTCCACTTGATTATTACGCCGATTAAGGTGAATGCACGAGGGAGTAACTTGAATCTTTGCACTTTGTTTGTGATTGTATAATAGTGGAATATAGTATAAAAAAAATTGAAATGAATCCAATGCATGGGGTTAGGAAATCTTGTATGCTATGTGTTGATGAATGAATTACAAATCTTAATATTCAAAGTGATAATTGTTTGCTTGATAATGAATGTGTAGTTTGAAATGATGAATGTCTGAAATTGGCTTGACCATTAAATAATATGGAATAAGGCTTATTAGACTTCTTAACTTAAAACGACATACATTTCATGACATCATAATTGCATTAGCATGATATTTATGTCACGTGTTAAAATTTTGGTTCTGTGGCAATGCTTATGGAGTCCAATGAATTGGTTAAGATTACCGTAAGGTTGTCAGCTTCACAAAAACTAAGCAGGCTTCGAAGGAGATCGGCTATGTTGAGTTGGCTTTTAGAGTGTTAATACTTAGTTGAATGTTCAAGTTCTAAGAGAAGGGAGAGTGTATATGAGATCTATTTTAAAAATTAAATGAGATTGAAACAGTTCTCCTTCTTTAGTTTTGGGATTCTCATGAGCATGGATTACTAAACTAATCTTTCAACTTCTAGGGAGGGCGTAAATTTCCATAGGTTTGAATTCTGGTCAGATAAGCTAGTGGATTGGTCTTAAAAAGGGAACATTTTCTTTATTGGAAACATTTACTATGTGTGACTCTTATCCTGTTTGTAATTCTCATGGGATGTAATTGAATTGATCGGTGCATTTGCCACATTTTATATCTAGCATCATTTACTCTTTTGGAAGAAAAAGGAAAAAGAATAACGTGTATATATATATATATATATTATATATATATATCACACGAGTAAAAAGAAAAAGAAAAAAAAACTAGTGCAGAACGTGTGTGCATAGTTACATATTATTCTACTCAAACCTTGGGTTAAGGCGTTTGATTACATCAATAATTGCTGAGTTATCCCAAACTATGTTAAATTGTTTAAATATCGCGGAATTCAACCAAAAAAAAAAAAAAACAGTTTATTGTTTATAATAAGTCAGCATGTTTATGAAAATACCGAAAAAGCTTCTAGTGATCGGACGACACATGCCTACAAGTATTGCCTCTTGTACCTAAATTATCTATGTTTTGAGGAAAAAAAAAAGGGGAAAAGGAAAACCGAAGAGGTTAGAAATTGAAAAGTCAGTTGACAAATGAGTGTTCAGCTTAGCCATTTTTCCTAGGATACATACATCTTTGCCAGTTCTTATTTGGATATATTATACATTCTTTATTTGCCCATTAAAATTTATCAATGAATGACCGATTAAAAATTGTGAGAAAATATTAGGAAGAAAACATATGTTATTTTCTTAGTCCAACACATAATATTAATGTGCGTGAATCCTTTTTCTACGAACTAGAACGAATATGTACCATATGTGGAATTTTTTAAAATAATGACTTTTACTGTATGATATTAAAAAAAGTATGTTACAAGACATAGTAATATGACTACGAAAGTACCACAAAAATGCATAGATTATATTTTGAATAGAATAACATATTTAACAATGATATAATTGTAAGTAGTTAGCAAGTTGTAATAATCTTGATCTGTTAAACTGATAAATCTAGTTGAATACATGTAAAATCAAAAGTATAAATAAGAAAAGAAGGAAAAAGGGGGACTTATTTCCCCTTGAATATGCTTTGTGAGTTTCTTGTAGTTTGACTATACTCGAAATTAGTTCTTGATTTGTTGTCATACTTTACCTCGCATTAACATTCAGATAAGAAGTTAGTATTCAAGTTGAGAAGTGTTAAAGATAGCAAATATGCAATAATTAATGTATAATAGACTAGCCTTAAATAGGGATTTATGTATAATAGACTGGCCTTAAATAGGGATTTTCTTTCCTTTTTTGTCTATTAAACCATGTATATATGTGTAACCTATGAATGAATGGAAATACATAATTTTCACAAACCTTTCTATACATTTCATGGTATCAAAGCTTGTTCGACATAGGTTTATGGTTTATTTGGTTATTATGCATTCGAGTGTGAAATTTTGTGAAGATTAAGGTTTCGATTGGTGCTTTGATGTTGTGAAGATTAGTGTTTTGGTGGTCTATATTGGTTCAAGCAATTTGGCAATCATTTAGTGGTCAAGGATTTCAAGAGTCTGACAATGCGATAGTGGTAGTTCTCGTATGAATGAGTTTAGATTCATATATTGAGTTTATTTTGGTTACATTGTGACTATTTAATTTGTTCCTATATTATTTGCTGCTGTTGCTTTTGGATGTTTTTGTTGAAGTTATGGAAGAAATAAAGGATAAAAAATCTGGAGTGATTATGTGTCACTATTGTCATAAGCCAAGGCATACAAAGCATGATTGTAGAAAATTACGAAATAAGAATAAGAGATTTCAATCAACACATGTTGCCTCTTCTATTAATGCATTCGAAAAATCTACTATGGTTTTTGTGGATGAATACGCCAAGTTCTTATAGTATCAAGAATCACTAAAGTCTTTATCTACTTCTGTTATGGCCATCACTAAGTCAGGTAAACTAAACAAGTATCTTGTTTTTTCATTTTCCAAATGGGTCATTGACTTTGGTGCCACAGACCACATGATAGGTTATCCTAGTTTATTGACTACTTTCCAACCCAATATCTCTTGCTCTCCTGTTACTTTAGCTAATGTGTCAACATCTCATGTCCTTAGATCTAGTACAACTAATCTAACTCCATCAGTTCATTTATTGTTTGTTTTAAATTTTCTTTATTTGTCCTTCAAATTAATTTTGTTAGTAAGCTTACTTATTCATTTAATTACAACATCTCATTTTCTCTGACTATTACTTACTCCAGGATCTTATGATGAGGAAGACTATTGGTAAAGGACATGAATCCGGGGGTCTCTACATTCTGGACGCAAAGGTAATGTATTCTATTGCTTGCGTTAGAGTTGTAACCCTGTTTGAAGGACACTATCATTTAGGCTATCCATCTCTTTCTTTATTAAAGAAACTTTGTCCTCAGTTTTATAGTCTAGAGTAATTACATTGTGAATCTTGTTAGTATGACAAATATTATTGCATTAGTTTAAGTCCTAGAGTCAATAAATGGGCAACCCCTGTCCAACAACGTCTAAAACTGGATCCAATTATTTCTTCACTTTTGTTAATGATTACTTTCATATGACTTGGTTATATATAATAAAGAATCGTTTTGAGTTGTTTTGTCACTTCATCTCCTTTTGTCCTGAAATTAAGACCTAGTTTAATGCTTCTGTCCAAATACTACGAAGTGATAATGTCAAAGAATTTTTATTTGAATCTTTCCAATCTTACATGGTTAAAAATGGTATTATTCATCAAACTTCATGTATAGATTCACCATCATAAAATGGGGTTACAGAGAGAAAGAATAGACATTTACTTGAAACTGCTAGAGCTTTGTTTATAAAAATGCATGTTCCTAAACACTTTTGAGCCAATGTAGTATCCATGACATGTATTTTTAATTAATCACATGCCTTCAGTTGCTCTTGATGGTAAGACTCCTTATCATACACTTTTCCCAAACAAACCTTTGTTTCCTATTAAACCAAAGATATTTGATTGTACTTGTTTTGTTCGGGATATGCATCTTCAAGTTACAAAACTTGATCCTAAGTCATTGAAGTGCATTTTTCCTAGGTATTCTCATGTTCAAAAGGGATACAAATGCTATTGTCCTTGTTTTGATAGGTATCTTATGTCGGTTGATGTTACTTTTCTTAAGGATACCCCACTCTCTCCATCTTCTAATAATGCAGGTCAGGGAGAGGATGATATTTTGCTAATTTATATTGTTACTTCTACTATTCATACTTCCGAACCAATCCCTGATGTATGTCCTAAACTAACTCCATTGTCACTAGATTCAATCTCCCAGGACGATTGCTCTTCAGAAAGGTAAACATCATTGTACTTACCCTATTTCATCTTTTGTGTCCTATGATCATTTGTCACCTTGCTCTTTTTCCTTTATGGCATCTCTTGACTCTATCTACATTCCTAAAACTGTTCATAAAGCCCTATGCCATTTAACATAGCATACTGCAATTATAGAAGAGATGAATGCTTTAGATAAGAATGGTACTTGAGATTTAGTAACCTAACCTATAGGAAAGAAGGCTATTGGTAATAAACGGGTTTTCTCTATTAAAGTAAATCATGATGGATTAATTGATTTGTTGAAAGCTCGCCTAGTTAGTAAAGGATATGCTCAGACTTATGGAGTAGATTATTCTGACACTTTTTCTCCTATTGCTAAATTAACATCTGCCAAGTTATTTATTTTTTGGCAGCAATACACAACTAGCCTTTGCATCTGGCCTTTGCATCAATTAGATATTGAGAATGCTTTTTCTATATGGAGATCTTCAAAAGGAAGTTTATATGGAGTAACCACCTGGATTTGTTGCTTAGGGGAAGTCAGGAAAGGTTTGTCATCTCCATAAATCTTTGTATGGATTGAAGCAGAGTCCTTGTGCTTGGTTTGGAAAATTTCGCCAAGCGATTGGGAGATTTAGGATGGAGAAAAGCAAATCTGATCATTCGGTTTTCTACAAATGATCTGCAATTGGTATTATTTTGTTGGTAGTGTATGTGGATGATGTTGTCATTACTGGTCATGATATCACAGGTATTTTAGCTCTTAAATCCTTTTTCACAGTAAATTTCAAACAAATGATTTAGGGATGTTAAATATTCTTTGGGTGTTGAGGTAATGAGGAATAAGAAAGGAATGTTTTTGTCTTTTTCCTTTTTTGTCTATTAAGTCATGTATACATATGTGTAACCCATGAATCAATGGAAATACATAATTTTCCCATACCTCTCTGTAAATCTCAAGAAGAAAACAACTTGGCCAAAAAGAAAAAAAGTTGAGAAGAAAACAAATATAGAGTAAACAGTAGAAAGAGGAAGACTTACCTTAATAGAAGTATGAAATTGAGGCAAAAGTACCAAGGAAGAAAGTAAGGGTTGATTCTATTGTGTGTGTCAAATAGTAAAAGGTTGAGTATATTGTAGTGGGCCTGATTGTAATATTACCACCAAAAAATTGGTGTTCTCATTTCTTGAATGGTATTAGAGATGGCGACAAGATCTTAGGAAGAATCGACAAACTTGCAGAATTTGGTTTATTGACTTGCAGATACTATGAAATCCATGCAAGTACAAATGCAAGAGTTGTTGAAATCAAACATGGTGATGCAGCAAAATTCACAAGATTTTAATACATTTGTAACTTCTTCACTTCATAAGTTTACAGATAAGTTAGAGGTTGTAATGATTCAGACTGAGCAAGATCATTCAGGTAATAAAAAAGAAAGCTCAACTTTGGCTCAATCATCATCTTCCATTACGAAACACATAATGAAGGGCATCAAATTGGAGATTCCTAAGTTCTCAGGTCAAGATCCAATAGGATGAATATAGCAAACTCATAAAATTTTCAATTTCCACAAAATTCCTAAATATCTGGGATTATAGATCGCTACATTTGGAATGGAAGGTGAGGCATTATAGTGTGTGCAATGACTCAATTCTTGTGTGTCTCAAGACTCGTTTTGGTCCTTTTAAGAGTGAAGACATTTAGGGTGTCCTGTCCAAATTGATTCAAAGAAAATCAATAGCTGATTATTAAAAGGAGTTCGTGGCATTGTCAAATCAAGTTGTTGGTATACCGAATTCATTTCTTTTAAGTTGCTTTATATTTGACCTAAAATCTCATATTAGAAAAGAAGTTCAAATTGCAAGATCCACATCCTCAACACATTCAATTTGGTTAGCCAAAATACATGAATCTAACATTGTCGATCATTCTTTCTATAAATCCCATTAATCTTTCAATCCAAACACTTTTACCTCAGATACATCAAACACTTCTTACCAAGACACATTAAACATAGTAAACACTTTTAAACGAAACACTTTTAACCCAAACACATCATCCTTACAATTTTTAAAACCACAACACACACAAAAACCATCATTACTTATCAAGACACTTACCAAAGCTGAGATACAAGAAAAAATAGAAAAGGGCCTATGTTTTTTCTGTGATGAAAAGTATAATAGGCAACATAAGTGTAAACCAAAGTTTCTCTTGCTTCAAACTGATGAGGATAAGAATGAATCAAATGTGGTAGCGTAGGATGCATAATGATATTCAACTAGATGAGGACACTATCAGCTATCATGCTTTATCAAGCCATTTAGTGCCTAGAACTAGTTGGCTTAAAGGAAAAGTAAATGGCCATTCTTCAATACTAATGTTGGCAGATTTTGGCAGCACACATAACTTTGTGCAATCAAGAATCACTAAACACTTCAATTTACCAATTGTTCCATTGATGAATTTCAATGTTATGATTGGAAATGAAAGTAAATTGGATTGTGAAGGTCAATATGAGAATGTACCTTTAGATATTCAAGGAATTACTTTTCTAGAAGCATTTTATGTAGTTCCAACTCAAGGGGTAAATTTTCTTCTAGCTGTCCAATGGTTACAAACTTTAGGACCTATGACTATTGATTATAACAAATTAACCATGCAATTTTATTGCAATGTTTTTGTGATTGTGTTATGGGAGATGATCATCAAATGTTAATGCATATTACACATCACTAGTTAAGGAGATTGATACAGACATATGCTGTGGCAACTCATTTTCAATTCTCGGCTCAAGAGGTAACATCTATATCATCTAACGTTGGCACCAATAATGGTGATCTAGATCAGCTAATGGGCAGATATGCATCTATTTTTGGAGCGTCTTTATTCTTAACTCCTTTAAGAAACACATAGCATTGCATGCACTTAGTTGAGAGGGAGCACAACCAGTTAATGTGAAACCATATAGGTATCCACATTTTTCAGAAATGTGAGATAGAAAAGCAAGTGAAAGACATGTTGAATTTGGGTATTATCCAACATAGCACAAGTCTATTTTCTAATTCAGTGCTACTAGTTAAAAAGAAAGATGGAACTTAGCAATTTTGTATAGATTATAGAGCACTTAATCAAGTGACTATAAAAATGAGTTCCCAATTCCAACGATAGATGAATTACCAGAAGAATTGTATGGTGCTTCATGCTTTTCAAAGTTGGATTTAAGATCATACTACCATTAGATTAGAATGCACCAGCATTATATTGAGAAAACAACCTTTAGAACACATGAGGGTCATTATGAGATTTTAGTAATGCCCTTTGGATTAAGCAACGCCCCAGTAACTTTTTAGGATATTATGAACTAGATTTTCCAACCTATTCTTCGAAAATATGTCATTATTATTTTTTTGATGACATCCTAGTATACAATAAATCTATAGGGGAGCACTTAATACATTTGGATTCTGTTTTACGCATGCTACAGCAAAATGATTTTTATATAAATGCTAGTAAGTGTATTTTTGGAAAGGATAATATTGAATATTTTGGACATGTTATGTCTAAGCATGGTGTATGTCCTGATCCATGTAAAGTGGAAGGAGTGCAGCAATGGCTAGTCCATATTAATATAAAGCAATTGAGAGCTTTTTTAGGACGATTAGGGTATTATAGGAGGTTCATCAAGGAATATGTAGCGATTGCAAATCCTTTGACTGACTGCTGTAGCATGATAAATTTGAGTGGAATGAGATGTCTATGGATGCTTTTGTCAAGTTAAAGCAGACATTACTTCAGGCTTCTATTTTACACTTACCTTATTTTTCCAAAACCTTTGTTATAGAATCAGATGCTTCAGGAACAACTATCGGATGTCTTATTGCAGGAGGAACATCCTATTTCTTATTTCAACAAGAAACTTCCTCCTCATTTGAAGAAAGCTTCCGCATATGTTAGAGAATTATATAATGAATAATGGAGGCTGTAAGAAAGTTGAGACAATATGTGTTGGGTACCCATTTTATAATCAAGACAGATCACAAGAGTTTGAAAGAGATTCTTTGCAAGTTATACAAAGTCTAAACCTACAAAGGTATCTATCCAAATTGAGGAAAGAAAACATTGTAGTAGATTCATTGTCGAGGTAGTATGTGGATGAGGGTTAATATTTTGGATGTTTAGCTCCTTGTTTCACATTTTTGGATATTTAAAAACAAGAGTTTGAGACTCTTTAGTCCTTTAAGGACATTATATTTGACTTGACTAAGAGGTTGTATCATAAATATTCTCTTACTTGGAAAAATGGATTTCTCTATTATAATTCTAAGATATTTCTGGTGTGTGAATCATCTATGGTGCATCTTATCTTAAGAGAATTTCATACAACCCTAGCTGCTGGTCATTTTGGGTTTCTTAAAGCCTATAAACGTATTGTTGCTGAATTTTTTAATAAAGGAATGAGAAGTGATGTTGAGGAGTTTGTTTAGTGTTGTATTGTTTGCCAGCAAGTGAAATACTCCACTAAAGCACGGGTTGGTTTATTATCTCCGCTTTCTATTCCATATATGATCTGGGAGGATGGAAGCACGGATTTCATTACATGCCTCTCTAAGTCTCAAGGATATTCAATGATCTAGTTTTTGTTTATCGATTATCAAAATACTGCCACTTAGGTGCACTAGATGAGCATTTTTCAGCAACTAAGGTTGTTGCTTGTTTTTTTATATTTATTAAGCTACATGGGGTGCTTCATACAATTGTTTTAGATGAAGATTCTATCTTCATGAGTAGGTTTTGGAAAGAATTTTTAAAGCTAAGTGGA